>CM062818.1:393033287-393384933 GCA_031772625.1 Pinus tabuliformis
AGGTTCCCCACGACTTGTGTCCGCTGTTATGAATATGTTAGCTTTTAATAGTGGAACCAGTCAACTGTTAGGGATCCTTCCTAAGTTTCTTATTACCTTGGGAGAAAAAATGGTATGTATTGATGTTATGGTAGTCCAAGGCCCTTTGGATTTTAATTTACCTCTTGGGCATGACTATGTTTATGTCATGGGAGCTCTTGTCTCTTGACTCTTTCATGTAATGTGTTTCCCACATGAAGGAAGAATCATGACGATTGACTATCTTTCGTTCTTTGGTACTAATACAACTCCTAATCAACGAGCTTCCCTAAATGGTCCTTATATGCAAGTGTTATCTCCCCCACCATAGGTTAATTATGTGGCAACTTGTTCCATGCTTGTGTCTTGTAGGTTTTAATCCCATACATAAATTACCTGCATACGAATTCTAAAACACAAAAAATAAACAATGCAAGAGCATAACACATAAAACACATATACACAGAGATTTTCCCCTGGATCCCAAAATCGGGACTACCAACTTGATTTTTCATTATGTTCCTTTCAATGTTACAATACATATATATACATGCTGAAGCATCCAATACCATGGAATGAAAATGATCATGCCCAAAACCATGTGCGAAAACCATGCACAAAACCATAGGTAGGTCCGCTTGTGGTGAAGTAAAATTATGAGTGCGGACACAAACAATTCTTCTAGCTCGATAATGGGTCTAGCCACACCTAGTACATTCTATGGAAGATTTCCCTAGGTTATAACCAATTAATAGGGCCTACCTCTTAGTACGCTTATCCCGTTTGGTGATGAACTTGCTTTCTTGCTCCATCTATCTCTCATTTCCTTCTTCAAACACCTAAAAAAAGTAAACAACAACAAGCAACAATCGTGATAATAGACAAATTGTAATTCAACCTACCTAAAAATTTGAGAAACGTTAAGCCATAAACATGTGAGATGACACATTATGTAGGAAATCAATCGATAGTTGCATATATATTGAATCAAGAAGAGATTACAACCATTGTCTTGACGTTTCCATTCTCCTCCGACAAAATCAGGTTCCCACACACTTCCGTTAACATTCCATGATGGCCTCAACAATGATAGTTTTAAGGCTCTTCCCTTTAGGCTTCACACTTAAACCAAATTCACACTTCTCCCTCACACAACTATAGAAATACAACTATGAATAGCTTGTTGTTTACTCCAAACTTAATTAACACTAGCACACCAACATTAACACTTCAACACTAGCTTGTGCTTGGGAAAAAGGGAGGTTTATATAGCATGAATGGATGGGAGATGGTTCCTCTTCTCATGGGAGAAGGTATTATCTCTTGAGTTAGTTCCATCCTTATAGGGGAAATAAGACCAAAATGATATCGTTGACCCCATCCGGCCAAACCATTTACCAGACTTTTGTTATGAAGCTTCTAGAGCTAGAAGCCTCAGCTCCTTATTTAAAAAACTTTCTGTAAGAGGATCGGCATGACTGGAACAAAGCTCAGTCACTCATGTCATTGCTAGGGACAGTGTTAATCCCTTCATATCGACATGAGGAGGACAAAGGTCATTAGTTTTGGTCTTGTAAACTGGGAAAAATAGAAGATTTGTGAGAAATGGTGCAAAAGGGAATTGTTTTGCTCATGAAGAGGGACAAAATGGGAGTCTCTTAATGAAGGGAAAGCATGTAGACTTCACTATAGAGGTCCTCTAGGATCATGTAACGAGGAGTATAGGGACAGTGACAAAATGTTGTGTAACAGATGTCCCCTAAAGTGTGAAGGCCAAACTAGAGTGAGGGATGAAATGCTTTATGAATGAGTGCGAGGAACCAGAGTCTGTCGTCAGAAAACCTACAAGCAAGTACAAATACATATACATAATTGAAAACTCTATCAAATGATACATGAATCGTGGCATGGATACAACCATCTAGAGAATGATCATGTAACTGGATCCAGGCATGGGCACAACCATCCGATAAAGAGGATCACATTGAAACCAAGTTATGGTCGCAACCATCCAATAATGAGAAGGATCACATATAATAAATCATGGTATGGTCACATCCATCCATTTGAAAGAGACATGTATATCAACATAATCATGTCACACCGTTTTGCAACCTGGACTTTTGTAATCTGAGCCCAGGGTCTTGTGCTCCAACACGACTTGATAAAAGTGAGAATTCTAACATGTGAATAGATGTGTTGACATCAAATATGCTAGAAAATATCTTGATTACCAGCCAATGATGTGAACCGTTAACAAGCACGAGAGAAACCACCAATAATGACAATGGTCCTCAAGGTACTGTCAGCACAATCCACGAAATGTGAATAGAGGAACTGAAGTCAAACACCCGTGAAATCACTCAATCGTAAGTCAATGATGTGAACTTGTCGTCGAGTGTGAAGAACTTGCCATTAAGGCATGCAAGCTCTAAGGTACTGGAAGGAAGTCTCTCGGTCAACTTCCCGGATAATGAGCTGAAGCCGACAGGAAGCGACCGTGTCAAAGGAGGGCCATAATTTATCCCACATCATCGATGCGAGACAAAGGGATGAAAAATTATTTTGGATGATACAGAGAATAAGAGGTAAGTGTAACAGCAGAAGGAAAACTCTTGAACATATCGGCGACACGACTAGAAGTTTGGCAACTTTTGGATCCATAGGATCAATGGTCATGATGACGTGGCCGAGATCAAATGGAAGGCAAAAATAAACAGCCCAACCTAGGAAGGTCAACGATAAAAGGAGGATATCCCAACCCGACACGAAGCAGAAAGTGTCATGTTCAAGAGTGAACTTCCGACACAACTGATTGAATTTCCAAATTCCCCCCCACCATTTCTAGCAAGTACCCCAATTGTTTTTTAATCGCAAGCTTGAAGGGGATAGCATATGCTTGCACTGTAAGTTCATCCTTGAGATGAATCTGACCTAGTAATTATAACGAGACCTAGGAAGGAGAAGCTCATGTTCGTCATGGTGACAAATCCAATGCTGTTTTATGTTTTAACGAGTCTGACAAAGGTGTAACTCGATACCTTTTTCATGTTTAGAGAGTTTGAAAAAGATACGGAAAAGAAAACTCCACATGGTCCCTTTTCGTACATTTGTGTCTCTTGAGCCCGAAAAGGTAGAAAATGATACTTGATAGAATCGCTTGACCATTTGAGTCAAGGAGTACCATTTTCGAAAATAGTTATCCCATCCCGAAAAGGGGTAAATGTATACTAGGTGCACGATGTTTCACAGCCTTTAATGAGTTCAAAACGATAAGAGCTTGGCAATATTTTCGTGTTTAAAGGGTCAGAAAAGAGCTTGAAAGCGGACCCCCCATTTTTATTCTCTTTTATGAGTCAAAAAGGGAAAAATACTTGGTGACCTTTTCATTTTTTACAAGTCAGAAAAGAGCTTAAAAGTGACTTGCCCTGGAGGAACGAGTGGTATAAAGGGTAGCAAATAGTTCTGGCAATGGAGGAACTTCTCAAAGCATGTAATGGTCAAGAGGCTGGCTAACAAAACCAGTCATCGCTGTGGTTCCTCAAGAAAGGAAAAACAACCAAGTGAAATCATATGATCAGCCAAAGAGATGGTGGTGATGGAATGAAACAACCAGGGTGTACCTAGCAGAAATTAGCTAGTAAAAATGGCAATCACGAGATGTAAATTGGGCATGGGTTCATTTTTACACAAGATTGAACCATGGAGAACTTTGCTTGGATTTGGTTTCATGTTTACACAAGCTTGAAATGAAAAACTATGCTTGTTATAAGTTTGCATGCCCCCAATATAATGACACAATCAAGGTACATGCCCCCCAAGCTTCATTTCAATCAACTAGGTGGGTGGAATGAAGGTTCACTTTCAAGATCTTGGAAAGATTCGACTGGGATTTTACGAGATATTTATCAAAGACTTGATTTGGAAAAGGGAGTTGCTTCATTTTTTAATGATGTCGACACAGTAAAAGAACTATCCTCGAGACCCTTGTTTCATTTTTTAATGAGCTTGACACAAGACAAAGAACTATGTTCACACCCTTTGTTTCATTTTTTAACGAGGTTGACACAAGACCAGGAACTATCCTCATGCGTTGTTTCATTTTTTAGCGATGTTGAAACATAAAAAGAACTATCCTCGTTAATCTAATCATGGACCATACGAGGACATGACTCCCAAGAGGTCTTCACTAGATGGAAGAACCACGCTCTGGGAAGAATACATGTCATTTGGTAACAAAGATAGATCAGGTTTCAATGCCACTAGTACATAATGTACTATACTATCTGTGTGATCATCAGAAGATGTGGAGATGGCACAGGTATCCATATAATTGACCTGTGGTGGGGAAGGTATTGCTTGAAAACTAGAGCCGATAGGGGACGATGGTTGCAAAGGAGGCACTTGGTGACCAATGAATGACAATTGATCAATAGTCACAATTCTCCCTTCGTGCGCAAAACAAACCACACAGAAAAGAGAAGAAACAAGATCTCCCATGACATAAACATAGTTGCATCCATGGAGAAGATTGAAATCTAAAGGACCTTGGAATACCATCACATCTATATAGACGGTCTTCCCTTCCAAAGTAATAGGGAACTTCGAAAGGACCCCTAGGAGATGACTCATTCCTCTATTGAAAGCCAACAGATTCTGGGTGACAGACACAAGTTGTGGGGAACCCAAAGCTTGCCATGTAGTAGAAGACATGATGCTAACTGACCAGCCTTCATCTAATATAGTGCCATGTACTACCATATTATAGGCTTGTACTGTAATCTGGAAAGGCACATAAGATGGATGGTGGAAAGCAATCAATGGACTCCAATTGAAAGAGACAAAAGAACTACTTGTTGGGGTATCATATGATTGCCCCCATGCTTTGCAGGAATAGAAGAAGGACTCTCCTAAACAACTAGGATGGGAGGGTCACTCTCCGATTCATGAGAATCTGAGAAGATAAGAAGAACAGGAGTAGTATGATCACCCATCTCTTTGGGAAAAGAGTGAAAAACTGAAGGTAGAGCCAAGTCAACACTCTTTTTGACCAATGGTTGGTTGGGAATAGACACAAGAGAGTCTCGGTCAGGAAGAGTAGGATGGGAAATAAATGAATCCAAGTCAATCTCTTTACCAACCGGGAGATGGTAAGAAGAAATCCTATGATAACCAACAGGAAGTTGGGGTTGAGGAGCTGTAAGGTTTTCCAAAACTTTGGAAGCTTTATCCATGAGAGGACAAAGGTGAAGAAGATTCTCTCCTTCACATAACCTACAAGGGAATCTAATCTTCCCTTTCTTCTTACCATCGCTAACCGAGAGTGCAACATCGACATGATCTCTAGAGGTCAATGGGCATGGTTGATCTAGATTATGAGACCATACCTCTCAGACTCTGGGAATGCGAGGACAGTATCGAAGGAGATGCTCACCCTTACACAGCCTGCAAGGGAATTTTACCTTCCATGGAGGATCAGAAGGTTTGTCTACAGAAGGTGCATTTGGAGTAACAACCACACGGTTGGCCTCTCGCTTATCTGACTTCTTCTTCGTCTTCTTTTTCTTCTTCTTAGCCTCTTGGTTACTAGATTTCAAAATTTCACCAGGCGAAGTAGAAGAGGAAGGGGAAGAAATAGGGGAAGAAGGGGAGAGGTCAACCTTAGAATTAACGTGATGTGATTCAAATGAAGGAGATGGTGGGCTAGGATTTGGGACACGCAGGATCACCGAGGTCAAAAATAACTAGATAGGTAAACCAATGGTTAACTGAGGGAGGGACAACATTGCCATATAAGGAGCACCAGTGTTTCCAAAAGAAGAAAAAGGACTAGGATTCCCATCCAAGGGGAATCCTTGGATGGTAGACTCGGGAAATGTTGCCATTGGAATTGACCTTAACTAATTACTAAGGACAATAACTTTAACCAGGAATATTTCATGGGTAGTTAATTTTAAAACATTGAAACAAAACTTTTCCTTTTCATATTTTAAGAGTCGAGAAAAGGAAGAAAGGTGACTCCAGTTGCTTTTGGAATTAACAAGCTCGAAAGGACAAGTGCTTGATGATATTTTCAAATTTAAAGAGTCAGTAAAGATAAAAAATGACTAGTTAGGGTATTCTAGGAAAAAGCATTACTAGGTAATCATGAACTGCATAATACCTCTTGACGAACCGAGAAGTACGGGTAGGTAGTCTCCTCGAATTCTGTGTTCGGTGTATCACGTTTACAAGGCAGCAGACTCGGTTTCCTACAGATAAATTATTTCAAACCTAGTGGGGCCTCCCTTTATATACATGACGGTACAGGGAGCACAAGTCCGTACTAGCACTGTCTAGTGCCAAAGAAAATGAAAGTTGCTAGGTTTAAAGATGCCAGAACATGTCTCTAGCCTAGACCACTAAATGTAAGTGTTAATTTTCAATGCTTCAATAGGTTAATTCAATAGATTTTAATGGTTGATCTTTGGTTTTAGTTACAAGTCCCTACTGCTGTCATCTAAAAAAACTCTTACATGCAGCTATATGAGAAAAGAGATGTTGGTCTTCGATGAAAGTTAACACTTATTGAGAGACAGGGAACACAAAATCAATGCAACAATCAAAGAATGAAATCTTTCACTAATAAATCTCCTAAATGCACTTAATCTTCTGATAACAACAAAATAAGTTTCAGTTGATTTCCATGCCTATGATGATGCAATTATAGCTTCTCAATAATGCTACTAATGCAATATTTTCACCTAAGTAAACTAGAATGATGTTATTCTTTTCATAAAATGAAAAATTAATCTTTCACATAAATCACTTTAATGAAAATTTTCCCAATTCTGAACAAACAAGCATCAATCAAATCCAAAGCATGATAAATGAAACTAGAAACAACTTCTTCCCTGAATCGAACAACCCAAACACATAAAAGCTTCAATCGACAAACCAAGAAATGTAATCTATGCTCGGAATGAGAAAAGAGACACTTGAAATAAGAGAACAAAGGATACTCTTTCACTCATTCAATTGAAAATGAAGCAAACAAAGCATCCTAGTCACTTCTAGGAGGAAGAAGAGAGTTTGAGGGTCAAGACACACTGGCACTGGAATGGGATAAATTCTGATTTTTGCTTAACTCAGAGACCAGAGCGACTGCCTAAATGACAACTAGCACCGATACGCACGATCGACACGATTGGCCAATACTACAACTAGCAGTGATGTTCTGATCGGTGCGATTGCCTAATTGACAACTAGTGTTGATCGAGGGATTCAAAGAAAAAGTAAATAAAAAATAACTTCACACAGGGACATACTTAACACATCAGAGGGTGGGCTAAACCAAGAAAGCACACAAACCAAGTTAAATGAAGCTTTCTAGTCAGGGAGAACACATCCTAAACAAGCTATAAGGTATAAATCAAGAGAGAAAGACACACTGGTCGAGATATGGGGTGAACCCTAATATTCACCTACAGGCATCAGCGTGACTGCCAAACTAAGAATAAGTGCCAGAAGGGGGTTGGCACAACTGTTTTTGAGCATATCGTGCTGATTTGTGTGACTGTCAATGAAATAAGTGCGCTGAGCGAGGATGCAAAGAAAAAAATAAAAATTTTCAAAAGTTGAGACTAGACTTGCTACTGCGAATTTCAGACCTAGAGCAGTAAACAAAGCAAAGCAGACAAAACTAAAGGGAAATGGTGAAACTAGAAAAGTTCACACAAAACCATGAAATTCCAAGCAACAAAATAGAAGGATTGGAGCCCCAGTAGAGTCGCCAATTTGTGGTGAAGTAAAATTATGAGTGCAGACATAAACAATTCCTCTAGCCCGATAATGGGTCTAGCCACAACCAATACATGCTATGGAAGATTTCCTTAGGTTAGAACCAATTAAGAGTGCCTACCTCTTAGTACACTTATCCCATTTGGTGATGACCTTACTGTTGTGGGGAAAAGTATCCGACTCGGATGACCCTATCCCTACTCTAAGGGTGACAGTCCTTAGCAACAACTGAAAGTAAAGCTTTAATGTTTTCCTTTATGAAAATACAGAGAGAAGGAAGAAAAGATTAACCAACCGGTGTCTTTCGCTTTTGTCGATCCTTATCCTCTCTCTTTGTCTCTTGTTCCCAGCTCCTAGCTCCCTTTGCCGGTCCAGCTACACACAGATCCTGCACAACAGAGAGAAGAAGACTACAAGATACATGTACTCATAACTGATGCATGGATTAGAGTGAATCAAATATACAAGTAAATACAATACATCAATGCAATACAAGTATATAGGAGAACATTCAAAGCTTTATTGATAAAAGTAACAGGGTTCTGAGAAGGTTACAACCATCAATGGCTCCAATCCAGCAGCACCTCCCCAGCAGCAAGAAATCTCCTCTTCACCTCTATAAAAGCAATCACCCAATAGCTCTAACTGTAAACCAACAACACTTCCTTGCTTTGCACAAAATTCCAGCCTCCCTAGACCTCATAGAAGAGCTCTATATATAGGAGAGAAGAAGAAAGGATGAGTCAGCTTGAGACTGACATAAAGCTGCCTTGTGTCCTCTCCCTCTTTAGTTAAACTTTAGTTCTTGAGTCCACTTGGAGATCCTTGCTTACACATGGAGATCAAGTACCTCTTACTCATCACAGGGCGAATCCCATGAACCAAGTGTCAGTTTGGAAGCTTCCTGGGCAATTGACACCTTGCAGAATGACTGTGCCACTTGGCCAATCTCGCCCAGCGCAGGTAGCCTTCATTAGATTTGACTTTCAGTGCAGGTACAAGGAGGAGCAGTTGCATTCCAGCGCAGATGCTAAGTGGAGCAGCTGACATGATCCAAAAATAGCCTGTTTTTGAGTGTTTTCAGGTGGAGAACTGATGGGAAGTGCTGTGGTTAGCTGACCTTGTTCTTCTAGGGGTAAGAACAACATGTTTAGGGACTGAGGATCCCTGTAATTATTGACATTTCATGCTCCATGCTGCGAGGCACAAAAATGTCTATAACAGTTGCCCCCTAAAGTATGAGGCCGTTTATCGGGTGAAATGCTTTATCTAGAGGGTCCGAAGTTCATTCCAGTGCTGAGGAGGCGCCCTGTAATACAATACAATACAATACATTATTTTTCATTTTGTTTTCATGATCTAGCTGAGGCGGGCATTCCCATGCTCAGCTTTATAAATACATTTTGGTACATATAACAGACGATCGTCTGATGGCAGACTGATAATTCTCTGCTGAAATTATCATCCTTTGAGTAGGATGATCATCTGCTGCAATGATGTACATGACAAATGCTTTTATATTTCCTGAATATGTATCGCAGCCCGGATGGATGATACTAGATCCGGGGTCTTCAAACTCGTTCGATCTTCACTCTAAGTACAAGTCGATCCATGTGAGAATTTCGCTGAAGTCGAACATGGAAAGACCTCGCTTGATTACCGGCCAATAATGAAAACCGTTAACAAGCGCGAGAGGAATCACCGATAATGATAATGACCCTCAAGGTACTGCAGTACAATTCACATGGCGTGAATAAAGGACTTGGCGTCGAACGCCACGCAAAATCTTCTGGTCGAAGGTCATTGATGTATACCTGTCGCCGGAAGTGAGAAACTTGCCATTGAGGCTTGCAAGCTTCAAAGTACTGACGGGGTTGTTCCTAGATCAACTTCTTGGATAATGAGCTGAAGTCGACAAGAAGCGATCCGTCAAAGGAGGGCCTTAATGAATCCCACATCAATGACACGGAACGGAGCTAATGATTTTAGTGGAGGTGAAAACAAACTGTGACATATGATTTAGGGTGGCGATCATGAATGGATGAAGGATAATGTATGGCAGTGGATGGGACACGGTTGACACTTTCAGAATGACCTCTCTTGAACATATAACGACACTGATGCGATGGATCGGTAGCATTACCCCAAAATGTGGATGGTTTGGCGAAGACCATGGCGATGAGACCGGTGAATGAAACAACCCAACCCGATGTGGTACGGAGGAAAAGTGTCATGTTCAAGAGCGACTTGCTACCATTAAGCTTTGATGTTCTCCCAATTTTTCCCCAGTCATTTCTGACCAGTACCTCTTTATTTTTGTCAAGCTTGAGGAGGATAACATATGCTTGTTCTATAACCTGCCCTTCGGGCAAGCCCATCGCTATGTTTTAACGAGCCTAGCGATAGGGAAACTCGTTCTCGTCTAAAGACAAGTTTGTCGCTATTTAATCATTTTAACGAGTCTAACGACAAAGAAAACTCGGTCCTTTTCATCTTTAGAGAGTCTGAAAAGGTACAGAAAGTTAACTCCATAATTCCTTTTTCGTCATCTAATCCCTTAAGTCCGAAAAAGTATAAAACAATACAGAAGGGATGAGTTTTCGATTGCTTTAACGAGCCGAACAAAACAAGCGCTCGATCTTTTTGTGCAATAATCCCTCAGGTCCAAAAAGATTAAAATCTAGAGGAGGGATAGCTCTTCCGGTCGCTTTAACGAGCTGGAAGGCCAAAACTCGGCAAACTTTTCATATTTTATGAGTCAGTGAAAAGAGCTCAAAGAAGACTCGTCTATTGGGGAACGAGTGATAAACAGGGATAGCAACTGATTCCAGGTACAAGTTGGAATATTCCAATCACGGCAGTGTCACAAGGATGGCTAAGTGAAATCACTCTTCGCAGATGTTCCTCAAAAAGGGTAAACACACAAATGGAAGTGAATGATCGGCCAAATGACGGTGGAGGTGACGGTGCACAAACACGACCAAGGCTTTTATGGCTGATGAATTTACGATCTCAGAAGGGTATTTACCGGTTCATTTTTTCTGAATGAGCTTGAACTCTAAAGGAAAGCCTGCTCATAAACTTATGTTTATTTTTTAACGAGCATGAACTATGCGCTAAAACTGCTCGGATCTTGCGTTTATTTTTTAACGAGCATGAACCATGTGCTAAAACTGCTCGATTAAGTTTGCATGCCCCCAGCATAATGTCTTCAAATCGAGGTGCATGCCCCCCAAGCTTCATTGCATTCAACTTGGTGATTGGAATGAAGGTTCACTTTTGAGATTTGAAGAGGGGATTGTTTCATTTTTTAACGAGGTTGACACAAGATAAGAACCGTCCTCGGGTCCTTGTTTTCATTTTTTAACGAGGTTGACACAAGATAAGAACCGTCCTCGGTGCCGACAAAATATCTAGGAATCTTCCGAATCCAACCAGAAGATTGGATTAGATTTCATTTTGTAGGTTTCCACCGTGGCCACTTCCGCCAGATTACTTGGAGGCGGTAGGGCGAAAGTACCCATTAAGGCAGGGTCTTTTAGGAGACCTACTCCGATATTTTGAAGCCAATGATTCCTTTCATGGATCATTGGAATGCTTCCTGTAACTTGTGAACTGTTGGGGAGAAAAGTTTGTTGGTCGACGATTGTAATTCCTTCTTGGAAGGGAAATGCAATCTTCCTGAAGTAGGTCGACACAACCGCGGCCATGGCATAGATCCAGGGCCTTCCTAGTAGGATGTTGTAATCGAGGTTTCCATCAATTACTTCAACATCAATTTTTACTATTTTGCCCCCCAGTTCAACTTGCAAGTTACTTAAAATCCCGTATGGAGTGTATGATCGTCCATCAAATGCTTTTAACGTCATTGACGATTTCGACAAGGGTGGTGAGCCTAAATCTTTCCAGCAACTCATCGACATAAGACATGTAGATGCCCCCTCATCAATAATTGTTCGATGAACAGTTTTGTTGAGGGCTTTCACTTGAATAAGGAAAGCTAGTTGAGCTGGTAACTGAGGGTCATATCCTTTATGATCAAAGGCCACAAGATTGGAATTCATTGGGCCAATCCCACCTATTGCTGATAATAACGTTTGCTCTTGGGAGGGGCAATTTTGTGGTACTTCAAGTGTCGACATAGTGGACGGCGATTGGGCCAGGTCCTTTACTATATTATAATTCTGTGCTTCTTTGGCACGAGGATTAAATGTCGATTTGTGTACTACTCCCTTTCGCGACTTTATCATTGGCTCAGGAACGATGGGTGGCACAACTTCGGTCAAAACTGTCGTCGAACTACTAGGTTGTTCATTAGCCTTGTTATTTGACAGCCATGGATTCCCGTAATCTTTATTCCTTGTCAAAGCATTATTCTGCTGCTTTGAGGTAGACAACATAAGCACTTGGGATGGGGAAGCATTTTGATTAGCAACCAGATTTTGACCAGGATTAGGAAACGGATCAGTCAACACAGCTGAGGTTTTCGGACTCTTAAAGAATCTTTTAAGCTCAGCTTTGCATGGACAATTTGCTGTCCAATGATCCTCATCGCATATATGACACCCCGAAGGGGGTTTCCCTTTTCTCCCTTTCTTTTTCTTCTTGTCTCCTGGTTGCTTCAGTTGTTTGCCCTTGTCGTCCGACACGGCACTTACTTCCGAGGCAAGAAGTTCTTCATTTGCATTTTGATTCGAAGTCTTACGGGTTTTCTTAGACGAATCCCGTGTTGACTTTGCATTTGCATTGCCAATCACACCATCGCCGGCATGAGAGTCACTATTTGATCCAGGAGGGGGAGGAATTGAAAATTCTGGTCTAGGGGCGTCAGGTATCTTGTCATAGAGCGTGCCAGACTGAGTATATACTAAGTCTAAATACTGGGCACGAGCAATAACTTGCTCCTCTGTTACGACGCCTCCCTTGGCCACATCTTCTGTTATAGCAGGAAGAAGCGACTTTATAAACCACTCAGCTAAAAGCTGATCTGGAACATAAGTCTTTACCATTCTGCGACGACGACGCCACTCATGTATATGATCTGATAGATGTGTGGCCGTTGTCTGCTTGAAATTGGTTAAGATCTCGGTTCCAGTTTCGTACCTTATAGGTAACTGAAAGTGTGTTAAGAAAGTCGTGGCTAGGGAACTAAAATTGTCGAAAGAGGCTCTAGGTAATTCAATATACCATTTAGCCGCCGGACCAGTCAATGTCCTCTGGAAAAGGCGAAGCCTTATCGAATCATCATTCAAGGTATTCGACGAACACCACAGATGGAAAGTCATCACATGATTCGACGGGTCTTCGCCAGGATTTCCATTGAATTTAGGAATGTCCGAAGGAAGTTTGTGAGGAATCGCTGGCCACCAATGGGAATAGGCGATTAGATCATTCGTCAATCGATGTAAATCTGGTAATTCTAGAGTCGCCACGAATGGCAACTGCTGATTTAGGTTTGGCGAGGCGTACCCAGGATACGATGGAATCGCCTGAGCAGTAGGCCTTTGCATACCAGCATAATGCAACTGATGTTGATAGGACTGATATGGCTGGTGGGCTTGGCCACTGTAAAGTGGTTGATTTAACCCGTTCTGAATATAGGGTTGCCCACTATTTGCAAAGATCTGTTGTTCAGATCCCTGGTACACCTGTTGAAACTGAGGTTGTTGGTATTGCACCATCCATGGTTGCGAAGCCATGTTTTGCTGTGCGATACTAACCGACGGACCAAGATGCGGGGTTATGGTTCCCGTTTGTATCTGTGTCGTCCCGGCAGTTGGCGATTGTGGTTGTGTTGCAGGGTCAAGGGGCTGTTGCATTACAACTTGGGGTTGACATACAACAGGCATCGATTGAACTTACGACACGGTTACAATTGCTGGCGTCGTCGGGATGCTAGACATAGGTACACATTGTTGCATGGAATATACAACTCTCGGTTGTTGGGGCAACATAGGCACCCAACCACTCGACGTAACTTCAGTCAAACCTGAATGCGGTTGAAAACTGCCGTATGGGTATCCTCCCGGAGGGGGAAGTGAAAGGGCATATTGCCCCCCATACGGTAACAATCCGGAGCTCAAGGGTATAGATTGCCTTTGAGGACTGGATGGTCCAAACTGATTTCCAAAGGGATCAATTTGTCTAGTTTCAACATAAGAATTACCGGGTATTATACCGGAAGAACAAACTGGAACAGACCAAGTTGTCATAATAGTCCCTGGGTGGACTCCTTCTAGCTGTTGAGAGCTAGTCGGGACAGCTGGTATGCCGGCAAACATCGTCGGAGTGACAGCAGGAACTTCTGCTGTCGCTGTGTCATTTGGCACAGTCCTAGATGTCGACGGTTGCTCAGACATTTTAAGTCTGTCCAATAAACTGCCTAATGATTCTACAGGAACTTCCACAGGCGATGGACAAACTTCTGATGCAGAAGGAAAAAGAGTGGTGCCTACTCCAAAATGAGTTGGAGTATTTGCTTGCTGGTCCTCTACGATTTCCTCTATTACGATCAGACCAGGAGGAAGAGGAAGACCGTCAGGTCCGTAAAAGATTTCTGGTGCCGAAGAAGGGGTTGCTTCGACAGCGACAGTTGTTTGAACAACAAGACTCTGTGGACCGGTTTCAGATGGAACTGGTTCAGTTATGCAAGTACTTGTCCTCTGACTAGGATCAGTACAACTGTCCCTCTGTTGCTGTTGAACTTCTTCAATAGAGGCAGGGATTCCAGAAATATTAGGAGTGACCAGAATCTCAGATGTTGTTGGAACTGTTGTTCTAACTTTAATGGGAGATTTTGACCCGGTCAAGCGAGTTTGCTTCGTCCGTACTACTCTCGATTCCGGAGACAAAGACGGTTGACTCGCGAGTCTCCTCGAACGACGGAGTTCTAATTGACTTTCCTCCACGGTTGCGGATTACTCGATCAACTAAAATACAAAAAGGGGAATTAGGTTTCCGTATTGAATGAATTTTATTAGACGCTTTTAGACACAACTTGCTTTTTCATGTTTTAAGAGTCGAGAAAAAGCTAAAGATGACTGTAGTCGCCTTCGATGTATTAACGAGCCCGAAGTGACAAATGCTCGGTTGGACTTTTTCAGTTATAGAGTTCGAAAAAGGCCAAAAGAAACTGCTCTGGAGATCTAGGCAGAGGGTGTGCCAAACCTTTCGCGAAACCACAGAATACGTTTTACGGTACGGGTGGTCGATCTTCGTGAATGCTGTGTTCACTGCATCGCGATCAGTAGGGCGGCCGACACGGCTTCCTAAGGATAAAGGATAAATGCCTATAGGGGTCTCCCAATATACGCGACGGTACGCGGGAGCACAAGTCCGTATTAGTGCCACCGACTCTCAGGAGGAATCACCCACCTTCGTAGAGATCGACAGTCACTACGTTTAACGACGCCGGAACACATCTCTACCTAGACCTCTATTGTGAGCGTTATGTTACAAAGCGTTTTTTAGATTCATTCAATATATTTTAAGTTGATCTTGTTTAGCAGTTTGTCTTTCAGGATCACCACGAGATGTATTGGTACAAATTCCTAAATGCAGCTAAAATGATAAGCAAGCTTTACAATCTTTTTAGCTTTAAAAATCCTAACTACTGAGGGGAGAGAAAAACATTATCTTTCCACACAGAGCACAAAGCACAAACTAATGCACTTTCCCCTAGATCAATCACGCAAACTTATCAAAAAATGCAAATGCAAGATGCATGTATTTCTTTTCTTTTCCCTTAATGTTGATGTGGACAAAAGGAAATTGTTGTATAACTTTGAATCTAATTTCAAGAGAAAACAAACAAGTTTTGTCTAAAATCAAAAGACGCCTTACAGGTACTTGTTTCGACACTAAAAATGTATGAATTCAAACCATAAAATGAAAAACAAACAAACTCAAACAGCCATGAACAGTAATAAAACTAGCTCTTAAGATCACGACGACACTTTTACAGTTCAAGATCTAAGAGGCCACAGCTATACTGGTTTGCTTTTCACAATGGGAAACTGTAACTGAAACAAGAAATACTGAAAGAACAATCACAGTTTCATCACACAACTGAGGTGGAATAATGTCAAGGAAAGTTGGTTTACAGCAAGTACAAATGACAAGCAATCAGCAGCAAAACAACAGCGAAAACAGGGCCAAGACTCAGTGGGAAACCTCAGGAAGACATAGCCTAACTGGGTCAGCGCAAGCTCTGGTCTGTCAAATTGACTCTCAGCACAGTTCCCGAAGGGAGTACCTGCGCTGAAATGCAGACTGCCTGTGGACAGCCTGCACTGAGACACGAGAGTTGCGTTTACAAGGATTTCCGGGTCATAAAAAGCTCAAAAATGCACTGTTTTTGCTGAAATAAAAAGCTATAGGTCGAGTACAGGCTAAGGGATGATCAAGAGGATGAAAAGCTATCACAGATAGTACAAGAGTCTTTTGTAGATCAGCTCTTCAAATCATGAATCTGCTCAAAAAATGAGCAAGAGTAGCAGCCCCTCTACTTCGCTTTTGATATAGTCAAAAGCTTTTCGATTTGGTACTCTTTTCTTCAGGAAATGAATAGCAAAGATACTACAAACACCAACAAGATACTAGGCTTCCCCAGCGGAGTCGCCAGTTTGTTGTGGGGAAAAGTATCCGACTCGGATGACCCTATCCCTACTCTAAGGGTGACAGTCCTTAGCAACAACTGAAAGTAAAGCTTTAATGTTTTCCTTTATGAAAATACAGAGAGAAGGAAGAAAAGATTAACCAACCGATGTCTTTCGCTTTTGTCGATCCTTATCCTCTCTCTTTGTCTCTTGTTCCCAGCTCCTAGCTCCCTTTGCCGGTCCAGCTACACACAGATCCTGCACAACAGAGAGAAGAAGACTACAAGATACATGTACTCATAACTGATGCATGGATTAGAGTGAATCAAATATACAAGTAAATACAATACATCAATGCAATACAAGTATATAGGAGAACATTCAAAGCTTTATTGATAAAAGTAACAGGGTTCTGAGAAGGTTACAACCATCAATGGCTCCAATCCAGCAGCACCTCCCCAGCAGCAAGAAATCTCCTCTTCACCTCTATAAAAGCAATCACCCAATAGCTCTAACTGTAAACCAACAGCACTTCCTTGCTTTGCACAAAATTCCAGCCTCCCTAGACCTCATAGAAGAGCTCTATATATAGGAGAGAAGAAGAAAGGATGAGTCAGCTTGAGACTGACATAAAGCTGCCTTGTGTCCTCTCCCTCTTTAGTTAAACTTCAGTTCTTGAGTCCACTTGGAGATCCTTGCTTACACATGGAGATCAAGTACCTCTTACTCATCACAGGGCGAATCCCATGAACCAAGTGTCAGTTTGGAAGCTTCCTGGGCAATTTGCACCTTGCAGAATGACTGTGCCACTTGGCCAATCTCGCCCAGCGCAGGTAGCCTTCATTAGATTTGACTTTCAGCGCAGGTACAAGGAGGAGCAGTTGCATTCCAGCGCAGATGCTCAGTGGAGCAGCTGACATGATCCAAAAATAGCCTGTTTTTGAGTGTTTTCAGGTGGAGAACTGATGGGAAGTGCTGTGGTTAGCTGACCTTGTTCTTCTAGGGGTAAGAAAAACATGTTTAGGGACTGAGGATCCCTGTAATTATTGACATTTCATGCTCCATGCTGCGAGGCACAAAAATTTCTATAACACTTACTTGCTTGCTCCAACTATCTCTTGTTTCCTTCTTCAAACACTTGAAACAAGTAAACAACAACAAACAACAATTGTGATAATAGACAAATCGTAATTCAACCTACTTAATAAGTCAAGAAATGTTAAGCCATAAACGTGTGAAATGACACATTATGTAGGAAATCAATCGATAGTTACATATATATTGAATCAAGAAGAGATCACAACCATTTCCTTGACGTTGTCATTCTTCTCCGACAAAACCATGTTCCCACAAACTTCCGTTAGCATTCCATGATGGCCTCAACACTGATAGTTTTAAGGCTCTTCCCTTTAGGCTTCATACTAAACCAAATTCACACTTCTCCCTCACATAACTAGAGAAATACAACTATGAATAGCTTGTTGTTTACTCCAAACTTAATTAGCACTAGCACATTAACATTAACACTTCAACACTAGCTTGTGCTTGGGAAAAAGGGAGGTTTATATAGCATGAATGGATGGAAGATGGTTCTTCTTCTCATGGGAGAAGGTATCATATCTTGAGGTAGTTCCATCCTTATAGGGGAAAGGAGCCCAAACTCATATCCTCGACCCCATCAGTCCAAACTATTTACCAGACTTTTGTTACGAAGCTTCGGCTCCTTATTTAAAAAAAAATCCATAAGAGGATTAGCGCGACTAGAAAAAATCTCAATCGCTCCAGTCGGCGCTAGGGACAGTGTTAATCCCTTCATATCAGCGCGAGGAGGAAAAAGGTCATTAGTGCCAGTCTTGTAAACTAGGAAAAACAAAAGATTTGTGAGAAATGGTGCAAAATGGAATTGTTCAGATCATGAAGAGGGACAGAATGGGAGTCTCTTCATGAAGGGAAAGCATGTAGGGTTCACTATAGAGGTCCTCCAGGATAATAGAACAAGGAGTACAGGGATAGTGACAAAATTTTGTGTAACACCGCCCACCTAATATAGGGTCCCAAATTTTTTTCCCTTGGGGCGCTGCCCCGGACCCTATAGAGGGGGGCTGACCTCCCCCCTCAAAACCCCTATAAAGGGGGGGGGGGGGGCTATTGGCCCCCTATGACCCCCCTGCTGCACAATCGACACAACGAAGGGGGGCTCCGCCCTACCTCTAACCCCCCGGTTAATTAAGGAAGCTTGTCCTGGAAAGAATATAACACAACCCAACATGTATACTCATGTTCCAGTGGGTGATGTAGTGGATCATTTATTGGGGGAATTATAGTCTGATATGTCCATTGGATCCTTTGGTACCTTCCAAATATTTCTTCTCTCATATGATGAAAACCTCTAGGAAACCATGGCCTCTTGGCGGTCATGATCAAGGTATTTTGAGAAAAGTTCATTTTTTTGTGTCAAGCTCATTAAAAAATGAATCAAGGTTCTTTGGAGCATATTTCCTTTTCTTGTGTAAATCTCATTAAAAAATGAAATAAGGTCCCTTGAGCATAGTTTTTTTCCTATGTCAAGCTCATTAAGAAATGAAACAAATTGCCTTCCAATTTGAGTCTTTAATTAGATCTCGTACGTTCTTAGTCGAGTCTTTCATTTTATGTCATAAATTAACCTTCATTCCTTCCACATATGCAACCAATATTTTTTAGGTGAATGAAATGAATTTTAGGGGCATGTACCTCAAATTAGGTCATTATGATGGGGGCATGCAAACCAATTTCAAGCAAGTTTCCCATGTTTCAAGCTTGTGCAAAAAAAGAAACCATTTTCATCCTATCCATTGATCGCTATTTTTATCAACCTTTTTCTACCAAAAGAGCTTTGGTTTTATTATTTTATTGTCACCATCTGCTTGACTGATCATACATTTCACTTAGTTTTTAACCTTTACTGACAAACTGTTGCGACGAGTGGTTTTTACCCCTTCCTCTTGACCTTTGTGTGTTTTGAGCAATTCCATCATGACCGAAACCATTCGTTATCCTTTATACCACTCATTCCTCCAGGAGGAGCACACTTTTATCAATTTTTCAAACTCTTCAAACTTACAAAAAAGGAACCTGCTGTAGTCCTCTTTCAACTCTTTTCAGACTCCCAAAATATGAAATGATTTTCGAGCACTTGTCTTTTCAAACTCATTAAAGTAAATGAAAATATTTCTGCTAAGTATAAGTTTAACCCTTTTCTGGACTAATATAGACTAAATACGAAAAAGGAATACCTTAGTCGAACATGGCTAAGAGGTTTTCATGGGTATTGTTTTCTACCTTTTAGGACCTAAGGAACTATCTACAAAAAAGAACATCTGGAGTTTTGTTTTCTGCCTCTTTTTCAAACTCTCTAAACATGAAAAAGATGCCAAGTTATACCTTCACTGGAATCATTAAAACATCAAACATCAATGGACTCATCATTCATGATGGGACCAAAACAATCCTTCTATGGGTTTGTTAAATATTCTCAGAGGGATTCATCCAAAGGATGAACTTAAAGATCAAAGAAATGTTATCCTCATCAAGCTTGTTAAAAAATAAAGAGGTACTGACCAATATGATTATGGAAATTAGGAAACAAAGTACTCCATTAGTTAATGGTAGCGAGTCGCTCTTGAACATGATGCTTCCTCATCTTCGTGGATGGTGGGTTGGGAAATCTGCTTATCTTTTGGTTTATCATACTCTTTCAAAGCCTCTTTTTTGGTTTTGGATCAATGTTTCCAACTCGATTCAGTGTCGTTGTTTTGTTCAAGAGAAGTCATTCCTTCAATATCTTCCAAAATAATCTTAAGCCTTCATTCCATGTCTACCTTTCTTGATCCAGTTCCATATCAGCATCATTATGTCTCAAATCATCATATCTATTTTGTGTTGTTGACGGGGGATACATGATGGCCCTCCGCAACAGTTTGCTTCCTATCGACATCAGATCATTATCCAGGAAGTTGACATAGAAAAATACCTTGGTACCTTAGTGCTTGCATACATCAATGGAAATTTTCCTCACTCTCAGTGACATGTTTACATCATTTTCCTTTGATCAAAAGATTATGTGTGGTGGATGACATCAACTCATTTATTCACACCATATGGATTGTACGTAGTACCTTGAGGGCCATTAACATCATTAGTGGTTTCTCTCGTATCTGTTAAAAACTTGCATCATTGGTCAATAATCAAATGGTGTCTACCTCAGATCGTGTGACGTGTTAGACGTGTACATTGGTTGGTCGTGTGAATGAGATAGAAGACCTCAGATCTAGTTTCATCCATCTGGGTTGCAATTTAAAGAGTAGTACAAGATCACAATGTATGATGGCTATGAACATACATGAATTCATCCAGTCATGGGTCCACCATCAGTCATCAGTGGACATGTCCTTTGTTCATTGTACATGTAATGATTAGCTTATGTGTTAAGTATGGGTATGCCTCTGTCAGTAAAGATGTCATGATGTAAATGTATTGTAATAGATGATGATCTTGTCAGTTGTTCTTGGTCTCATCTTGTAACAAGGTAAAGCACTTCAGTCATCAACTATCATTTCTGAATTTGTGCTTTAGAGGGAAACCTGTCTTAGGCTATTTTGTCACATTTGGTCAATAGGTCTTCATCTAGATCAATCTGTAACAGCCCTGGTGAAAATTCCATGTAATAAAAGTTAATAAAGGAAAAATAATAGCCATTGATTATGGGATACTTATTCCAAGTTGAATGTTGGGCAAAACATCCTAGTGTGGGTTTTCATTGGTGTATGAAGGCTACGGAAATTGGCAAAGGAAATGGCTAAGGCTTTGGAAAGGAAAAATGGCATTTTTGGCACATTTATTTATGAAAATAATGGAAATTATGAGAAAATGGAAGTGAAAAGTCATAGGTTGTATATGAGGAGGAAAATGAGGGAAAATAATGGAAAATTAAGAAAATAGAGGCCTAATTGAATATGACATGGGGGTGATTGGATGAAAAGAGATTTGGCTCAACCAATCTATGGTCAGGTGGAACGTGGTAGTTCCATACTGTGTTGGATTTTCCATTCATTAATTGGAGGTTCTTTCCTTGGAATCTTATGTGTAAATATATTGCTTTATATGTGGATTCTATGGCTGATGTATCCTTGATATTTATGTCGTTATTATGTTGGTTATAAGCATGTATTATGAAAGTGATGATGTATGGATCTCCTCATGTTTTTATTTGTAAATGAATGAAAAATGTATCTGACCTAATAGATGATAATGCAGCTAATGATATAAGGGAACAATTCTTCTTAGTGATTCTTAGATAAGTATGAGACCCCTATGCTCATATTTTTTGTTTAAACCTATTACATTTTTGTGACATGTTTGACGAAATGTTTGTCATTGCTAGTAGGGGTCCAGTCTAGACCTTGTTAATGTTTTTGCAATTGTATCATTTTTGTGTTGTGTAAATTCATTTATGAACCTGTCATTGTGTTCTAGGCAGTGACTTGTGTTCGTCGCATATTTGTTATAGAAATTTTTGTGCCTTACAGCATTGAGCATGAAATGTCCATAATCTAAGGGATCCTAAGTCCCTAAACATGTTGTTCCTACCCCTAGAGGAACAAGGCTAACAAACCACAGCAATTCACAGAAGTTCTCCACCAGAAACTGCTCAAAAACAAGTCAAATCAGGATCATGTCAATGGCTCCACTGACCATCTGCGCTGAATGTCAACTGCAACACTGGCTACCTGCGCTGAATGTCAAAGCCAACACTGGCTACCTGCGCTGAGCGAAAGTGGACATGTGGCAGGCTCATTCCTCAAGGTGTCAACGCCCAGGAAGCTTCCAAAATGACACTTGCCTCAGTGAATTCGACTGGTGATGAGTAAGAGGTTCCAAATCTCCAAGTGGAAGCAAGAACCTCCAAGTGGATTCAAGAACTGACAGAGGGAGAGGACACTAGTCAGATCTCAAGCTGACTCATCCTCTCTCCAAAACATCTATATATGGATCTCTCCTCCATGAGATCTAGAGGCTGGAATTTTGTTATTGCAAAGAATTGTTGTTGGTTTGAGACTGGAATCATTGGGTGCTTAATGCTTTGAAGGGAGGTGAAGATAGGAATTCCATTCTGCTGGGAAGGAGATGCTGGATTGGAGCCCTCTGGGTTGTATCTCTTCCTGAACCTTGTTATTTATCAATAAAGCTATCTTGGTTTTCTCCTATATACTGATGTATCTTTGATGTATGATTGCATTAGTGTATTTGATTTATTTCTAATCCTGAATCATTTATGAATATGAATATCTGCCTTTGTGTTGTGTTCTTCTCTTGTCGCAAGTAGCTGTTCTCTTGTCGCAAGTAGCTGTTCTCTTGTGATCTCGCAGGAATCTATTGAAGCTGGGCGAGCGAGGAGGCAAGTAGCTGTGAACACCCAAAGAGAAGAGGATCTAGATCGAGGGACAAACAAAAGACACCGGTAAGTCTATTGATCTATCCTCTTTCACATTTCATAAAGGAAGAAGCCAGAATAGCTGTCTCTGTTTGTTTCTAAGGCACTGTCACACCTTAGGTGGATAGGATCATCCTGCATAGGCATTTTCCCCACAACAGATTGGCGACTCCGCTGGGGAGATTTGTTTTAGTCATTTTATTTGTGTTTCTATCATTGTTTGTTTCATAGACTCAACAGCAACAATCGAACTGCTTCTGCAAAGTAGACAGTTGCTGCCTTGATCCTTCGCTGGATTTTGTCTATGATCTGAACAATGGACTCACAAATGATTTGATGATCCTTTGTGATAGATCTTAGTACCCTCTCAAAGCATCCCTTTGATTGTACCTTGCTTGTGTTTCTGATTTGGCCTGAAACTATTGATTTTTGAGCAATCTGTGACCCAGAACCCAGTGAGAAACGAGAGTTTCTCCTTCAGCGCAACTGCTGTGAAGGCAGTCTGCATTTCAACACAGGTCCTGTGAAGGCTACCTGCGCTGAATGTCAGAACCACAATGTTGAGGTTGTGCTGAACCAGTGTGGCCTTGTGCAGCTGGGGTTCTCTGCTCTCTGTTGCCCTGTTTTGATCTCTGTTTTTTGCAGCCTTTAACCAGCATAGGTACCAGTCTGATAACCCCTTTTCTCTGCTTGAATTCCGCCTCCTTTTGTACAAAAAGACTGTGAGTGTTTTTATGTGTTTGTGGCGTCATTTACAGTTTTCCTTTGCATGAGTGAAATAATCATCTTGTAGCCCTTGATTCAGATCTGTTGACTGTGATCTTAGGAGAGAGTTCATTGGCTGTTTGCAGTTGATTATACATTTGCTTTTGCTTATTGGTTTGAGTTTGTCTCTTTTAAGTGTCGAAACAAGTATTCATTTCGAAAGTCGCAAAGTGTTGTAATCTCTTCTACCCTTGTTGATTTCGAAAAAGTAAACTTGTTTGTACTTGTCATTTAAAAGCAAATTCAAAGTTGTACAAAAAGCTTTCTTTGTAGGCATCAATACTAAGAAAGCGGAAAACAAACACCTGCATTGTGCATTTGCATTTTGATAAGTTTGCATGCTTGATTTAGGAAGAGTGCATTAGAGTGTGCTGATTGCTCTTTGAGAAAAGATGGTGTCTTTCTTTTCCCTTAGTAGCTAGGATTTTCAAAGTTGAAAAGATAATAAAGCTTGCTTATCATCTTAGACTGCATTTAGGAATTGTACCATACATCTCGTGGTGATCCAGAAAGGCAAACTTCTAAAAAGATCAACTTAAAATAAACTGAATGAACCTAACAACGCTTTGCAACATAACGCACAACATAGAGGTCTAGGCTAGAGACGTGTTTCGGCGTCGTTAAGCCTGGTGACTGTCGATCTCGTGGAAGGTGGGTGATTCCTCCTGAGGGATGATAGCGCCAGTACAGATTGTGCTCCCACGTACCGTCGCGTATATATTGGGAGACCCCTATAGGCATATATCCTTTATCCTTAGGAAGCCGTGTCGGCCGCCCTACTGATCGCAATGCACTGAACACAGCATTCAAGAAGATCGACTACCCGTACCTTAAAAAGTATTCTGCGGTTTTGCGAAAAGTTTGGCACACCCTCCGCCTAGAACTCCAGAGCAGTTTCTTTTGGCCTTTTTCAGACTCTATAACAGAAAAAGTCCATCCGAGCATTTGTCACTTCGGGCTCGTTAAAACATCGAAGGAGACTAGAGTCATCTTTAGCTTTTTCTCGACTCTTTAAAAGTGAAAAAGCAAGTTGTGTCTAAAGCGTCTAATAAAATTCATTCAATACGGAAACACATTTTCCCCTTTTGTATTTTAGTTGATCGAGTAATCCACAATCGTGGAAGAAAGTCAATTGAAACCCCGTCGTTCGCGGAGGCTTACGAGTCAACCATCTTTGTCTCCGGAATCGAAAACAGTACGGACAAAGCGAACTCGTTTAACCGGTTCGAAATCTCCTATCAAAGTTAGAACAAGTGTTCCGACAACAGCTGAGATTCTGGTTACTCCAAACATTTCTGGAAACCCTGCCTCTATTGAAGAAGTTCAACAACCACAGAGGGACAGTTACTGAACCAGTTCCATCTGTAACCGGTCTAGAGAGTCTTGTTCCTCAAACAACTGTCGCTGTCGATTCAACCCCTTCTTCAGCACCAGAAATATTTTACGGACCTGACGATCTTCCTCTTCCACCTGGTTTGATTGCGACAGAGGAAATTGTAGAGGATCCGCAAGCAAGTACTCCAACCCATTTTGGAGTAGGGGTCACTCTATTTCCTTCTACATCAGAAGTTAGTCTATCACCAGTGGAAGTTCCTGTAGAATCGTTAGGCAATCTATTGGATAGACTCAAAATGTCTGAGCAACCGTCAACATCTAGGACTGTGTCGAATGACACAGCGACAGCAGAACTCCCTGCCGTCACTCCGACGATGTTTGCTGGCACACCATCTGTCCCAACTAGCTCACAACCGCTAGAAGGAGTCCACCCAGGGACTATTTCGACAGTGTGGTCTGTTCCAGTTTGTTCCTCCGGAATAATATCCGGTAACTCTTATGTTGAGACTCGACAGATGGATCCCTATGGAGGTCAATTTGGGCCATCCAGTTCCCAAGGGAAAACAATCCCCTTGAGTTCAGGATTGCTACCGTATGGGGGGCAGTATGCCCTTTCATTACCCCCTCTGGGAGGATATCCATACGGCAGTTCTCAACAGTATTCAGGTTATACTGGAGTTACGACAAGTGGTTGGGTACCTATGCTACCCCAACAGCCAAGAGTTGTGTATTCTATGCAACAATGTGTACCTATGTCGAACATCCCGACAACACCAGCTATTGTAACAATGTCACAAGTTCAAACGATGCCTGTTGTATGTCAACCTCAGATTTCTCAGGTTGTAATGCAACAGCCCCTTGACCCTGTGACACAACCACAATCGCCAACTGGTGGGGCGACACAGGTCCAAACAGGTACAATTACCCCACATCTTGGTCCGCCGGTTAGTATAGCGCAGCAGAACATGGCTTCACAACCGTGGCTGGTGCAATACCAACAACCACAATTCCAGCAAGTGTACCAAGGTTCTGAGCAGCAGATCTTTGTGAACAGTGGACAATCATATATTCAAAACGGTCAAAACCAACCGCTTTACAGTGGTCAAGTCCACCAACCGTATCAGTCATACCAACATCAATTACATTATGCTGGTATGCAAAGGCCTACTGCTTAGGCGATTCCATCGTATCCTCGGTATGCCTCACCTAACCTGAATCAACAGTTACCATTCGTGGCAACATTAGAGTTACCTGATTTACACCGATTAACAAACGATCCAATTTCTTACGCCCCTTGGTGGCTAGCGATTCCTCACAAACTTCCATCGGACATTCCTAAATTCAATGGAAATCCAGGCGAAGACCCATCGAATCACGTGATGACTTTTCATCTGTGGTGTTCGTCGAACACCCTGAACGATGATTCGATAAGGCTTCGCCTTTTTCAGAGTACATTGACAGGTCCAACGGCTAAATGGTATATTGAATTACCTAGAGCCTCTTTCGACAATTTCAGTTCCCTAGCCACGACTTTCTTAACCCATTTTCAATTACCGATAAGGTATGAAACGGGAACGAAAATCTTAACCAACTTCAAGCAGACAACGGCCACTCATATATCCGATCATATACATGAGTGGCGTCGTCGTCGTAGGATGGTAAAGACTTACGTTCCCGATCAGCTATTAGCTGAATGGTTTATTAAGTCGTTACTTCCTGCTATAACGGAAGATGTGGCCAAGGGGGGAGTCGTAACAGAGGAGCAGGTTATTGCTCGTGCACAATATCTAGACTTAGTGTATACTCAGTCTGGCACGCTCTACGACAAAATACCTGACGCCCCTAGACCGGAATTCTCAATTCCTCCTCCTCCTAAATCAAATAGTGACTCTCATGCCAGCGACGGTGTGATTGGCACAGCAAACGCAAAGTCGATAAAGGCTTCGTCCAAGAAAGCCCGTAAGACTTCAGATCAAAATGCAAAAGAAGAAATTCTTGCTTCGGAAGTAAATGCCGTATCGGCAGATAAAGGCAAAGAACCCAATCAACCAGGAAGCAAGGAGAAGCAAAACAAAGGGAAGAAGAAGAAACAGGGTGAGTCATCCCCTGAAAAAACTTCTTCAAACCCTCCTAAGAAAGGGAAACCAAAAACTCCATGTTTTATATGTGATGAGGATCATTGGACACAAGATTGTCCATACAGAGCTGAGCTTAAAAGGTTCTTCAAAAGTTCACATACCTCGGCTGTGTTAACTGATCCGTTTCCCAATCAAGGTCAAAATCTGGTTGATAGTGGAAATGCTTCCCCGTCGCAAGTGCTAATGTTGTCGATCTCCAAGCAACAAAATGATGCTTTGATTTCAGCAAGGAATAAAGATTATGGGAATCCGCAGCTGTCGAATGACAAAGGTAAAGATCAACCAAGTAGTTCAACAACAACTTCGACAGAAGTTGTACCACCCATCATTCCTGAATTAACAATAAAACCACCGAAGGGAGTAGTACACAAGTCGACATTTAATCCTCGCGCCAGAGCGGCGCATCATTATAACATAGTGGAAGATTTGGCCCAATCGCCATCCGCTATGTCGACTCTTGAGGTATTACAAAATTGCCCATCCCAAAGGCAGGCGTTGTTATCGGCTATTGGTGGGGTTGATCCTAAGGATTCCAATCTTGTATCCTTCGACCACAAAGGATACGATCCTCAGTTGCCAGCTCAACTAGCTTTCCTTATTCAAGTGAAAGCCCTCAACAAAACTGTTCACCGAACAATTATTGATGAGGGGACATCTACATGTATCATGTCGATGAGTTGCTGGAAAACTCTAGGGTCTCCAACCTTGTCGCGATCATCGACAACATTAAAAGCATTCGACGGAAGGACGTACACCCCGTACGGTATCCTAAATAACTTGAAGGTTGAACTAGGGGGAAAAACAGTGGAAATAGATGTTGAAGTCATCGATGGGAATCTTGACTATAACATCCTACTGGGAAGACCATGGATATATGCCATGGCAGCTGTAGTGTCGACTTATTTTAGGAAGATCGCATTCCCTTTTCAAGGAGGGATTACGGTCGTCGACCAACAGAACTTCCTCCCTAATGGTTCACAAGTTACAGGAAGCATTCCCATGATCCATGGAAGCAACCATTCGCTTCAAGATATCGGAGTAGGCCTACTGAAAGACCCCACATTGATGGGAACTTTCGCGCTTCCACCTCCCATCTACATAGGAGATATAGCGTTGGTAGCAACCTGCAACATGATATCTTCCACGAAGGTCGCAGAAGATGATATCGACATGGATCATGCCATGGTTTTGCCCCCAAGCCCAATAGAAATATTGTAGCAATCAATGTTTCGGGCATGGGAGGCGAACCCAAATCAACGCTCGTCAAGCGTTTGGGTAGATAGGTCTAGAGAATATGGTACCTCATTAGATCCTTGGTCGAAAGTGCATGGGACCGACGAAGGAATCTTACAATCAATGTTGATTGAGGGGGCACCATGGAATGATCACCACCATCGTTCCCTTCTTCCAGAATATGAAGAAGATACTCAACATGACCTTTATCACCCTTCAGTTTTTGAATTCCTATCAAATACTGTAAATACGGTGGATTCCGAGCGAAACTTATCCAATATTGAAGAGACTATAGCCATAAATATCTCGACTAAAACAAATGTTGTAGAGAATATTTATGTCGGCAAAGGTTGTTCCCCTTCAGAACTGGAAATATATAACGCTCTTTTTCGCGAGTTCAGAGATGTCTTTGCTTGGTCATACGATGAAATGCCAGGCATTGACTCGAGTATCGTTGAACATGAAATTAAGATGTATCCTGATGTCAAACCAGTAAGACAACGGCTTCGGCAGGTGCACCCCAAGAAAGCCGCTGCCATTAAAGCAGAAGTTGAAAAGCTTCTCCATGCTGGTTTCATCTACCCGGTTCCTCTAACCGATTGGGTATCAAATATTGTCCCTGTTATGAAGAAACAAGGGACGATCAGAGTGTGTGTCGACTATAGGGATGTAAACCAAGCTTGTCCGAAGGACAACTACCCTACACCCTTCATCGACCAGATAATTGATGAATGCGCCGGATGTGAAATCTTTTCATTTATGGATGGATTTTCCGGGTATAATCAAATAAATATCCGCCCACAGGACCAGTCAAAGACTGCATTTATTTGTCCGTGGGGCACATTCGCTTATCGAAAATTACCCTTTGGTTTAAAGAACGCAGGGGCAACGTTTCAGAGGGCAATGAATTATGCCTTCCATGACATCAAGAACATCGTTCAACCATATCTCGACGACCTTCTGGCTCATTCGCGAAAGCGGACTGATCATCCGCAACATTTAAGAGCGATATTTCTACGTTGCCGACACTACAAGATAAGACTCAATCTGCACAAATGTGTGTTTTGCGTCGGTTCTGGTCGTTTACTTGGTTTTGTAGTCTCTAAGGATGGGATTCGTCTCGACCCTTGCAAGGTTCAGGCAATCATTAATTTGCCTCCACCTTCAAATTTGCTTCAGATTCAGAAACTCCAAGGGAAAGCAAACTTTCTGAGGAGGTTCATTCCAAATTACGCAGAACTTGCTAAAGGTTATACTCGTCTTTTGAAAAACGATGTACCTTTTGTCTGGGATCAGGTGGCGCAAGCTTCCTTTGATGCTCTGAAAGATTCTCTAGTAAAAGCATCATTAATGTATGCCCCAGACTATCAAAGAGATTTTAACCTGTATCTGGCTGCAGCGGATACAACCATTGCGATGGTTTTAGTTCAAGAAGTCGATGGAATTGAACATACTATATATTATTTAAGTAAAAACTTGAATGATACAGAAAGAAAATATTCTTATGTTGAAAAACTAGCGCTTGCAGCTGTTCAAGCGATTCAAAGATTTCGACATTATGTCCTCTTTCGGAAAACTACCATTTTATCAGATTGCAACCCCATGAATTATATACTGTCGCGACAGTTGCTGGGGGGCAAATATTCAAAATGGATAGCGATCCTTCAAGAGTTTGATCTGGAATTTGTAAAATCCAAATCAAAGAAAGCTCTAGTTTTCGCAGAATTATTGTGTGATCTCCCATCGTCGTCCAACGATGAAACATCCGAAGAATCAATCGTGGACGAGAGTTTGTTTCTGATATCTGCAAGCAATGAGTGGTATGGAGATATCATAATTTATCTCCAAACCCAAAAGTTCAGGCCTAACACCTCTCACTCTGAACAGAAACGTATACGATACCAAGCTAAAGACTACATGATCGTCGGTGATACGCTTTACCGTCGTGGTATCGATACAGTTCTGAGGAGGTGCCTTACCCATGAGGAGGCCGAAAAAGCCCTGAATGAGTGTCATTCAGGCGCGTGTGGGGGGCATCAATCTGGATATGCAACAGCACAAAAAATCTTACGAGCAGGATACTTCTGGCCAACCATGTTCAAAGATTGCATAATCGCAGTCAGAAGTTGCCATGCTTGTCAAATTTTTGATAGCAAAACCAGAAGACCACCCGCACCTTTACAGCCAATAGTTGCTGTTGGGCCTTTCGCCAAATGGGGCATCGATTTCATGCAATGTAACCCCACCTCGACCGGGGGGCATGGGTATATTATAGTCGCCGTTGACTATTTTACCAAATGGGCCGAGGCGATGCCTACATTGGATAACACTGGTGAAACAGCTGCCCTTTTCTTTTTCAATCATGTAGTCGCCAGGTTCGGCGTACCACAGGCTATAGTTACAGATCATGGATCGCATTTTCGAAATCACATGATGGTTGAATTAGCTGCCAAGCTAGGGCTATCTCACGACAGCTCTACCCCGTATTATCCGCAAGCCAACGGACAAGTTGAAGCAATCAACAAGGTCCTGAAGCGTATGTTGCAAAGGATGATCGGGGTTCACAAAAGAAGGTGGCACCTAATCCTGTACTCAGCCTTGTGGGCTTACTGAACATCGGTAAAGAATGCGACTGGGTTCACACCTTTCCAACTGGTATATGGCCTGGAGGCAGTCTTACCAGTCCAGTGTGAAATTTCGTCTCTTAAACTCGCAATCGATCTCCTCCCCGGAACTTCAGAAGAAGAGGCCCGTTTCTTGGAATTAATCCAATTGGATGAAACCCGTCGTGACGCCGCTTTGGCTAACGAAGCCCATAAGAAACGAGTCAAGGCGCAGTTCGACAAAAATGTCAAACCCCGTGTCTTCTCAGAAGGTGACTTGGTCTTGCTTTACGACCAAGAATCCGACAAATTGGGAGCAGGTAAATTTAATTCTTTATGGATGGGCCCCTATATTGTTAAACGAGTGTTAGCAAAAGGAGCCTACGAGTTAATGGATTATGACGGAATTCCACTGGCGCAACCTCGCAATGGGTTGTACCTCAAGCGTTACTATGCTTAAATAGTAACCTGTGTGCTTTTGTTGTATTTTGTTTTCGCTAAAGGGTTTGTTTTGGTCGAGTAATCCACCTTTTTACATTTATTGCAGATGTCGAACCTTTCTGAGACATGTGTGGGATATTCTGACGGAGCGAGTCGTAGTTCACGGAACCTGTCCTCCGCGGCCTGGGCCATTTTTGATCCAAGCGGCGAGTTAGTGAGTTTCAGAGGTGTGTGTATTGGGCAATCAACGAATAATATCGCTGAGTATAGCGCGTTGATAGAACTACTCTCTGATGCCATCACCCATGGTATACGCCGACTAATCGTCAGGCTAGACTCACAACTCGTGATACTACAACTCAGTGGTATATATTCTATCCGCAATCCAGCTATTTATCATATGTTTCTAAGGGTTAAGATTTTGGAAAGACAGTTTGATTTAATTCAATACCAACATATTTCCAGGAACTTAAACACATTAACCGACTCATTAGCAAACTATGTGTTAGATAGACATTTGCGACATTTGTAAAAAGAAATGCATCATCAATGTTGTACAAGTGGGTCATATAACTCAACCAGAATAAACCCCGAAAATCAAATATATATATATATATATATATATATAAGCTGTTTATCGTTTACACATAATGTTCTGTAACCAAGACAAAATTGGTCGCATGACCCAAAAACTCAAAAATGCTAGGGGGCACCCTAGCCTAGTGATGCTCATGATAGCACGTCACGGCCTGTGCAATCATGCGCAAGAGACGAGTCCATCGTCTAGGCACACCAGTAGTATGCCGCTGCAACTGTAAAGGTAACTCATCGATCCGTACATCCGGAATACCGAGAGTAAGGCTCTCAACCTGCTCCTACACAGCTGTAAGGGTCTCGGCCACGTCAAGGTCGCGAAGAATAACCCTCCCAGCAGGCTCCCCTGCTGGGGCAGCGACTGGCGCTCTCGGGCGAACTGCTGGACGAACAAGGCCAACATCTGCAATGCACACAAAGAGTTTGATTAAAGTCTTGATAGAGTAAAGCACAGAAACATTATGAATAAAAACAGTAAACAGTGATATGGTCAGAGATTTTACCAATAGCGCCCCACTGTTCGCCATCCAGTAACACCAAATCCGGATCACCTCGGAAATCCATGCCAACATATGGATACTCGGAATAAACCATCTCCTGGCGCTCGAACCACCTGAAGAAGGTATCAGTGAAAGTAATCTGAGGTTGACCAGCATGCCTAGACATGTGATCAACCCATCTCTGCATGCGTGGCTCGGTGGGAGAAGGCAAGTCGAGTGCAATATACTGAGGCTGCATCAGTGGTATTTTCTCTAAGGCAAAGGCAGTCAAAATAGAACCAAATCCAAAGTTCTTCAGCTTCCCGTCCTTTACCTTGGTCAACTGACTTTTCATCTGAAGAAGTACTGCATCACACCAGTTGAATACTTTCGGTTGGAGACACTCCAAGGCGTGCTGCACATAAGATCTGTTGGCGACATGAAGAGATGCACTACCGGCCATCCTACCAATAGTATACAGAATGGACCTGAGAGACCTGTCAGTAATCTCACGGATAACGACCTTGCCGTCTCTGCTCGGCTGGGAACCTTCCCTACAATACTGGTGGACATAGTCTCTCACGGAGTCATTCCCCCGGGCTGAACCTGACAAAGAAATGGGGGCACCCCGCCTTGACAACCCAGTCAAGAAGTAAATGTCCACTATGGTCAAGGGGATGGATTTTCCCCTAATCTGGAATACTTGGTTAATGGGATCCCAAGCATCAAGCATATACTGCAGTAAAGAGATCTGTGCTCTCATGCTAGAGATACGGAAAAACTTCAGCAGGCCACAGTTCCGCAGCGCGTTCACTGTGACAGGGTCATGGAGGGCAATCATATCTTCTTCTTCATGTTCTCGTTCTCGCCATGTAAGGGACATTTTGCTCAAAGATCCCTGCAAAACAAACAAGAGAAAGAGTAAGATCCTAGATTTGATGAGAAACTGGCAAAATTTCATCAAAAAACTGTGCAAGAAGACCAGTTTTTGTGCCCAACGCAGGTAACTAGTGTTCCACCTGCGTTGAAGGTCAAACTGCCTTAAGGCAGCTTGACATTCAACGCAGGTTTCGAGTGAACCACCTGCGTTGATGGCAGGGCGCCCTGACAAAACCCCAGGTGCTCAGGAAGACAAGGAAACAGGCACAGAATGGGAAAATGAAACCATGAAAAGAAAGAGCTAGGTTTTAGCTCCTACCTGGTCCAGACGGTGCCGAGAATCGTCCACAGAATCTCCCGAAATCAGCTGGTGAAAATCAAGAGGGAAGAGGCACGTCCAAAGCTCCAACAAGCCAAGTTCAAATGAAATGGTAAAATGAGAGGTAAAAACACTTTTTAATTGTTTTTTTCGTAGTTCAAAGCGAAATATTAGGGTTTTAATCTCATTTTCGAACAAATGTTATTCATTTCTAACTAAGTTTGATGCAGCAATTGAGAATGCAGTACTATCTTTGAAAAGAGCAAAACTAGTTATGGTAAAAAATCAAAATTTGACCATATAATCGAGCAGTTTTAGTCCATAGTTCATGCTCGTTAAAAAATAAACAGATCCGAGCAGTTTTAGTCCATAGTTCATGACTCGTTAAAAAATAAACAGATCCGAGCAAATGTTTCCACCCGCGTTCAAGCTCGTTAAAAAATGAACCTATCCTGGTAAATAACCACTGTGAATGTAACCTTATCTGCCATTAAAGCCTTGGTCGTGTTTGCACCATCACCTCCACTTTTCATTTGGCCGATCGTTCACCTCCATATGATTGTTTACCCATTTTGAGGAACAACTGCGAAGAGTGATTTCACCTAGCCATCCTTGTGACACTGCCGTGATTGGAAAATTCCAACCTGTACCTGGAATCAGCTGCTAACCCTGTTTATCACTCGTTCCTCAAAAGACGAGTCTTCTTTAAGCTCTTTTCAACTGACTCGTAAAATATGAAAAGATTGCCGAGTTTTGGCCTTCCAGCTCGTTAAAGCGACCGGAAGTGCTATCCCTCCTCTAGATTTTAATCTTTTTGGACCCGAGGGATTATTGCACAAAAAGATCGAGCGCTTGTTTTATTCGGCTCGTTAAAACTATCGAAAACTCATCCCTTCTGTATTGTTTTATACTTTTTCGGACTTAAGGGATTAGATGACGAAAAAGGAATTTTGGAGTTAACTTTATGTATCTTTTCAGACTCTCTAAAAATGAAAAGGACCGAGTTATCTTTATCGTTAGACTCGTTAAAATCACTAAATAGCGACAAACTTGTCTTTAGACGAGAACGAGTTTCACTATCGCTAGGCTCGTTAAAACATGGCGATGGGCTTGCCCGAAGGGCAGGTTATAGAACAAGCATATGTTATCCTCCTCAAGCTTGACAAAAATAAAGAGGTACTGGTCAGCAATGACTGGGGAAAAATTGGGAGAGAACTAAAGAAAAATTTGATGGTAGCAAGTCGCTCTTGAACATGACACTTTTCCTCCGTACCACAATCGGGTTGGGTTGTTTTCATTCACCGGTCACATCACCATGGTCTCGCCATACCATCCGTATTTGGGGTAATGCTACCGATCCATCGCATCAGTGTCGCCATATGTTCAAGAGAGGTCGTTCAGAAAGAGTCAACCGGGTCCCATCCATTGCCATACATTATCCTTCATCCATTCATGACCGCCACCCTGAATCATATATCACAGATCGTTTTCACCTCCATCAAAATCATTAGCTCCGTTCCGTGTCACTGATGTGGGATTCATTAAGGCCCTCCTTTGACAGATCACTTCATGTCGACTTCAGCTCATTATCCAAGAAGTTGATCTAAGAACAACCCCTTCAGTACTTTGAAGCTTGCATGCCTCAATGGAAAGTTTCTCACTTCCGGCGACAGGTATACATCATTGACCTTCGACCAGAAGATTTTGCGTGGTGTTCGACGTCAAGTCCTTTATTCACACCACGTGAATTGTACTGCAGTACCTTGAGGGTCATTATCATTATCGGTGATTCCTCTCGCGCTTGTTAACGGTTTACCTCATTGACCGGTAATCAAGCGATGTCTTTCCATGTTCGACTTCAGAACAATTCTCACATGGATCGACTTGTACTTAGAGTGAAGATCGAACGAGTTTGAAGACCTCGGATCTAGTTTCATCCATCCGGGCTGCAATATATATTCAGGAAAAATAAAGACATTTGACATGTACATCATTGCAGCAGATGATCATCCTACTCAAAGGATGATAACTTCACCGAAATTATCAGTCTACCATCAGACGATTGTCTGTTCTATGTACAAAAAATGAATTTATAAAGCTGAGCATGGGAATGCCGCCTCAGCTAGATCATGAAAGCAGTATGAAAAATAATGTATTGTATTGTATCTTATTACAGGTCTCCTCCCAGCAAATGGATGAACTTCGAACCCTCCTGGATAAAGCATTTCACCCGATAAACGGCCTCATACTTTACGGGGCAACTGTTATAGACAATTTTGTGCCTTACAGCATTGAGCATGAAATGTCCATAATATAAGGGATCCTAAGTCCCTAAACATGTTGTTCCTACCCCTAGAGGAACAAGGCTAACAAACCACAACAATTCACAGAAGTTCTCCACCAGAAACTGCTCAAAAACAAGTCAAATCAGGATCATGTCAATGGCTCCACTGACCATCTGCGCTGAATTTCAATTGCAACACTGGCTACCTGCGTTGAATGTCAAAGCCAACACTGGCTACCTGCGCTGAGCAAAAGTGGACATGTGGCAAGCTCATTCCTCAAGGTGTCAATGCCCAGGAAGCTTCCAAAATGACACTTGCCTCAGTGAATTCGACTGGTGATGAGTAAGAGGTTCCAAATCTCCAAGTGGAAGCAAGAACCTCCAAGTGGATTCAAGAACTGACAGAGGGAGAGGACACTAGTCAGATCTCAAGCTGACTCATCCTCTCTCCAAAACATCTATATATGGATCTCTCCTCCATGAGATCTAGAGGCTGGAATTTTGTTATTGCAAAGAATTGCTGTTGGTTTGAGACTGGAATCATTGGGTGCTTAATGCTTTGAAGGGGGGTGAAGATAGGAATTCCATTCTGCTGGGAAGGAGATGCTGGATTGGAGCCCTCTGGGTTGTATCTCTTCCTGAACCTTGTTATTTATCAATAAAGCTATCTTGGTTTTCTCCTATATACTGATGTATCTTTGATGTATGATTGCATTAGTGTATTTGATTTATTTCTAATCCTGAATCATTTATGAATATGAATATCTATCTTTGTGTTGTGTTCTTCTCTTGTCGCAAGTAGCTGTTCTCATGTCCCAAGTAGTTGTTCTCTTGTGATCTCGCAGGAATCTGTTGAAGCTGGGTGAGCGAGGAGGCAAGTAGCTGTGAACACCCAAAGAGAAGAGGATCTAGATCGAGGGACAAACGGAAGACACCGGTAAGTCTATTGATCTATCCTCTTTCACATTTCATAAAGGAAGAAACCAGAATAGCTGTCTCTGTTTGTTGCTAAGGCACTGTCACACCTTAGGTGGATAGGATCGTCCTGCATAGGCATTTTTCCCCACAACAATATTTACCCCAGTTGGCCAGTTACTTGGGTAATTGTGGGATGAGGGTGTTATAGAGTGGTATCAGAGCATGGTTCACCCCTTGGACTGGATGGGTGATGTGTGTTGGTCATACATTCATGTCGGTTGCACATTTGTTAATCATCCTTGCGGTATATATGCTTGTTGCATATGCATGGTGTCGGTCATGGTTGTAGTTATTTCACCACGTGAAGCATGATTTTATTGTTGTGAAGCATGTCATCATGAGTGTATGATTGGTTGTACATTGTTATGTTTGTTAGTTCTTACATATTGTCAAATGTGCATTGATATGGTTGTTGTTGTCATGCATGAGGTCATAGTATGTATAGTTGATATGGTCATGCATTGATGATTGGACTGTAGCTAGAATGATCATTATGGGCTCATATGCTTATGTATCATAAGTATATGTTGTCATGATTATGTTATACATGTACTACATTGATTGTTTGATCTTGTAGATGAGATATCCTCCCAAAAATTTTCTAAGGTACATTGTTTATTGTGATTTTGTTTAGCTCACAAGTATGCCTTGCAGGAAAGAGATCAAAATGACTAGAAAGATGGTAGACTACAAATATTCCCCCTATGAATCAGATTAGCAGTGGGGTGTTGGACACTCTTATTTAGCAAACACATTAGGAAGCTTGAAGGAACAAATAAAGAGTTGTAAGGTGGACAATGACAAAATCATGCAGGCACAAGAGAAACAAGCAGAGGTTAATGCAATACTCCTTCAAAGTTTGTTAGAATTGCAGTGGTAGGGGCCACTTCGGATCAACCATGGGAAAGAGGAAAAACTGATGGGGCATACAATGGTAGGTCTCATGATTATCACAGGTTAGATAGAGCTAACAAAGTGAGAGATGGAAGACTATTGGATACTCCATATAGGAGAGGTGATGGACATAAGTACTACTCTAGTTCTGGTTCTAATAGGCATGATGATTGTCATCGTTATCATCCTTACAGGAGGGGTGATAGGGGATACTTGCCATATGAATTTAAGAAAGAAAAGAAACCTACTTTTGATGGAGATTTGAAGAAGCCAGAAGATGCAGAGGTTTGTATACTTGGGATGAATAATTTCCCTGATTCCATAATTACAGAAATAATATTAAGGTCAGAGTAGTTATATTCGGCCTGAGAGGTAAAGAAAATATCAGGTGGGAAGATGTGAAGCGGGTCAGCGACATCAAGATAGAGGACTTGAGTTGACATTAGTTCAAGAGTATTTTCAGGAAGATGTACTTATTGGAAAGGTACTACGACGGTATGGCCAAATAATTCTATGAGCTAAAGATGGGATCAATGAGAGATGAAGAGCACATGACTAAGTTCTTGGAGCTACTGATGTATGTACTGTATCTTAAATATGAGAAGGCTAAAGTCCAATGATTTTTCAGTGGATTGACATTAGCATTCAGAGATCAGATTGAGTATGATGGGCCTCAGTCACTTGAGAAATTTATTGGGAAATTGAAGCATTTCTATGAGCAGTCAAAGTGTAAGAATGTATCTCAGCAAAGATAGAAAGGGAAAGATAAAGGTAAAGGTAAATGGTACCCGAAAAGTTATTAGGAAATTGAAGCATTTCTATGAGCATCCAAAGTGTAAGAATGTATCTCAGCAAAGATAGAAAGGGGAAGATAAAGGTAAAGGTAAATGGTACCCGAAAAGAACAAGGCCTCAAAATGGAGAAGAGAAAGAAAATATGGCACCACAAAAGAAGTTCAATGTAGATAGACAGGGACATGGGTCACAACAACAACATAGAAGTGATGGAACTGGATGATTGGAGTGTTGGACATGTGGTAAGAAGCATTTAAAGAGGTTGTCCACAGAACCAGGGTGGTAGGCCTCATATATATAGTGCAGACTATTGGGGATGTTGGTCAGAGAATTCCTCGTATCTATGCAACACTCGATAATAGGAAGGAAAACCATGAGGCAATTATCATTGAGATGGACAATAAGCTTTGTGATCAAGTTTTTTCTATCTTGATTGAACCTGGATCTAATTATATTTATGTTAGTCCTGACTTGGTGGATAAGTGTGGTTTGAATAAAGAATTGCATGCAGAATCTTGGTCAGTGCAGTTGGCTAAAGGTACAAAGAAATAGTTCGTCGTTGGGTAATAGCTTGTGCATTTGAGTTGAATGGCATGTTTACATCAACACACTTGAATGTATTTTCATTGGGATCATATAGTATGCTATTAGGTATGTACTAGCTATACCTTCATATGAATAAGGTGGATTGTTATGACAAACCCATTGAGTGCTTGGATGAAAATGGGGAACCAAGAGTCTTATATGGAAAGAAGAAAGCCACATCAGTTAGGATGGTGATAACTATGAAGGCAAAGCACGGTTACTGAAAAGGGTGTGTGTTATTTGCAGTGCATATTTCTAGTGACAAAGGTAAGGAAGTTGAGGATGAAAATGTTTTGAGAAGATACCCAGTTCTACAATAGTTTCAAGATGTGTTTACAATAGATATTTCAGAGTTTCCACCTCACAAGGAAGTATAGTTTTCTATTGAGTTGGTACCAGGGGTAGCATCAACATCAAAAGAAACATAGAGGATGGGCACTACAGAGTTGGTAGCGTGTGAAAATTCGGCTAACATTAAGTCCTACTACAACAATTGATTAAGTTTCTTCTCTTTGTTAAATAACTTGAACAAATTATTTATTGCATCCAATGGTAAATATCGAAACTAATACACTGAAACCTTCATAAATACAATATTTCAAAGAAATTAAAAAACTGGAAGAATAGATGCACACACACAATAAAACACCGTTATTTTTGGACTAGAGTCCTGAGAAAAACCCAAATTGGAAAAATCAGTGCAGCAGCTGAGGGTTTTATTATTTTTGCATTAGTAAATATGAGTACAAATATATGGAAGCTCAAATCTATCTTTCGATACAGAGAAATAACTGACAGGAGATCTAATGAGAAAACTATCATTCCAACCAGTGATCTAATAGTGACCTTGGCTCACCATGAGCTACCCCTTGTTGCCTCTGCATTTCCTCTACGTCAGCCTATGCATATCTACGTCCCACAACTTGGACCATCGTCTCTCTTGCTAACAAATAACCTTTTCTTTGAAAATTGATCCTCCTGGCCTTCGGGGTCCCACTATAGATTTTGACACTGAACTTAGACTTCTCCTCACCAAAATAAAGATCTACCTTTGAAGCTTTGCACTACCTCTCTGATATGCACACAACGAACTGGAGAAAATTTCTTCCAACCTTACTATCCTTACCGCTCTCTCACTGCTTCAATCTTACTAAGTCACCTCCGGAAACTCATTGCTGCTACTCTCAAGATCGATTTCCCAGAAAATCAAATTCCTTGTCTCACAAGTGTGTTCTCCAACCCCCATCAATTTTCTTCTTATAATCTCTCGTTGAAGCTTCAAAGGACAAGATTAAAACATAATCGATGGCTAAGATTAATTAGAAATCAATCCAAGTCTTATTCTAGAATATTCTCACCATGAATTAATTAATACCCTTTAATTAACCAGTTTTCCTAAGTTTAGACTTAGGTACCCTTAAAAATATTAATTATTTTAATTAAGTCATCTCTAGGTGGAATTTCTAGAAGCAATTTATGGGTTTTGGAGAATACATGTATTCTAGCCTCTCCATAAAGTTTCATGGCTAGAACACATCTGATGCTACAAAAACTAACACTCCCTCTTAGCGAAGAATGTGTTCTAGTGTTGCAACCCACTGAAGCAACACCCTATCTCTGCACCACCTCCTGTTAAGTTGCTGATGTCTGGCTGCTTTGCCCATCTCTACTGCAAAACTATGATATGAGTTGCATCTATGTTGTTGTTGACCCTGCTGAACTGCTGCCAACACTACATTTGCACTACAACTATCTTTCCATCTGTTGTTGGTACAACTGCAACACCTACAATGGGAAAGCATCCAAAATACTGAACCAACTGTGGTTATTATGATGCATATGTCACCCAAGTCTTGATTACTGCTAGTATTTGCATTGTCACTAAGGCATCTGTGCTACTACTGACTCTACACTATGCCTCTTGCACTGCTGCCAACTTTGCATTGCGTTCCCTAACATCTAACTGTTGCAAGACTCTACATTTGTCACTCTGGCATATGAGTCCATCTACTGCCACTGATCCATCCTACAACTAAATACTGTGGGTCCCTGTAGCAAGGCATTGATTTAAGAGGTGTACCTCCTCAAGAATCCTTCCCATTTGTAGCATTTTGGGGCTACAACTCTAGGTCACCTCACCTCACTCCTGGAGGTATATTGATGATCATCCTAAAATATGATATACTCATATTGTTGTTGTTACTTCTCTGTTGATGCTTCTGTAGTGTTGCTACAACTACTACAATAATTAGTCTGATCTCCCCAGATTTTAAAGTACTATCTTCCATAGGGTTACTCCCTTTGAAACTAGACTCCCTCTGAGTCTCGATCTCCTTATGGTAAATCTCTCTACTCCCTCCTGGAAACTCACACAGTCCTCTTGCAATGGAAACTAGATTGTGAAGCTCTGCGCTAGGAATCTCCTGGCTAGAACTGGACTTGCATACTACAACTAGGAAATTCACACTGCCTGTGTCATTGCAATTGTTTTCCAGGAACTAACTGCAACTAGTTAAGCAACTATCATTTGAATGACTAGTTGCATTTGCTCACACTGTGATCCTCCTTCTATAGATTCTGTTAGGCTTCTGTAGCAAGGGTACTAATCCATGTGAGAAGTTGGTAGCAATTGGATCTAATATGCTACTCTTCCATGGATCCTTCCCATCTGTGGCCATCTCTGTAAAAAGTTGAATTCCTCCTCTTCTCCTCTGCGCAGCTATTGACTGGCTCTATGCACTCCTTGCTGGAGCGAGTGTAGGTTTTAACCCTGTACAGAAATTACTTGCATACGACTTCTAAAACAAATAAGATAAACAATGTGAGAGCATAACATATAAAACACATATACACAGAGATTTTCCCCTGTATCCCAAAACCGGGACTACCAGCTTAATTTTTCATTATGTTCCTTTCAATGTTCTAATACATATTTATACATACTGAATCATCCAATACCATGGACCGAAAACCATCGTGTCCAAAAACATGTGCGAAAATCATGCACAAAATCATAGGTGGGTCCGCCCATCCTAACATAGGGTCCAAAACCAAAATTTTCTGGGGTGCTTCCCTAGACCCCATAAAGTGGGGTTACGGGTACACCTCAAACCCCCTGTGACCCCCCCCCCTCCGCTACACAATCGGCGCAACAAAAGGGGGCTCTGCCCCCCCTCTAACCCCCCGGTTAACGATGTGGGCTAGTCGTGGAAAGAATATAATACAACCCAACATTCTCCCACTTGTTGTTTTCTTTCCACAGGGGGCCACAAGAGAGCTTAGTCATTTTTCCAGCCCTGAAATGCCCATTGTCTCTCTACACCAACAAAACTACTCAGAGCTCACAGATTTTGTCAATGCACCTACAGTATTCTTCAAAGTGTCCATATTTACCAGCAACACCTTTTTGTCTTCTATCATATCCCTCACAAAGTGATACTGAACATCAATGTGCTTTGTCTTTGAAAGATATGCAGGGTTCTTTGCCAATAAAATTGCACTTTGGCTGTCACAGTCTATCCTTATAGCTCCCTGTACTAACCCCATACTTGAACACAATCTCTACAACCAAACTGATTCCTTGCTTGCATGAGTGGCTGCCATGTATTCTGCCTCTATAGTTGATAGTGCCACTATAGATTGTTTCTTACTCATCCAACTGACTACACCTCCAAATAGGTTAAACACATACCCACTTGTATATCTTCTATGATCCAGATCTCCAGCCTATTCAGCATCAAAAAAGCCACGAATATCCAACACTCTGTCCAATCCTGGTCTTCCTTAGTAGCGCAAACCATAATCACTAGTGCCATGCAAATACCTGAAAACCCGCTTCACTATTGTTCAGTGCTCCTTCCCTGGTTTTGACATAAACCTGCTCAATACTCCCACTACATGTGCAATGTTTGGTCTAGTATAGACCATTGCATACATCAGGCTACCGACTACACTTGCATATGGAACACGAGACATGTCCTCTTCCTCCTCTTGTGTCTTGAGACACTGTTCAACAAATAACCTCACACCTATAGGAATAGGAACCTTCATCGGTTTACTATCCTGCATATTAAACCTCTGCAGTATTATCTCGACATACTTCCTCTGGTTTAACCAGAGCTTCCTCTTTGCCCAATCTCTTTTAATTTCCATGCCCAAAATATAGTTTGTAGCACCAAGATTATTCATGTCGAAAATGGAGTAAAATTGGGTCTTCAAATCCTGGATAATTTCTTTGTCATTTCCAACTAGCAACATATCATGCACATACAAGACCAGATAAATAACACGGTCACCAATTAATTTAAAATAAAAACAATGATCTACTTTGCTTCTGGTGAAGCCAAGTCCCTGTATAAATGTATCAAATTTCTGATACCACATCCTTGGTGACTATTTTAACCCATACAGAGACTTCTTTAACTTGCATACTAGTTCTTTCTTACCCTTCACTGTAAAGCCTTTAGGTTGCTTCATGTATATTTCCTCTTCCAAATCCCCATGAAGAAATGTTGTCTTCACATCCATCTATTCTACCTCAAAATCAAAAGCAGTAGCAACATATAAAAGTAATCTAATAGAAGTTACCTTGGCAACAGGAGAAAAAATATCACCAAAATCAATTCCCGGCACCTGGGAATAACCTTTTGCTACCAACTGAGCTTTATATTTCTCCACCTTTCCTTCTGCATTTGTCTTCTTCTTTAACACCCATTTGCTACCAATGGGTTTCCTTCCAGCCGGCAACTCCACCAGATAAAAGTAATCTAATAGAAGCTATCTTGGCAACAGGAGAAAAAACATCACCAAAATCAATTCCCGCACATGGGAATAACCTTTTGCTACCAACTAATCTTTGTATTTCTCCACCTTTCCTTCTTCATTTGTCTTCCTCTTGAACACCCATTTGTTTCCAATGGGTTTCCTTCCAGCTTTCAACTCCACCAGATCCCAAGCCTCATTTTTGTGCAAAGATGCCATTTCATCAACCATGGCCTCTTTCCAGAGTTTTCCATCCTCTGAATCTACTGCTTCCTTCACAGTTCTAGGATCATCATCAGTAATAGATAAAGAAAAATTTGAACAGAAAGCAGATGGACTATACCTTTCTGGCTGCATTCTTTCTTGAACTAATCTTCTCACAACCGGAAGTGTTCTAACCCTTCCACCTTGAAACTTCAACTTTACTTTTCTGCGACCAATGATTCTAGCCTTCCTATCATCCCCTAAGAAAACATCACCACCATCGTATTTCTTATACTCGCAGAACCACTCTCTATGGGGAGTGAAGTGAAAGGATGCACCTGAGTCAATCAACCATGCCTCATGATCTACATGTGTACTTGAAGAAGCCAAGTACACATCCCCACCTTCATCTGAGGTGGTTTTCGCCTCTGCAGAAGGAGCATCATCAGATCCCTTTCCTTTATCAGGAACTTTAGATTTATAGTCCCTTTTGTAGTGCCCTTCCTTTCTGCATTTCCAGCACACCACCTTTACAGGTTTTCCTGGAGATTTATATCTCCCTCTAGATTTAGATCTCCCACTTGATGACTTATTTTTGTTTCTGTTCTGGGACCGTCCTCGCACAGACAAGGCATCACCATTCTGGCTCTCCATATTTTTTTGTCTCATCTCCTCCGTCCGTAAGAATGAGACTATTTCATCAAATTGCAAGGCAGTTGCATTGCTACCTATTGCAATAACCAGACTATCCCACAAATCTGGTAGAGAACACAACAAACTAATGCACTTATCTTTATCTGAAATTTTAATATCAACAGATTCTAACTGACTTACCACGAAGTTAAATGCATTTAGATGCTCTGTCACCGAGTCTCCATCTTTCATCCTCAGGTTATACAACTTTTTCCACAAGAACAGTTTATTCACCAGAGACTTAGATTGGTACAAAGTCTCTAACTTGTCCCACAAATCCTTCTCCGTAGCTTCCCTTGATACATTCAACAATACTGAATCTGAGACACACAATCGTATTGTGCTCTTTGCCTTTCGATCCAACTTCTTCCAATATTCATCAGACACTCCCGTTGGTTTAGTACCCAGATCTACCGCGATCCATTAATCTTTATCCACCAACAAATCCTCCATCTTTTGTTTCCACAACTCAAAACTATGAACATTAAATTTCTCGATCTCTATCTTTCCACTGCTCGCCATCTTCTTTCACCACTAGAATCGATCTCGCAGATCTCCCACTGATCAGGGTCTACCACAGGCCTGAGCGAAACCCCTCAGCAACAAAGGCATCCCCTTGAAGCCAAAACTGCTCTGATACCAAATGCAGGTTTTAACCCCATACAGAAATTACCTGCGTACGAATTCTAAAACACATAAAATAAACAATGTGAGAGCATAACACATAAAACACATATACACAAAGATTTTCCCCTGGATACAAAAATTGGGACTACCATCTTGATTTTCATTATGTTCCTTTCAATGTTATAATACATATTTATACATGCCAAAACATCCAATACCATGGACCGAAAACCATCGCGTCCAAAAACATGTGCGAAAATCATGCATAAAATCATAGGTGGGTTCACCCATCCTAACATAGGGTCCAAAACCAAAATTTTCCGGGGTGCTGCCTCGGACCCCATAAAGTGGGGTTACGGGTACACCTCAAATCCCCTGTGACCCCCTGCCGCTACACAATCGGCACAACGCAAGGGGGCTCCGCCCCCCCTCTAACCCCCCAGTTAACGACGTGGGCTAGTCGTGGAAAGAATATAATACAACCCAAAAGTGAGAAAATCTACTCACAGCTACTACTACTCTACTAGGAAAAATGGAACTTCTGGGCTAGAAGTCCCCTGAGAAAGGAATTCCCTTAGCATGTGCTCTTACTCCCTCTTGGAATTATTTTGAACTAGCAAACTGCTACAAAATAACTGTGTCTCAATTGAAGATCTACCATGCAAGGAAAAATTTTCTGCTCCCTCTGCTTATGGTAATCTTTGATCTGGAAATTTTATTCTCTATTGAATCTCTCAGAAAAATAGACATTCCTCAAAAACTGACCCTCCTGGCCAAAGGACTATGCTGCCTTTGAGGTTTTTGATTTTCTGCCTACACAGAGTTTTGAAATTCTTCTTTCCTTCTACTACTGAGCTCTCTAACTTACTATCTGTTCTCTGATACCATGTGAAAATTTCGCTAACCCAAATTGCAATAGCTGATTAATTTTCTTCTATTTGTTAAATAACCTGAACAAATTATTTACTACATCCTATGGTAAATATCAAAACTAATAAACTACATCCTTCAAAAATACAATACTGTGGAAGAAATAAAAACACTAGAAGAATAGAGGCACACACATAATAAAACACCATTATTTTTGGACCAATGTCCTTGGAAAAACACAACTTGGGAAAATCGGTGCAAAAGCTGAGAGTTTTATTATTATGTAGTAGTAAATATGAATAAAAATATATGGAAGCCTAAATCTAGATTTCCTTATAGAGAAATAATTGACATGAGATCTAGTGAGAAAAATATCACTCCCACTGGTGATCCGACACTGACCTTAGCTCAAGATGAGCTGCCCTTTTTTTTCTTTGTGTTGCCTCTGCGTCAGCATATGCAGATCTATGTCCCACAACTTGGATGAGTGTCTCTCTCGCTAATTGATCAATTACTCTCTAAAAATCGATACTCCTGGCCTTCAGGTTCCCACTCCAGCTTCTAGCACTGAATTTCAACTTCTCCTCAGCAAAAGACATATCTCCCTCTCTAGATTTTCATTGCCTCTCTTCTTTGCACTACTTCTCTATGGCACTCATTGCCTCTCTGCTCTATGCTACCTCTCTGTGGCACTCACTGCCTCTCTGCTATGCACTCACCAAACTGGAGAAACTTCATTCTGACCTTACTATCCCTACCCCTCTCTCATTTCTTCGATCATACTGAATCACCTTCGGTAATTAACTGTTGCCACTCTGGAGATTGATTTCCTAGAAAATCGAATTCCTTGTCTGACAAGTGTGTTCTCCAACCCCCATCGAATTTCTTCTTATAATCTATCATTGAAGCTTCAACAACCTAGATTAAAAAAAAATTGATGGCTAAGATTAATTAGAAATAGATCCAAGTCTTCTTCTAGAAGATTCTCACCATGACTTAATTAATACCCTTTAATTAATTAGTTTTCCTAAGTTTAGACTTAGTACCATGAAAAAAATATTTATTATTTTAATTAAGTCATCTCTAGGTGGAATTTCCATAAATGACTTCTGGGTTTTGGAGAATACGTGTATTCTAGCCTCTCCAAAAGGTTTTGTGGCTATACCACATCCGATGCTACAAAAACTAACAGGTAGAGTTGAAGTTGCAGTTAAAGGAAATGCTTGAAAAGGGATACATTAGGCCAAGTGTATCACCTTAGGGTGCATCGGTATTGTTTGTGAAGAAGAAGGATGGCACTCTCAGATTATGCATTGACTACAGGAAGTTTAAAAAATTGACCATCAAGAACAAGTATCCATTGCTGAGGATTGATGACTTGTTTGATCGGATAAAGGGAGAAACAGTGTTCTCGAAGATTGATCTAAGATTCAGATATCATCTGATACACATTAAAGAGGAGGACATTTGCAAGACAACTTTCCAGACCAAGTATGGGCATTATGAGTTTGTTGTAGTTCTATTTAGTTTGACCAATACTCCATCTACCTTTATGTGTTTGAAGAATAGTGTGTTTGGTATATTTTAAAAATGAGGAAGAAAATATTGAGAGTTTAACAACAGTGTTGAGATTGTTGAGAGAGCATCAGTAGTATGCTAAGCTCAACAAGTGAAATTTCTTTTAGAATGAGGTACATTACTTGGGACATGTTGTCTCCAAGGAGAGCATAACAGTGGATCCAAAGAAGATAAGAGTTATCATGGAGTGCGAAGCTCCTAGAAATGTGGATGAGGTAAGGTCATTCATGGAGTTAGAAAGTTATTACAAGATGTTCATCAGGAACTTCTCACATATTTCTTATCCTCTTACATTATTGCAAAGGAAAGGTAAGAAGTTTGAATGGACAGAGGAATGTGCGGCCAGTTTTGAGCAGTTGAAGTAGTTGTTGACACATGCCTCAATGTTAAATATCACAAATCTAGAAAAAACATTTGTGGTATTGACATATGCTTGTAAAAGAGGACTTGGTGGAGTCCTTATGCCTGAAGGATAGGTGGTATCCTATGAATCATAGAAACTAAATGAACATGAGCAAAACTATCCAAAGCATAATCTTGAGTTGGCAACAATCATTCGTGCCTTGAAGATGTGGAGACACTATCTTCTTGGCAGGAAGTTTGTATTGATGAGTGATCACAGTGGGTTGAGATACTTGTTTGACCAGTCGTATCTGAACACCAGGCAAGCTAGATGGTTGGCCATGATTAGTGAGTTTGATTTTGTGATCAGATACATCAAAGGAAAAAAGAATAGGGTTGCAGATGCTCTTAGAAGGTAGATACAATTGAATCATATAGCAGCTATGAGATCCTATTGGATAGAATTATGGGATAGGATCTTGCAGGAAGCGGGATGACAAGTATATGGAGATTTTACACAGCTTGCAACAAAGTACAGGAACTAGTACAGGTAGTGGTATAGGTATTGGTGTAGATGCAGGTGTACAAGATGTGGACTATTGTCTTACAGTATATGGATTGGTTAGGTTAGAGACAGGATATATGTGCCAGACAAAAATGAGCTCAAGAAGGTGATATTGAGGGAGTTTCATGTGAAACCATATTTAGGTCACCCAGGCTATCAGAAGACATTGATTGTAGTTAAGAAGTTTTATTATTAGTTGAATTTGAAGAAGTATGTCGCAGAGTTTGTGGCTAGATGTTTGGATTGTCAGCAAGTAAAGGTAGAGTGTAGGCATCCAGGTGGACTGATACAACCGATTATGATTCCAGAATGGAAATGGGAGTTCATTTCCATGGACTTTATCATAGGTTTGTTGTGGACATTGAGACAATATAATTCCATCATGGTTGTTGTGGGCATGTTGATAAAGGTTGCACACTTCATTCTAGTAAAGACTATGTATTCAGCTAGTGATGACACACAGGTGTTCATCAAATATGTGGGCATATTGAATGGTGTTCCAAAGAAGATTGTGTTAGGCAGGGATTCAAAGCTCACTTCTAATTTTTGGAAGGAGCCGTTTGCAAGTTTGGGCATAGGGTTGGCCTTTAGTACAACTTACCATCTATAGAAAGATGGACAAACTAAGAGGGTCAACAGGATATTGGAGGACATGTTGAAGATGTATGTGATGCATCAACAACAAAAGTGGGAAGAGTATATTCCACTGTTAGAGTTCACTTACAACAATGGGTATGAGGAACCTTTGATGATGAGTCTATTTGAGGCATTGTATGCACATAGTTGTAATACTCCCATCAGTTGGAGTGATCTAGTTAACAAGTGTTGATTGGAATAGACATGTTGGTAGACATGGAGCAGGAAATGCAGGTAATCAAGAAGAATTTGAAAGTAGCATAAGATAGGTAGCAGAGCTATGCAGATCGTAATAGGTTGTTCAAGGACTTCCACGATGGGAAACAGGTGTACCTTCTCATCAAACCGAAGAAGGTATCCTTGCAGATTAGATCATGTGCCAATATGGCACCACAGTTTTGTGGACCTTTCAGGATAATTAAGAGAATTGGCTCAGTGGCCTATCCACTTGCACTGCTTATAATAGTAAAAGTAAATGATGTTTTCCATGTGTCATTGCTTTAAAGGTATGTTAAAGATGATAATCATATGATTTACTGGTCTGTATTGCAGGTGGATCCAAATGGATAATTCCAGCTGGAGCCTCAGTGTATATTGCAGAGAAAGATACTCATGCTCTAGAACCAAGTAATCAAGGAGGTTAAAGTGTAGTGGAAGCACTTTGGGCCCGATGAAGCTACATGGGAGATGGCAGATCAAATGCAGGCTATGTATCTTTCATTGTTTTCCAATTGAAGCAATGTAGTTTTGGTATGATGTTTGGTATATGTTTTGGCATATGTTTGGGTGATGTTTTCATATATGTAAATATTTACATGGATGTAAATACCTCCATGAGATATGCTATAAAGCTCCAATAAGCAGTATGGGTATCATGTCATTATAGTTGTCATGTTGGTTTTATTTTCAGTAGGGTGATCATTATAAATACTACATCGCGCTAAGTTATAAATTTCCATGGGCATTATATTTTCTTTTCAGTGGTTTTGTTGATGTATAGTTGTGGTTGAACACTGAGGATGGTGTTCCCCAAGGGGGAGGGTTCTGTAACAACCTTAGTGAAAATTCCATGTAATAAAGTTAATAAAGGAAAAATAATAACCACAGATTATGGGGCACTTATTCCAAACTAAATTTTGGGCAAAAAATCCTACTGTGGGAGTTCATTGGTCTATGATGGCTAAGGAAATTGGAAAAGGCAATGGCTAAGGCTTTGAAAAGGAAAAATAACATTTTTTTGCATATTTATTTATGAAAATTATGGAATTAGGAGAAAAGGAAGGTGAAAGGTCACAGGTTGCATGTGAGGAGTAAAATGAGGGAAAATAATGTGCAATGAAGAAAAAAAAGGCCTAACTAATCAAAAGGCTTCTACGATCAGTTGGTACCTTTTGTTAGTTCAGTTTTGGATCTCTCGCATTATTCTCTCTCTCTCTCTCACTCTTGGACACTTCGAGTTTTCTTGGAGCACTTTGGCATTGGATCAAGAAAGGAAAAGAAGGCAATAGGAAGGAAGGAGCAAGCAAGGAAGAGATGGATCAAGCAACTACAACAAGATTCTTTGCAGGTATTGATTTGCATGTGTGATTTCCTTTCTATTTTTGGCATGAATGTTATTGCATGTGGTTCTTTGCTATCATGGCATGGATTTTTCCAAGTGTCACAATGTTTTAAGCTTAGCCTTTCCATTTATGAATAGCCATGGTGTGATGGGATTCTCATGTTTTGGTTGAGTTGGATTGCTGAATCGATTCGAAGCTGAGTGAGATGGATCTCTAAATAAAAGAAGACATGGCCTAATAACCCCTGAACCAAACTTTGGGTTGCAGTAAATCCATAATTTGTGCTACCTCAGTGGACATAGGAATCCTCAAACATGAATGGTGGGATATATTGTAAATCCTAGAGGTGGGTGCTCTCAATGAGGCCTAGTAATCTAGTGTGGATTGTGGTAAAGCCTGAGTTACTAGGAGACAGAAAAATTCCTCACAGTGTAGGTGGAGAAATCCGGTGGCATCCATGCTTTTTTGGCCTAGTGATCTAGTGGAGATCATGGTAAATCTTGTTATTACATGTTTATTGTCTTCGTATAGTGATCTGTTGTGGATTGTGGTAAATTCTGGTTTCTATCGATGAGAATGAGGTGATTTAGCCTCGGGATTCCCTAGTTGGTTCTTTTGGTTTGAGTCCCACATTGATGCTTGGAATATGGCACGAGGGTGATTGGTTGAAGAGAGATTTGGCTCAACCAATCTATGGTTGGGTGGAACATGGTAGTCCCATACTGAGTTTTTTTTGTATTCATTAATAAGAGGTTCTTTCCTTGGTATCTTATGTGTAAATGCACTAGTTTATATGTGGATTCTATGGCTGATGTATCCTTGATATTTTTTTAATTATTATGCTAGTTATAAGCATGTATTATGACAGTGATGATGTATGACTCTCCTCATGTTTTGATTTGTAAATGAATGAACAATGTATCTATGACTTAATAGATGATAATGCAGCTAATGGTATAAGGGAACAATGCTTCTTCGCATTTTCAGATAAGTATGAGACCCCTATGCTCATATTTGTTATTTAAACCTGTAGATTATATTTTCGTGACATGTTTGACAAAGTATCTATCATGGATAGTAAGAGTTCAGTCTAGGCCTTATCAATGTTTTTGCAAATGTATCATTGATCTATTGTGTAAATTCATTTCCGAACCCGTCATTGAGTTATGGGCAATGACCTGGGGACTGGTCCTGAAATATGGCACAAATCCCATAGTCTAAGGCACAAATATGAGGAGAAAAGTCCCTAGATGCATGCATACCCATGTTGTGGGAGTGTCTGAAGCCTCCCAAATGCACGCTTGTCCATATAAATGGAACGTACGGGGGTTTAATGGTCTAAAAACTCAATGGGACTTTTTACCCACCACTTTTTGGGTGATATTCCTAGGAGAAATTTTTCTCCATGATGAGCCTCAGCCGACAGCCCCTTGATGCCTCTTACTAGCTCATTGTGCCACTTCTCTGCCACATGAGCCAACCATGTGGTTCCTCACCCACCTGTATTGATCGTATGTTTGAAGGCGTGCCTCCCAAATCTAAAGTTATGTCTTGTCAATTGATAGTTGAGTATTGGTTTTACTTAACATGGATACTTTTGAGTGTGAATTGATGAGGGGATTTGGTAGAAACAATGGGCTTAGTTTGTACTCTTGTCTCCTTGATCTATTTTTGTTGTTACCCTTGTATCTTAGTCCCGTGGGATCTCCTTTATTGACCATTAGGTTTTAGGGTGGTATTACTTGGAAAACCCTGAGTTTGGGTACGTGGTCTCGCTCCTCTACCTACACATATTACTCCCTTTCCGCTCATTATACCCTCATTCATCATTTCTCTCACTTGGGTCCACATTTCCATCTTGGGTCCACATAGGGCTAACCTCCCCATCCCCTTTCCCCCACCTTAGGTTAGGCCTAGAATAATGCCGCTGAGGTTTACAAAACTAAGAAAAGGAAGAAAAAGCATAATTGGCCACATTTAACCAGAAATTGTACCACAAAATGAAAAAGATGGTTGGGACAAAATTTATTAGCACATGGGAAAAAACCAAAACAGAACTCTACCCCAATCTGGCCATCACCCTGGTTCCATAGGCCCTAGATGAGCCTCCTTTATCATTCAAGAACCCATGAGATTCCCAACTCCTGGAGGGAAATGAACCGGGTTACCTAAAAGGGGGTAATCACTGTTATATTATACACATCATTCTCTTGTCCTTTGATCCCCGAGTAGTTAATTAAATAAAAATCATAAAAGGAAAAAGGCATATAAAGAAGGGTGGAAAAATCAAGTTCCAGGCACCTCATGTACCACGACTGCTCCCTCCTATACATTACATACCTAGGTGTGGGCTTCCCCTTATCTAGCTACACCTATGCCCCATTATGTGGCTCAGAGGTGCCCCTCTCATTCCCTATCCCACCTCACCTATTTGTCTCTTGCCACCCCCATTAGAACGATGTACCTTGGACACACTATCCCCTCTAAGGGATGAAACCACCCAATAAAGTACTTGGCTAACCCTCTTTGTAGCTTGGAGAAACTAGCACATTCCAAAGCCCACTACTAAAGGGAATGCCATTATGAAGTGCCCACTTTTTTATCCATGGTTTGTAAGCTCTTTTACCTAATTATTTTAATATTTGATTGTATTGGAAGCCTAGGCAACACATTGGATCTTATGCAGGATTGTGTTGAGCCTCAAACCTACACCTTCATATACACCCTCTCAGCCTTCCTTTTCCACTTATTGCATCCACCCAGCTGCTAAATCATTGCATTATAGTTTAAAACGAGTTCTTTACATGGTTTTCTGACTATACTTATGACTGTTGTTTGGTTTAGTTTTTTTGTTCATGCAGCTGCGGAAACTTGTCATTTTCCGCAGCCAGCACAGGTTTCCGCAGCCAGCACATGATTCCGCAGCTATTTTATTAAAAGCTGTGCTACAGGTGTCCTATGAAGAAACGAGCCACATGGGCAAGATCCAGGCGACGAATACATGGAACGTGTCCCTTCGAAGCAGCCAAATCATCCATGGAAGGTCACAGTCAACGAAGGTCAAAGGTAGAGCCAACCAAAGAGTCCAACGATGGCACGGCTCTGTTTTGATCACGTGAACATTACATGGCACAATCCTCAGCTCACGAAGACACCAGCACACCTGGAGATCCCTTCTGCAACCAGAATCTAACAGCAACCACTCCAGAGATTTAATAAACATGATGACAGTTACGCTAGATCTCGGCTGAAGGGATCTACGTGTCTTTGTCAATACAGTCATTAGCGTAGGAGTTAGTTAGCTAGTCTCAGCATTTTGGCATTATAAATAACGCGTCGATGAATGCTGTAAAGGAGTTTTTTCTTGATATGTAATTTCTGAACTATCGTGTTGTCACCCCACTGTTTATACATATTGTTGTTTTAATATATGAGGAGACTTTTCTGAGCTTATTCGTGTGATTCCTTGTGACCAGCCGAAGTGGCAGAGGGCCCCTGCGTGCTGAAGCCTTGTAAAGTTGTCATTTGGTTTTATTATGCTTTTGTATCACTAGCTTGTACATAACATACTTTTGATGTTTCTTAACTCACTGCTGCTTAGATTTTCATCTCTGTTCTCTTATGATTGTCAACTGATCAGTGCTTTTCTGCAGGTTTTCTTAGGCAGCCCAGGCAAACTTTCATCTTTTTGATAACTATTGGCATATGAGATCATCTTGTCCTTCCTGCTAACTTTCATTTTCTGAAGTTTAATTTCAGCACTGTCTTTTCCAAGTTGTGATTTGCTTACTTACTTTCTTTGTTATTTGGATATCATACTGCTCATCCATTTATGGTTTCTTTCTATAGTGAAGTGTCTCTATTAGCAAGAAATCAGAATATCACTAACTGTAGTGTGATTTAGTTATCATATTGCTTAAACTTATTCATGATTGCTTCCCACAAGGTAGATTGAGCTGAAGGGTAAAGGATCAGAAGAGTTGAAGTAGTGTGATTATTTTCTTTTCTGCAATTTAATTTCTTGCAATTTAGTTCTCATATTGCTTAAACTTATTCTTGGTTGCTTCCCACAAGGTAGATTGAGTTGAAGGGTAAAGGACCAGAAGAGTTAAAGTAGTGTGACTAGTTTCTTTCATGCAATTTAATTTCTTGTCATTTAGATAGCATATTGCTTGACTTATTCATGATTACTTCCCACAAGGTAGATTGAGCTGAAGGGTAAAGGATCTGAAGAGTTTGAGTAGTGTGAATTAGTTGCTTTGCTTTTGGTTTGAGTTGCTTTAAGTTCAATTTTTACTTTCTTTTCATTCAGCAGCAAGGATACTGGGCCATTGTCATTAGTTCACTTTTTGATGCATTTACTTTCTCTTAAGAATTGATTTCAGTTTAGCTTTCTTCTTGAGCACTTTCAAGTTTGAGGAAATCATTGTAGAAACCACCATCACTATCCATACTTCATACTTCACTTTCACTCTCACCATCACACATTAGGGAAAGATAAATCCAAAAATAAACTAAAAAAACTCAAAAACAACAAAAGATTAAAGAAATGGTTATCTAGTACATATAGTACACTTCACTTCGTCAGTTTACGAACCCCGGGTTGACATTATAAATAGCAATTTAGATCACACTAAATTGACCAAACATTTTGGCGTCGTTGCCGGGGAAGTGAAATTAGGTAGCCAATTTCTAAAAAAAAAACAAGAAAATTTCAAGGAAGGAAAATTGATAACCTCTCAAAGTATGCTCTCCTCTTGCACTTAGTGTGATCTGGAGGATCAGAAAAGAGAAAGTTATTGGTTTAATAGTTTCTTGAGTATGCTCTCTTCTTGCACCTAGAGTGACCTGGAAGATCAGAAAGAGAATTATTAGCCCGACTTGAAGAAAAATAAAAAAAAATGACATGCATAGAGCAAGAGATTCTAGGGGAAGGTTTTTAGCTAGAGCCAAGAGTTCGATTTTTACAACTCCATCTACTTCAAGGAATAGACAAGAGACACCTCCATCATCTCCAACTTACACTCCTAGCCCTAGGATTCCTGGAATTCAAGAGGCAGGAGTCGACTCTCCCACACCTTCCATCGAATCTGAATTAGAAAGAGATCCTTTCCTTCCTTCTATAGAGAGACGAATTGTAATTGAAGAAGTAGAATCATCTGAAGAAGAAGAGGGAGAAATTCCTTCTCGTTCACCCTTAGTAGAAGAACCAGAAGACTCTGAAGTCTCCAGGGAAACTACCATGACAGAGGAAGGAGCAACTGGATTTGGTATAGGTAGAGGTAGAGGAGGAGGAGGAAACAATGGAGGAGGTAGAGGTAACATTGGGGGAAATAGGGATGGAGATAACTCATTCAGATTTCCTATAGTCGATGAGGACTCCGAGCCACAATGAAAAACATCTCACCATCTGTCCTCCCAAACTTCCATGGGTTAAGGAATGAGGACCCTGAAACATTTCTATTTGAGTTTGAGGTCGTGTGTCGAACTTATGATTATCTGGAAGACTCTCAAAAACTCAAACTGTTTCCTTCAACATTGAAAGGAGCAGCCTTGAAATGGTTCATGGGATTACTCACTCAATCCATTAGGACTTGGAATGATATGAAACAAACATTTTTGGATAGGTACCTGGACTATTGTATGCCCACCAATCACAAGGATGAGGTATTCAAAATGGTGCAAAGAGAAGATGAAAACTTGGAGGATTTACTTGAAAGATTTCAATACAACCTGAAAAGAGCAAAAATGAGTAACTTAGATGAGGGGACCTTGAAATCCATTCTATTAAAAGCCATTAGAGATGAATGGATAGATATTTTGAACATGATGGGAAAAGGAGACATATCTCAACTTCCACTTCATGATATAGCAGAGCTATGTGTCCATCTCTCAAGGGGGGAATCTAAAACTCAAAAAGGGCCTAGAGATCCTTCTCTCATCAGAGCAAACAAATCTGCAACTGGATCAGTAAGTAGGGCTAAGATTGGCAACATGCTTGATGAATTCAAAACTGACATCTTAGGGAGTCTTAGTGAGCAACTAGACACCCTTAAGATTCACAATAAGCAGAAAGCAGAAACTGAGGCTTTGGCCATATTTTGCCCAAAGTGTAGGAAAAAACATGCTCTAAGGGAATGTCCCTTGGATGCAAAAGTTGTAGAAACATGTGTAATTTGTTCAGAGAATCATGAGACCAAGGATTGTCCTTCAATTCCTGGGCTCAAAGCTGTCTTTCAAGAAGATCCAAATACAATCGAATCTCTCTGTTTTGTTGCAAGGAGACCTTGGCAGGGGCAACAAAATCAAGGGTTTAGCAACTCTATGAATTTTCAACCCCCACCAAATTGGAATCCTTGGCAACAACCTTGGTCCCAACCTCAAAATCCTTTTCAATCATGGGTACAAGGTATGCAAAATCCTTATGGGAGATTTGCTCAATTTTATCAATATCCCCCATCTTTTCAAAACCAACAAGCTCCACAACTTCCAAATCAAAATCCACAACTATCATTGCCATTTCCACAACAACAACAACCTTCTCAACAGAATCCGAATTCTCAACTCTTGCTTCCATTCCAACAAAAGTCAAATCAAATTCCTTCTCAGCCATTGCCAAACCCCAATAACAAAAACCCTCAAAATGCTTACATGATGGAAGGTCAACAATTTCCTGCCTATATGATTGTTCCTATCAATGATGTACAACTCAGATCAGGTAGAGTCCTAGATAAGCCTTCTATAAATGCTCAAAAGCAAAGCATTTTTGAGGAAGATTCTCTTGAAGCCAATAAGGGTTCTGAAGCATCTCTTCAAAACCCAAGTACTCAAAAAGAAAAAGAAAAAGAGTTAACCCCCACAACTCCTATAGTTGAGCAACCTGCATCATCATCCACACCTCCTTTTCCTGAAAGATTACAAATTGACAAAGGGGTGGAAAAACAAATTTTGTTTCCTGACTATGATTTTCTAGATGAATTGAAGAATGTTTGTATCAAGATTCCCTTGTTACAAGCCATTAAAGAGATTCCTATTCTAGCAAAAACAATAAAGGAGTTGAGTCTTAAAAGACCAGGAAGGAAACCAAGAGATACAAGAAGAATCCACCTGGTAGGGAAAATTGCAGATATCATGATGGGAAAAATTACTATGCAGAAATATGTAGATCCCGGTAGTCCAATTGTCAAAACACATATCAATGGGGTAGAAATACCAAATACTTTGATTGATTTAGGGGCTGCTATCAACATCATGAGTAGACAGACTATGGAACAGCTAAAACTTCCTAATATTCTTTTTACACCTACTTTATTGCAACTTGCAGATCGATCAATTATTAAAATAGATGGTGTATTAGAAGATATTTCAGTCTCCTTATACTCGTGGGAATATCTAGTGGATTTCATGATTTTAACTCCCAAGAGTAATCTAGGAGGACATCCTCTCATCTTAGGAAGACCTTGGCTAGCCACAGCTGATGCTTTCATCCGTTGTAGGTCTGGGGATATGTATATTTTTGATGGTAATTCAACAAAGAAGTTCAATCTGTATCCTCCAGGAAAAGCAATTACAGAAATAAGAGATAATGAGTGGGTTGATGATGAAGATACTATACAACCTGTCTTTACCATTTCTGAGATCAGTGAAGATAGTCAAATTCTGAACACATTAGAAAACTTTGAACCATCTTCAGAATATGACCACACACAATTTCAGTTGGATTCTGACATTGAGTGTCTATCATCTAGACAAATGTCTCTTTTCTCTATGGAAGAGTTTGGTAGTTCTGCCATTGAGATTTTTCCAGGAAAAACATTGAATATCAACAAAAACTTGGAAAAATCACAATAGGAAGAGCTAACCAAAATCTTGCAAAAACATTCTACTGCATTTGCATGGGAGTATACCGATATGAAAGGTATTGACCCTAAGACTTGCATTCATCACATCTACATTGAGGAAAACAGTAGACCAATCAGACAACCTCAAAGAAGGATGAATCCAAACCTTAGGGAGATAGTGAAAGAAGAGCTCCAAAAATTACTTAATGTAAAGTTCATTTACCCCATTTCAGATAGCCGGTGGGTTTCTCCTTTGGTTATAGTACCTAAAAAGAATGGTAAATGGAGGGTTTGCATTGATTACAGAGAATTAAACAAAGCAACTTTGAAGGATCACTTTCCTTTACCCTTTATTGATCAGGTATTAGATACTTTAGCAGGCAAAAAGTATTTCTCATTTTTGGATGGTTTTAGTGGTTACAATCAGATTCAAGTAGCACCTGAAGATCACGACAAGACCACATTTACTTGTCCATGGGGAACTTTTGCTCACCGATTACTTCCTTTTGGATTATGTAATGCACCCGCAACATTTCAAAGGGCAGTACTAGGAATCTTTTCTGATCTAATTCATGATTGTGTAGAGGTTTATATGGATGATTTTACAGTTTATGGTAATTCATTTGAAGAGGCATTAGAGAATTTGGAAAAAGTCCTTATAAGATGTAAAGAAACAAACCTTTCATTAAGTCATGAGAAATGCTTTATGATGTTTACTGAAGGGATTGTTTTAGGACATCACATTTCAGGAGATGGGATTAAAGTTGATAGATCGAAAGTTGAAGTCATCTCCAAGTTGCCTATTCCAAATTGTCAAAAAGATGTTAGAAGTTTTCTTGGATTTACTAGATATTATCTAAGATTTATTGAAAACTTCACCAAAATAGCATCTCCACTCTTCAAATTACTTACAAAAGACTGTGAATTCAAGTGGGATCCTGATTGTCAATCTACATTTGAAACTTTGAAAACAAGAATATCTGAAGCACCCATTTTGAGAGGGCCAAATTGGAAACTTCCTTTCCATATTTCTACAGATGCTTCAGATACATCTCTAGGAGCTGTGTTGGGTCAAAAGGATTTAGTTCCTTATGCCATTTACTACACCAGTAAAAATTTGACTCCCACTGAGTTAAATTATACTGTGACTGAAATAGATTTCTTAGCTGTTGTTCATGCAATCAACAAGTTTAGACATTATATAACATGCTATGAAACTTTTGTCCATGCTGATCATTCTGCAATTAGATATCTCATGAAAAAACCTGTTACTAATGGCAGAGTTACAAGATGGCTTTTACTTTTACAAGAATTCAATATTACTGTGTTAGATAGATCGGGGAAACAAAATACAGTAGCTGATTTCTTGTCTAGAATCCAAAATACTAACGAAGATTCTCCTGTAGAGGATAAGTTTCCAGATGAATATTTGTTTGTAGTAACTACTAAAACTCCTTGGTATGCAGATATTGCTAACTATTTGGTTACAGGGAAGCTACCTCTACACTTATTTCCTAATGAGAAGAGGAAAATTATTCAGGAGAGTTCAAATTATTCATGGATTTCTAATGAATTGTTTAAAACAGGGCTAGATTGTGTGATCAGAAGATGTGTTCGGGAAGATGAAATGCCTGACATCCTCAAGGCATGTCATGATGAACCATGCGGTGGACACTTTGCTGACAAGAGGACGGCCTATAAAATCCTTTCTTTAGGATATTATTGGCCTTCTCTCTTTAAAGATGCAAAACAATATGTTAGAAGGTGTGACAGCTGCCAGAGAGTTGGGAGACCGACTCTTTCAAATGAAATGCCATTACAGCCACAGGTACTCATCGAACCCTTTGAAAAGTGGGCTTTAGATTTCATTGGACCCATTAATCCACCATCTAGACAAAAGAAATATATATTGGTTTGCAATGATTATGTCACTAAATGGGTAGAAGTCAAGGCATTGCCTTCTGCCACTGAAAATTCAGTTTTTCAATTTCTTTTTGAGGATATTTTTACTCGTTTTGGTGTCCCAAGAGAAATTGTGACAGATCAGGGAAGTCAATTTACATCTAACTTGATGGAGAAGCTGATGGAAGAATACAAAATCAAGCACATAAAATCTACCCCTTACCATCCTCAAGCAAATGGTCAAGTGGAATCCACAAACAAAGTTATTGAGAGCATCATCACCAAAACTGTTCATCTCCACAGAAGGGATTGGGCAGAAAGGCTTCCTGAAGCCTTATGGGCCTACAGAACTACATGGAGGAACACAGCAAGACATTCTCCCTATGAACTTGTTTATGGGAAAGAAGTCCTACTCCCCATTGAGTTTCAAGTCAAGACTTTCAAGATGGCAGTCTAGTTGGGGATGAATCTATCAGAAGCCCAAAAGCACAGAATGGAACAACTGAATGAGCTAGATGAGATCAGACAAGATGCAATTTTAAGGACTGATCTAGTTCAACATCAAAGAACTAAGTGGCATGACAGATATATTAAAGAGAGAAATTTTCAAGAAGGAGATTGGGCTTTACTGTTTGATTCCAAGTTTAAAGACTTCAAAGGGAAGTTTCAGACTCATTGGCTTGGGCCATATGAGATTGATAAAGTCGTTAACAATGGAGCAGTAAGAATCAAGACCATTGATGAACATCAGACTCCTCTTATTGTGAATGGCCACCGATTGAAAATTTATCATAAGCCACTTTCAAAAGAGGAGTTTGTCAAAATGTTCCAAGAGAATTCTGCAATAAGGTTGGTGGAGAAGAATCCTTCTCTTCCACTAGCCTAATCTTTGTTTCTTTCAGTTTATGAAAAAAAAAAAAAAAAAAGAAGAAAAAATAAATGTGTATAAGCCTGAAAACAAATCCCAGATTGGCGGTCTTATGCAGAAAATATAGAGTGAAAATCATGGATACTTGACACTCTATATTTTCCAAAAAAAAATCTCCTCTCCTTCTCTTTCCATCTTCACTTCACCTCCATCTCATTTTCATCTCCATTCTTCATTCCACTTCATTTTCACTTTCACTCATTCCATTTCACTCCATCAATAAAAGTCCCCTTCAGGACTATTTTCATTCAGTTAGTTCTTTTTCTAACTATCTTTGTGCAGACAAGGGGGTGTTGTCTCAGTTTCCGCAGCTGGGAACCGTTTCCGTAGCCAGAATTAGTTTCCGCAGCCAGAAACGATTTCCGCAGCCAACATCACTCTGTTTTCAAAAATACAATCAACTGTTAATTCCATAATCATGAAATGCAGGTGTAATTGAGCTAAAGACATGGGGCATCTCAAGATATCAAAGAAGAGCAACTGGTTAGAAGCCTTGAGCAAGAATTGACAAAGCTTCCAAAGGTATGATCAAAAATCTTTATCAAATAACGATTCAAGTCATAATTATATATAGTTATTAAACCATAACAGGCTCTCCTATGTGCAATGATTTGATATATTAGCCCACTATCACTCTTATTCGGCAATGTCACTCCACACACCTCGCATTTATCTCCCTAACGGTCTCATGATTACTCCGAGTTTGAACTCAAATGTGACTACACTTCTAGTTATTACCCGTACTCTTGAAACGTGACCTATTGTACTACGGCTCTTCCCAGCTGTAATTCCACAGCCGTCTGTTGAGACGTGTAAGATCTCATACACAGTCATTCGACTCGAAGGAATCTTGTCGTTACTCCACCGCTTATCACTCCACTCATACTCCACTTATATCATACTCTTTGCATGCATCCACATTTCATTTTATGAACTCGTTTACCGCTGTTCACTCACCGTTTACCGCTGTTCACTCACTGTTCTCTATTTCCAACTGCCGTCACTACAGTTTGCTCTAAACCCTGACTACTGTCATTACAGTCTATCCGAAACCCGGAACAGAGCTATTTTTTCCTCTTAACCCTCACACGCAGAAGAACTCTCAGTGGAATTTAAAACAAAAAATGGGAAAATTACTGAGAGCTAAGCCAGAAGGATCGAAATACTTGGAGGGTTATCCGCAAGTTAAGGAACTGCTGAAGAAAGTCAGATGGCTACGGTTTATCCAGAAGTTTAAGGGCTATAACAAGGAAGTGACCAAAGCTTTTGCAAGGTCCTTTAATGGACAAACAGTGGAGGTTGGAGACTTGAAATTTACAGTGACTGAGGCCACAATAGCAGCTGCCACAGGCCTACCTCAAGAAAGTGAAAGGTGTTTTAAAAATAGAAGTGTGGAAGATCAAATATGGAGAACAATGCTACAAAACCAAGGTATGGATACCACTGTATTCACAAGAGGCATCCCTATTAATGTATTAAAAGAGGAATGGTCTAGTCTATTGTTAGTCATTCAGAAATTTATCACATGTGAAGGTTGTTTTGGCTCTATGTATATGTATCATGTCAGACTGATGATGAATTTCATGGACGGTCACACTCTTAATTTGCCTCATTTTTTGCTATCAAGTTTGAAAAAGATGAGTTTTACAGTTCAAAAACATGTAGGCAATATTGAACCTCATCTTTACCACCATGGATTCATCAAAATTCTTATTGAGGAACAATTCAAGAAAACTAAGGATACTTGGGGGCAATTCTTAACAAGCAACTACTTCCAAGAGCCGTCTGAGGCCTCTGGAAGCAGTCCACCAAAAATTCCAAGGAAAAGTAGGAGGAAAGAAAAAAGCATTACAATCCAAGACTCCCCTACAATAGAAATTCAAGAAACAGTCCAAAAAGGAACAGAAGATAGAGCTAGAAGTAAGGAACAGAAAAAGGAAAAAGGCAAAAGGACTATCCAAGAAGTCTATCCATCCCCTGAGCAATCCATAGAAGAATATTATCAACCTCTGTCAGAGAGATTAATAGATCTTCAAGCTGCTGCCATAACCAAGAAAAAACAAAGAGGGAAACAGACTGCACAAGAAAAGAGTACTAGTTCATACTTAAGAAGGAGCACTAAGCTAAAAGGGAAGGGGAATAAAACCAAAGAAAAACAGTCTCACTTTATTGATTTAGATAAAGAGACACTTGAGAAATCTCCAACTCAGCCAAGCATTCAGTCAAGTCCTCCACGTGAGGAAAGCCCTTTTCGGCTGGAAAGAGAAAGCAGTCCTCCTTCACCAGAATTTGAGTTCAGGCCGAGAAAGACACCTGAGGTAGATTCTAATCAGCAAGAAGCATACAATTACTTGGAAACCTTAGAACAATCAGCTGCAGGACCAAGTACCTCTCTACCACCTGTTGCACAAGTTCAGTCTTTGAAACATGAAATATTTGAGTTAGAAGTCCTAAATAGGCATATTATACAAGAAAATGAAGCACTCAAAGAGCATAGTAAAGTAGACAAGATTGTCCATGATAATACTATGCTCCATTTAGGACTGTGGCAAAAGAAAAACAGAAAACTGAAGAAGAAGTGCAAAAAGTTAAGCAGAGCATTGATTAACCTCAAGTTCAAATGCCTAGTCAGGAAGCCAAGGATGATGTTAGCATCAAGGAAGAAGAAAAGAGGGCTAGATGTCCTTGCAGAAGCATCAGAACACATGGATTAGAGGGAAATAACTCAATTTTGGTTGCATGAGGACATGCAACACCTTCACAGTGGGGGTATGTTGAGCCTCAAACCTGCACCTTCATATACACCCTCTCAGCCTTCCTTTTCCACTTATTGCATCCACCCAGCTGCTAAATCATTGCATTATAGTTTAAAAAGAGTTCTTTACATGGTTTTCTGACTATACTTATGACTATTGTTTGGTTTAGTTTTTTTGTTCATGCAGCTGTGGAAACTTGTCAATTTCCGCAGCCAGCCCAGGTTTCCGCAGCCAGCAAAGGATTCTGCAGCTATTTTGTTAAAAGCTATGCTACAGGTGTCCTATGAAGAAACGAGCCACATGGGCAAGCTCCAGGCGACAAATACATGGAAAGTGTCCCTTCGAAGCAGCCAAATCATCCATGGAAGGTCACAGTCAATGAAGGTCAAAGGTAGAGCCAACCAAAGAGTCCAGCGGTGGCACGACTCTGTTTTGAGCACGTGAACGTTATGTGGCATAGTCCTCAGCTCACGAAGACACCAACACACCTGGAGATCACTTCTGCAACCAGAATCTAACAGCAACCACTCCAGAGATTTAATAAACATGATGACAGTTACGCTAGATCTCGGCTGAAGGGATCTACATGTCTTTGTCAATACAGTCATTAGCGTAGGAGTTAATTAGCTAGTCTCAGCATTTTGGCATTATAAATAACGCGTCGATGAACGCTGTAAAGGAGTTTTTTCTTGATATGTAATTTCTGAACTATCGTGTTGTCACCCCACTATTTATACATATTGCTGTTTTAATATATGAGGAGACTTTTCTGAGCTTATTCGTGTGATTCCTTGTGACCGGCCGAAGTGGCAGAGGGCCCCTGCGCGCTGAAGCCTTTTAAATTTGTCATATTTGGTTTTATTATGCTTTTGTATCACTAGCTTGTACATAACATACTTTTGATGTTTCTTAACTCACTGCTGCTTAGATTTTCATCTCTGTTCTCTTATGATTGTCAACTGATCAGTGCTTTTCTGCAGATTTTCTTAGGCAGCCCGGGCAAACTTTCATCTTTTTGATAACTATTGGCATATGAGATCATCTTTTCCTTCCTGCTAACTTTCATTTTCTGAAGTTCTTTCATTTTCTGAAGTTTAATTTCAGCACTGTGTTTTCCAAGTTGTGATTTGCTTACTTACTTTCTTTGTTATTTGGATATCATATTGCTCGTCAATTTATGGTTTCTTTCTATAGTGAAGTGTCTCTATTAGCAAGAAATCAGAATATCACTAACTGTAGTGTGATTTAGTTATCATATTGCTTAAACTTATTCATGATTTCTTCCCACAAGGTAGATTGAGCTGAAGGGTAAAGGATCAGAAGAGTTGAAGTAGTGTGATTAGTTTCTTTTCTGCAATTTAATTTCTTGCAATTTAGTTCTCATATTGCTTAAACTTATTCTTGGTTGCTTCCCAGAAGGTAGATTGAGCTGAAGGGTAAAGGACCAGAAGAGTTAAAGTAGTTTGACTAGTTTCTTTCATGCAATTTAATTTCTTGTCATTTAGATAACATATTGCTTGACTTATTCATGATTACTTCCCACAAGGTAGATTGAGCTGAAGGGTAAAGGATCTGAAGAGTTTGAGTAGTGTGAATTAGTTTCTTTGCTTTTGGTTTGAGTTGCTTTAAGTTCAATTTTTACTTTCTTTTCATTCAGCAGCAAGGATACTGGGCCATTGTCATTAGTTCACTTTTTGATGCATTTACTTTCTCTTAAGAATTGATTTCAGTTTAGCTTTCTTCTTGAGCACTTTCAAGTTTGAGGAAATCATTGTAGAAACCACCATCACTATCCATACTTCATACTTCACTTTCACTCTCACCATCACACATTAGGGAAAGATAAATCCAAAAATAAACTAAAAAAACTCAAAAACGACAAAAGATTAAAGAAATGGTTATATAGTACATATAGTACACTTCACTTCGTCAGTTTACGAACCCCGGGTTGACATTATAAATAGCAATTTAGATCACACTAAATTGACCAAACAGATTGCAGGTGGTTTCCATGTGGGTTTAGCTTCCCTATGTGGGATCCTGACCCCCAGAGGTCCACATTGGCGCATGTAGGGTGTGCATAGAGAACCATGGGCCTCCACAACAGTAGACAATACTCCACATATCTTTATGGATGTCTAGAGACTATTAGCAATCCACTTTTGAGGACGATGGGGATAGGCTTGGTAAACTCTGACCAACACCCCATAGGAGCCCCGCACTCTTGGAAGGTGTCCCAACACTTGTACGATGTCATGGCATCATTCCCTCCACCACTTGGACCATTGTGGAGGATCTACAAGAATCTTTGATCCATATGGAGACTCATGGGGTCATTGATGTTCCCTCAAACCCACTGAGAGCACCACAAGTCTACTACTTGCAGAGCAAGGGGCCACCCCATTTTCCATCATATTCTAAGGAATTTATTCCTCAATATGGCACTTCAAGATGTTAATGAGCCTTTATAGGGACTTACAACATGCATACATCATTATTTGGCCCCTTGTGAAGTTAGTTTTTACATTATGAGCTAGTATGGTGGGTTTATCACCATTAGGAGTTATTATTTGCGCATTATTTTATCTTTAGGTGCCCATAGGATAATTCAAACCCATTAGGAGGCTATATATTTATGTTAGATACATTCATTTGTATCATCACTTGACTTGGGATCTCTCTAGTCTTAGAGAATTTTCACACTTTTTCCTTGGAGGATATTTTTTGGAGATGGATGAATTATGATGTATGGATTTGGGTTATTTCTCTTATCTTGGAGCTCTATTATCCAAACGAATTGTTGGTTGGATATACTCTATAAAGTTGTAAGTTATTTTTATCATTGTTATTCTAGTTGTTGCATACTAATAAAATTAGGGCTAGTTGTTGCATTATTGTAATGTGGAATTGGGTTATGTTTTAGTTATTAAATGTATGGGCCAATGTTATATGAATGAAATGTCTTAGATATTATTTATCTTGAGAAGCTTGCATCATTTTATTTAAAGTATAAATTCTTGAAAGTCACTTTTATTTTCTTACTATCTACATTGGATGAAGTCGATTTTCTAGGCCTCCTTGATCAGGAATCCAAGTTCTTACTCATTACCATCCTTGACTCCATATCCCCAAGTGAATTAGGCATTGGTTCCATAAAAGGGTGATCATATCAACCTTCGTTTACCATTTTCCCCCTTTTTCCCAAGTCTAGCCCCATTAGGTCATGTTATAGACATTTTTGTGCCTTACAGCTCTAAGCATGAAATGTCCATAAACCAAGGGATCCTAAGTCCCTAAAATTGTTTTTCCAGCTCCTAAAGAAACAAGGTCAACAAATTACAGCTTCTCCCAGAAGTTCTCCACCAGAAACTGCTCAGAACTAGTCAAATCAGGATCATTTCAGTTGCTCCACTAGCCAGCTGCGTTGCAAAGCACCCAAATACACTAGATAGGTGCGTTGCAACACACCTAAATGCACTACCAGGGTGCGTTGAGCGGGAAATGACAAGTGGCAGAGTCATTCCACGAGGTGGAGAGACAATGGAAGCTTCCAGAATCTTCCCCAATGACACTTGCCTCACTGAATTCGACCAGTGATGAGTAAGAGGCTCTCAGTCTCCAAGTGGAAGCAAGAACTGATAGAGAGAAGCCACTAATCAATTCATGCGCTGACTCATCCTCTTTACGTACATCTATATATGGATCCCTCACCAAGAGATCCAGAGGCTGGAATTTTGTACATTGCAGAGAATTGCTGTTGGTTTTGAGATATATATCAGAGTATTGGGTGATTTATGCTTTGTTGGAGGTGAAGAGGGGATTCTATGCTTGGAGGTTGATGCTGGATCAGGAATCATCGGTTGTAACTCCTCCTGGATCTTCTTGTTATATCAATAAAACTATTTGAGTTTCTCCTACATGCTTGTATATCATTGATGTTTGTTATATTTGTATGTTTAGCTTAAATATGATCCTAAGCTATTTATGAACATAAATCCATGTCTTTGTGTAGTTTCTCTCTTTTGTGATCTTACAGGAACTTGGTGAAGCTGGGCAAGTAAGGGAGCAGGTAGCTGGAAGCTATCAAAGAGGAGAGAGATTGGATCAAAGGACTAGCACAAGACACAGGTTGGCTCATCCTATTCCTCTTCGTTTATAGTTCATAAAGGAGAATACAAGAGTGGTTTTCCCTATTTGTTTCTGAGGTCACTGTCACACCTCAGTGGGATAGGGTCGTTCTGAATAGACACTTTTCCCGTTAACAAGTCACCTAAGCCATCAATTTCCTGGTGATTGGGCCAGGAAAAAATTTGATCTCCTCTAGGCTATTGCACTAGTGGGTCCCCTCCCTCTCCTCCAAATTAGAGGCCATTCTCATAGTGGAATCTCTGGGAGTCCCAAGCCCTAGCTCTAGTACCAAATTTTTCCTAGGCATCCCCAAGGCTAGACCTTAATAGGATCAATTCAACCTTTTGAAGTGAATATTCTTGTTTGGTCCTTTCCCCTAACCTTGTTCAGGATAGAAACATCATAGGTTGTTGTATTCCATCCCAGAACCTAGGCAGGGTCCACTTGGCCCTGTGTGGTCCCACTTCTCAATAGAGACTATTTGTTGGGTTCCTATAATACTAGTGATTACCCCATTACTATTGTAGTTATACCCCTTATTTATATTTTTGTGCCCCCATTGCCCCCATATTGTTATTAATGTGCCCATAGAATCCCTCTATTGTTATTTTTGTGGCTTTATATTATTATTGTTAGGTCGGCTGGATTATATTGTGACTCCTTAGACTCCTATATATAGAAAGGAGGTTTTGTCATTTGAATCATCGAAGAATTGTTCATTTATGTAATGTAAAGGAGGTTGCCCCCTCGAAGAGGCTGAATTCTAAGGCGTTGATCTATCTTTTCTATCTTTTCTTGAGCTGGTTTCATAACATTTGGTATCAGAGCTTTGGATTCTAGGGTTTCGCTGCTCCAAATAGGTCATCGTGGAATTTTCACTATAACTTTTTTTCTGTGCCGTTTCAGAAGTCACAAAAAAAACCCATTTGAGAAGAAATCGTGCTGAATCTTGGATCCAAATTTCAAAGCATTACGCGTAATATTTTCGGAGATATGATCTAAGGAAGTTGGTCTTTTTGTAGACTCCTGAATTACATTCAAAACAGGTGACGTGGGGAAAATCGTTATAACTATCTCTCTGAGGATCGGATTGAAATTTCGTAAGAAGGTACAGAAAGAGGACGAACTTTAGCTTCTTGTATGCATTTTTCAGATCCATAGGTCGAAACAATGACTCGTGGCACGTCATACAAGTTTGCTCTACTGAACTAGTCTATAAGAAAGTCACTGTGGGAGATTTCGTATAACTCTTCCTTGGAAAAACCAATTTGGGTCAGACTTGTGGCATTGGAAAGAGGACTCAGAAGGATACTACATATCAAAATTTCAGAACTGGATGATCCGAAATTACAGAGATACATCAGATTCAATATCAGGCTTCTACAAAGTGAAAAAAGGTGTGTAGTTATTTTTTTAAATTTTTGCATAAGCTTGGTTTGAAGGAATTCAAAGGGCATAGTAAAACATTATTATCGGTAACTGATACCCTGAGGAAAGAAAATGCAAACACCTAGTAAGGAACCTGAAAGCTCTAGCATGACTCATGAAGAAGAGGAAGAAATGCTACATGATATATCAAACAAGAACAAGTGCAACAAATGTCACGCTCACAAAAGCTAACAGAAGCTAAGATAAATGGTGTGGAATCTAAGATAAAGGGCATGGAAGCTAAGATGGATGATTTGAAGACAGATTTGAGGATAGATTTGAAGACAGACATGACAGATTTGAAGACAGATTTGAAAAATTTTCTACAAGAAATACTTACTAATGGTGAAAAGGTTGTAAAGGAAACTCATGATGTGAACAAAAGAATTGTTAATCATGATTCCATAGACTCTAATGTTGGATCGAATACCCACCATATTCCAAAAATCGATATGAGAAAGTTTGATGGCAAGGATCCCGCCACATGGATATTACAGTTGGAGCAGTTCTTCGATCTCAATAATGTGCAAAACACACAAAAGGTACGTATGGCAACTTTATATTTGGAACCAAATCAGTTTGTATGGTATCAATGGCTTTGCTCTCGTAAACAATTTATCACTTGGGCAATTTTTACGGAAGAATTGATAGCACATTATGAGGATACAAAAAGCAACACTTTTTTTAGCCTATTGATAAGTCTCAAACAAAAGGGTTCAATAATGGAGCACATTGAGGAGTTCCAAAAATTGAACATAAGGGTAAAAGATATTCCAGAGGAGCATAGGATTGATGTGTTCATAGGGTCTTTAAAGGATAATATCCAACATGATGTTCGCCTTTGGGAACCTGATTCATTAGAGAAGGCATTCAGGTTAGCAAGAAAAATGGAAAGCAAAATTATGGCAACCAGGAAGCATACCACTCACAACTATAAAGACGGAAGTGCAGTTGCCCCTAGTCTTCCACAACCTATAAGGTTGACACCACAAAAATTGGAAGAAAAAAGAGCAAAAGGGCTTTGTTATAGTTGTGATAGCAAATACACTAAAGGTCATAAGTGTGCTGAGAAGAAATTATTCTACATAGATTGTGAAGAGGAAGAAGAAAAGGAGCAAGAAAGGTCAAAAGAAGAGGATATGCTCCAGGAACAAAGTCTAGATGAAGAACAAATAAATACGACCATATCTTGTAATGCATTGGCGGGAATTACCACTCCTCAAACCATCAAGATAGAAGGACAAATTAAGAAGAAAAAGGTAATAGTGTTGATTGATTCAGGAAGCACCCACAATTTTATTCATTGTAGGGTAGCAAAAGAATTGAATTGCTTCCTATATCCAGCACCAGAGTGTCAAGTGATGATTGCAAATGGAGGAACAATAAATTTCTCTGGAAAGTGCCATAATATCAAGCTATCCATGGGAGAATATGTATTGACTAGCCCAATGCTTTCCATTCCAATGGGAGGTGCTGATGTTGTACTAGGAGTCCAATGGCTACAATCCTTGGGTACAATAGCTTTTAATTTTCAAGAACTTTTCATCAAATTTTCTACGAAAGGAAAGGAAGTTGAATTAAGTGGTATTGCAGGGAAACCAAGAAAGATAATCAGCTCTAATTGTATGACAAAGCTTCTAAAAAAGGAGCAAAGGGGTGTAATTGCACAATTATGTTTGCTAGATGTTTCCACATTAGAATCATCTATTTCTCCAGATCTCCAAAAAGTCCTGGACAATCATTCCAAGGTATTTGAGACTCCCAAAGGTCTCCCACCTATGCGTGATCATGATCATGCTATTCATCTGATTCCAGGAAGTGTTCCTCCAAACATCAGGCCGTATAGATATCCCTATGTCCAAAAAAGTGAAATTGAACGTATGGTTGCAGAAATGCTAGAGGCTGGTATAATTCAATCGAGTCAAAGTTCTTTCTCTGCTCCAGTAGTATTGGTGCACAAGAAGTATGGATCATGGCGCATGTGTCCGGATTATAGGGAGCTCAAAAAGCTCACTATTAAAGATAAGTTCCCCATTCCTGTCATTGATAATTATTGGATGAATTGCATGGATCAATTTACTTCACCAAGTTGGATCTTCGTTCAGGATATCATCAAATCAGAATGAAGATTGAAGACATTCCAAAAACGACATTTAGAACTCATGAGGGTCATTATGAATTTTTGGTCATGCCTTTTGGCCTTACCAATGCACCTTCAACATTTCAAGGTTTGATGAATTCAATTTTCAAACCATTCCTTAGAAAATTTGTGTTAGTATTTTTTGATGATATACTTATCTACAGCAAGTCTTGGAATGAACATGTTGACAGGGTGCTACAACTATTGGAGGAGAAACAATTATATGCAAAAATATTCAAATGTTTCTTTGGAGTCCAGGAGGTGGAATATTTGGGTCATATTGTATCTCATGAAGGAGTTAAGGTAGACCCTAGCAAAATTAAAGCCATTAAGGAATGGAAAATCCCCACATCCATAAAGCATCTGCGCGGATTTCTTGGGTTGACAAGGTATTATCGCAAGTTTGTTAAGGATTATGGGAGAATAACAACACCTCTAATGACATTATTGAAGAAAGATGCATTTTCATGGACTCCGGAAGAAACAAAGGCCTTTGAACATCTTAAAGAGGCAATGTGCCAAGCACCGGTCTTAGCTACATCAGACTTCACAAAAACCTTTATTGTGGAATGTGATGCTTCAGGAAATGGAATTGGTGCTGTTCTAATGCAAGATGAAAGACCCATTGCTTTTGAAATTCGTCCAATCAAGGGAAAGTTTTTAAGAAAAGCTATTTATGAGAAGGAAATGTTGGCAATACTCCATGCACTTAAGAAATGGCGACCCTACCTAATGGGAAGACACTTCAAGGTAAAAACGGATCATGATAGCCTTAAATACTTTTTAGAACAAAGATTATCCTCTGAAGAGCAACAAAAGTGGGTCACAAAGATGTTGGGTTATGACTTTGAAATCATCTACAAAAAATGGAAGCAAAATGTGGCGGCAGATGCACTCTCAAGAAAGGATGAGGATGTGGAAGCATTGTTGTGCGCTATTTCTATCATCCAACCAGATTGGATAAATGAAGCAAGGGAGGAATGGAAGAATGACGAGGAAGTGTGGGCACTTATTCAAAAGCTACAACAAGATTCCAGTACATCTGATACATTTAGTTGGCAAAATGATTCGTTATGCTACAAAGATCGCTTATACCTCTGTAAGAATTCCCAGCTAAAACAAAATATTCTTATGGAATTGCACACTTCTCCCTTAGGAGGGCACTCAGGATTTTTACAAACTTACCACAGGGTTAAGAAGGAATTTTTTTGGGATGGCCTTAAATCAGATATTCAAAATTTTGTGGCAGAATGTTTGGTTTGCCAACAAAATAAAGTTGAAACAATTAAGACACCGGGTCTATTACAACCTTTATCCATTCCAAGCCAACGTTGGGAGGAGGTATCAATGGATTTTATCACAGGTTTACCCAAGTCTGAGGGAAAGAGTGTCATCATGGTGGTAGTTGACAGACTTACCAAGTATGCACACTTTTGTGCATTATCACATCCATTTAAAGCCAGTACAGTTTCTACTGCATTTATGGAAACAATTCAAAAGCTACATGGAAACCCAAAGATTATTGTAAGTGACAGAGATCCCATTTTCACTTGAAATTTTTGGACAGAAATCTTTTCTTGTCTTGGTACTCAGTTAGCTCATATCTCATCTTATCATCCTAAATCTGATGGGAAAACTAAGATAGTAAAAAAATGTTTGGAAGGATATCTTCGTTTCTTTGTATCTGATAAATAGACATAATGGGTCAAATGGTTGCCTCTGGTTGAATGGTGGTATAACACTTCCTTTCATACAGCAACAAAAATGACCCCATTTATGGCACTTTATGGGTATCAACCACCATCCATCACATCATATTTAAGAGAAAATTCTAAGGTTCAGCCAGTGGAACATCACATCGAACATCAACAACAAGTCCTCCAACTCTTAAAGGATAACCTCGTGTTGGCACAGAATAGAATGAAACAACAGGGAGATCAACATCGCAGTGAAAGAAGTTTTGATGTAGGTGATTGGGTATTCCTACGGCTACAACCATATAAGCAAATGTCCCTCAAGCAAGCTAAGAAGGATAATAAATTATCACCAAAGTATTATGGTCCGTACAAGGTGTTGCAAAAGATTGGTACTATGGCATACAAATTGGAGCTTCCTGTAGCTTCTCGATTGCACCCAGTTTTCCATGTTTCATGCTTAAAGAAGGTTATAGGCAACAAGCTCCCAATTCAAACAATATTACCAGAACTTGACGAGGAAGGAAAAATTATATTGGAACCGGAAGCAGTTATAGAAACAAGAACTCGACAGCTACGAAATCGATCAATTTCAGAGTACCTTATCAAGTGGAAGAACTTATCCGCTGAAGATTCCACATGGGAGGATGAGAATTTTATACAGAAGTATCCAGAACTACTCAAGCGTTGAGGGCAACACTTTTTTGAAGGCGAGGGGCATGTTGGGTCCCTATAATACTAGTGATTACCCCATTACTATTGTAGTTATACCCCTTATTTATATTGTTGTGCCCCCATTGCCCCCATATTGTTATTAATGTGCCCATAGAATCCCTCTATTGTTATTTTTGTGGCTTTATATTATTATTGTTAGGTCGGCTGGATTATATTGTGACTCCTTAGACTCCTATATATAGAAAGGAGGTTTTTTCATTTGAATCATCGAAGAATTGAATCATTTATGTAATGTAAAGGAGGTTGCCCCCTCGAAGAGGCTGAATTCTAAGGCGTTGATCTATCTTTTCTATCTTTTCTTGAGCTGGTTTCATAACACTATTTGTCAAATACCACTTGGGAATCCAAGTTTCCAAGGATTATAGGGATTCAGAAACTCCTTTATAAGAATATTCTTTCTCAGTCAACCCTCCAATCCTCACCCCTTACCCCTGGTGGACCAAGTGATGAGGCTCATCAATAGGTAAATTATATGGGCCTTAATGCCACTCTCCAATTTATTAAATCAACTTTTCTCACATTTCTTTACATATTTTATTATATTTTTCTTAGTGAGAAGGGTAAAGGTGAGATGTTATGTCATGTGGCGTAATGTGCATTAATTACAAGATTTGGAGCATTTTTAGGCTAATTTAAGTGCAGGAACTCCAAGTAGACAAGCAAGAAGTATTTTAGGCGATTTGGCCTCCCTCCTTAACTTGTCAATCAATCGAAGATTCCTCCATCAGATCTCATCAGCTCAGAGTAAAAAGCAGCGAAGCCCACCGAGTCATTGGCAGCCAAGCTAGTGATAGTTGAAGACAAATCAATCTCAAGTTTGGGAGCCAAGCCTCCAAAATTTTTAGGAAGTTGTTGGTAGCTTCAATTGTATAAATAAGAAGGCCTAGGACTTCATTAGGATTTGACTTTTTATTGTAGCCAAGAGGCAATTTTGAGCTAAGATATTGTGATTGTTATTGTCATGTGATTTTTGACATTTTGATGATAATGAAAAGGGTTTCTTTGATCCAACACTGAGTTGACTCAGAGGGCTAAAGCTCTTGGGTTAGAGCCCAACCCTAACAGCAGAGGTTCCTACTTTTGTACATGTATTCTTAGATTAGAATCATAGATTAGCTGTTGAAGTTATCTCTACTTTGTTTAATTTACAAGTCTTTGAATGATTGATTAGCTTTGCTTCTATTAGTTGGAGAAGTAGATTAGTGTTTCAGTAGTAAAATTAAATACTTTAGGAAATCTTGTAACAGTGGCCTCTTCATCATCTCCCTCATGGTATCATGGTTTGAGGGTCGCAATCTCATAGCCCCAAAAATAGATTTATCTTTTGGTCATTGCATAACTTAGAATCACCTGCAATTTCCATTTTGGTTTCATGAGTTTTCTATAGATTAGAAAGCATTCCATACAATAGATTTAAGCCACTAGCCATCAATAAACTAGTTTCTCAAATTCAACTCATCTTTTCCATATTTACATAAAGTTGTACATGAATGAAGGAAAGAATATGTGTTGTTGCAGGAGTTGTTGATCTGTAGGGAGGAACTCATTCCAACGATCTCATCTAAATATTCTCCAGCTCTCATCGAATCCTACCAACCACTAATTCAAATTTATGTTTTCTAGCCATCGTGGACAACCAACTTGAGCAAATCCAACCATCCTGAAGAGTTGGGTTGATCCTTGGGTAGTGTGAAATTTCCCCATACTTTATTCCACCATCATACATCTTCCCAACACTTCCTTTCACCTTCCCTACCTTCCTACTGTAGGTTTTAAGCCCGTACAGAAATTACCTGCATACGAATTCTAAAACACAGAAAATCAATAATGTGAGAGCAGAACACATAAAACACATATACATAGAGATTTTCCCCGGATCCCAAAACCGAGACTACCAGCTTGATTATTCATTATGTTCCTTTCAATGTTATAATACATATTTATACATGTCGAAGCATCCAATGCCATGGAATGAAAACCATCACGTCCAAAAAACATGTGCGAAAATCATGCACAAAACCATAGGTGGGTCCGCCCAACCTAACATAGGGTCCAAAACCAAAATTTTCTAGGGCACTGCCCCTGACCCCATAAAGTGGGGTTACGGGTGCCCCTCAAACCCCTTGTTAAATATGTGGAAAGAATATAACACAACCCAACATTCTCCCACTTGTTGTTTTCTTTCCACAGGGGGCCACAAGAGAGCTTAGTCATTTTTCCAGCCTTGAAATGCCCATTGTCTCTCTACACTAAGAGAACTTCTCAAAGCTCACAAATTTTGTCAATGCATCTGCAGTATTCTTCAAAGTGTCCACCTTTACCAGCAACACCTTTTTACTTCTATCATATCCCTCACAAAGTGATATTGAACATCAATGTGCTTTGTCTTTGAATGATATGCGGGGTTCTTTTCCAAGAAAATTGCACTTTTTCTATCACAGTCTATCCTTATAGCTTCCTGTACTAACCCCATACTTGAAAACAATCTCTGCAACTAAACTACTTCCTTGCTTGCATGAGTGGCTGCCATGTATTTTGCCTCTGTAGTTGAGTGCCACTACAAATTGTTTCTTACTCATCTAGTTGACTACACCTCCAAATAGGTTAAACACATACCCACTTGTAGATCTTCTCTGATCCAGATATCCAACCCAGTCTTCATCAACAAAGCCATGAATATCCAACACTCTGTCCAATCTTGGTCTTCCTTGATAGCAAAAACCATAATCACTAGTGCCACGCAAATACCTGAATACCCGCTTCACTGCTGTCCAATGCTCCTTCCCTGGTTTTGACATAAACCTGCTCAATACTCCCACTGCATGTGCAATGTCTGGTCTAGTATAGACCATTTCATATATCAAGCTACCGACTGCACTTTCATATGGAACACGGGACATGTCCTCTTCCTCTTCTTGTGTCTTGGGAAACTGTTCAGCAGATAACCTCACACCTACAGGAATAGGAACCTTCACCGTTTACTATCTTTCATATTAAACCTCTGCAATATTGTCTCGACATACTTCCTCTAGTTTAACTAGAGATTCCTCTTTGCCCAATCTCTTTTAATTTCCATGCCCAAAATATAGTTTGCAGCACCAAGATCTTTCATGTCGAATTTGAAGGACAATTGGGTCTTCAAATCTTGGATAACTTCTTTTTCATTTCCAACCAACAACATATCATCCACATACAAGACTAGATAAATAACACAGTCACCAATTAATTTAAAATACACACAGTGATCTGCTTTGCTTTTGGTGAAGCCAAATCCCCGTATAAATGTATCAAATTTTTGATACCACATCCTTGGTGACTGTTTTATCCCATATAGAGGATTCTTTAACTTACATACCAGTTCTTTCTTACCCTTCACCGCAAAGCCTTCATGTTCCTTCATGTAGATCTCCTCTTCCAGATCCCCATGAAGAAATGATGTCTTCACATCCATCTATTCTACCTCAAAATCAAAAGCAGTAGCAACAGATAAAAGTAATCTAATAGAAGTTACCTTGGCAATAGGAGAAAAAATATCACCAAAATCAATTCTCGACATCTAGGAATAACCTTTTTCTACCAACTGAGCTTTTTATTTCTCCACTTTTCCTTTTGCATTTGTCTTCTTTTTGAACACCCATTTTCTGCCAATGGGTTTCCTTGCAGCCGACAACTCCACTAGATCCCAAGCCTCATTTTGTGCAAAGATGCCATTTCATCAACCATGGCCTCTTCCCAGAGTTTTCCATCCTCTGAATCCACTGCTTCCTTCACAATTCTGGGATCATCGTCAGTAACAACCAAAGAAAAATTTGAACAGAAAGTAGATGGGCTATACCTTTCTGGCTGCCTTCTTTTTTGAACTGATCTTCTCACAGCCGGAGTTTGTGGCTCTTCATATTCTGATTCCTCTGCTGTAGAGTTTGATTCTTCCTCCTTTAGCTCAAACTCTATCTTCTCAGGATCCTTTGGTTGGACTTCATGTTTAATAATATCTTTTACCTCTCTGAACACCACATCTCAGTTGTACGCAACCTTTTGTGTGACTGGGTTCCAAAGCTTATAAACCTTTAAACCATCCTTATACCCAATAAAGATGCACTTTTCAGATTTACTATCCAACATGGTTCATTTCTCCTTTGGAACATGTACATATGCATCACATCCAAATACCCTCAGATGTGGAAGAGAGGGTTTCTTACCAGTCCATACCTCTTGTGGAGTATTATCCTCCAACGCTAATGAAGGTGACTTGTTGACCAGGTAACATGCAGTATCCACCACCTCTACCTAGAATTCCTGTCCTAACCTAGCACCACTGAGCATGCTTCTTGCCCTTTCCATCAACGTCTTATTCATTCTTTCTGCAACTCCATTTTGCTGAGGTGTATATGGAGTAGTCTTCTACCATGCTATACCACACTTCTTACAAAATTCTTCAAATTCCTTACTGCAAAACTCTCCACCGTTATATGTCCTCAGCACCTCTATCTTCTTCTCTGTCTGATTTTCCACTAGAGCCTTAAATTATTTAAACATGTCCAAGACTTCATATTTCTTCTTGAGGAAATAGATCCATGTATTCCTTGAGAAGTCATCTATAAATGATACATAGTACACATACTTACCCAGTGATGAAACCTTCACAGGTCCAAACATATCACTGTGCACAAGTTCTAATATCTGTTTTTCCCTCTTACTACCAGAGGGGAAGCTCACCCGATTCTACTTCCCATATACACAATTTTCATAGAAATAAAAATCCAGAGAGCTATTACTCATACCTTCTACCATACCTTTACCATGAAGTATCTGAAGGCCCTTTTATCCAATATGTCCAAGTCTTTGATGCCACATCATGGTCTTCTCTCCAGAGACCACTAGATTTTCTGCTCCACTTTTAGGAACCACAGAACTATTGCACCCATCAATAACAGTGCTACCTTGCAGCTTGTACAAAGTTCTAATCTGAACTTCCCGCATCAATACCAGTGCTCCCCCAAACCATTTTGCAGGTATCCTTCTCGAACACTTTTTTTACACCTGCATCATACAACTTGCTAACAGAAATCAGATTTCTGGTTAATGCAAGAATATGTAGAACACCTAGAAGCGTTCTAACCATACCACCTTGTAACTTCAACTTTACTTTTCTGTGACCAATGATTCTAGCCTTCTTGTCATCCCCCAAGAAGACATCACCACCATCATATTTCTCATACTCGCAGAACCACTCTCTATGGGGAGTGAAGTGAAAGGATGCACCTGAGTCAATCAACCATGCCTCATGATCTACATGTGTACTTGAAGAAGCCAAGTACACATCCCCACCTTCATCTGAGGTGGTTTTCGCCTTTGCAGAAGGAGCCTCATCAAATCCATTTCCTTTTTTAGGAGCTTTAGATTTACAATCCCTTTTGTAGTGCCCTTCCTTTCCACATTTCCAGCACACCACCTTTATAGGTTTTCTTGGAGATTTAGATCTCCCTTTAGATTTAGATCTCCCACTCGATGACTTATTTTTGTTTCTGTTCTGGGTCTGCCCTTGTACAAACAAGGCATCACCATTTTGGCTCTCCATATTTTTCCGTCTCATCTCCTCCGTCAGTAAGGATGAGACTATTTCATCAAAATACAAGGCAGTTGCATTGCTACCTATTGTAATAACCAAACTATCCCATGAATCTGGTAGAGAACACAACAAACTGATGCACTTATCTTCATCTCAAATTTTAATATCAACAGATGATAACTAACTTACCACAGTATTAAATGCATTCAGATGCTCTGTCACCGAGTCTCCATCTTTCATCCTCAGGTTATACAGCTTTTTCCACAGGAACAGTTTATTCACCAGAGACTTAGATTGGTACAAAGTTCCTAACTTGTCCCACAAAGCCTTCGCCGTAGCTTCCCCTGATACATTCAACAATACTGAATCTAAGACAAACAATCATATTGTGCTCATTTCCTTCCGATCCAGCTTCTTCCATTCTTCATCGGACACTCCCGTTGGTTTAGTACCCAGATCTACCGCAATCCACAGGTCTTTATCCACCAACATATCCTCCATCTTGAGTTTCCACAAGTCAAAACTTTGACCATTAAATTTCTCGGTCTCTATCTTTCCACTGCTCGCCATCTTCTTTCACCACCAGAATCAATCTCATAGATCTCCCGCTGAACAGGGTCTACCATAGGCCCGAGTGAAACCCCTCAGCAACAAAGGCGTCCCCTTGTAGCCAAAAATAGCTCTGATACCAAATGTAGGTTTTAACCCCGTACAGAAAGTACCTACATACGATTTCTAAAACACAGAAAATAAATAATGTGAGAGCAGAACACATAAAACACATATACATAGAGATTTTCCCTTGGATCCCAAAACCAAGACTACCAGCTTGATTTTTCATTATGTTCCTTTCAATGTTAAAATACATATTTATACATGCCGAAGCATCCAATACCATGGACCAAAAACCATCGCGTCCAAAAAACATGTGCGAAAATCATGCACAAAACCATAGGTGGGTCTGCCCAACCTAACATAGGGTCCAAAACCAAAATTTTCCGGGGCATTGCCCCGGACCCCATAAAGTGGGGTTACGGGTGCCCCTCAAACCCCCTATTAACTACATGGAAAGAATATAACACAACCCAACACCTACAAATTTCAGCTAAGTTTCCTGTAGTAAATGAAGACATCCTATAGTAACTATAGGAAACCCTATAGCAGCTTGTTTTAGACTATTTTTGGGAGGAATGATGATCAAAGCCTAGGGTGGGCCTTCAACTTGACTTCTATACCCCTCAATGCCATTTTGGGCCAGCTTTTCCACACCTTCCTCCCCTACTAAAGATCGGATTGTTGGCTTATGGGGGCCTTTCCTAGGTTCAGAGTTAGTTAGCCAAACAAATCCCTACACTACTGGCCCTTTCGGCATCATCCCGTGGAGTGCAGAATGAAGTTTCACTTGAAGAAGTATGGGGGGATGCTGGAACCAAGTTTCTGCACCCTTGAGATGGATGTGATGTTGGTTTATTCCAACTAGACTTGCCTTAGCCTAGGTCGCTTCGCGCTCTGTTCTAATCTTTAATACCTTCGCGATCTGTTACCATTGGCTTTCGTGCAGCCCTAACCAGGGGCTGAGATGTTTTCGTGCTGCTAAGGCAGTGAAATGTGATGTTTCCCCAACTACGCCAAGTATCTTACTTATCTTATTAAATGATCTTAATTATCTCTGCGTAAACAGATATTCTAACATGCATTCACTTAACCAATACAATTATACACATTCGTGCATCATGAAAGCTTTAGAAGTGAAATTCATACCCAATATAACAAATGCACAAACAGGAAATAAATACACATAAATGATAGAAACTTCTCTTTATTAATACTTCTAGAAGATTACAGACTCGACTCACCCTGCGCACTCAGCTAGGGACTACTAGGCCTCTGCGCACATAGATGCAGAGCCTCTACCTACGATATGACCCAAACTTAGACTTCTACTCCAGAGCTATCTCGCATACACCCTTATTCCATTTCTGTATTATGCTTCCCCTCCTTTTTTTATCTTCATAGAGCTTCGCTCTATTTATACAAATCCATGGTTCGCGGACCATGGGTAGATCTTCTACAACCGATATTACATTATCAAAATAAGGGTGGACAACCCTATGACTCTTTAATAACTATGCACTCCGCGCCCAAAAAATGCGGAGTCTTTGTTGAAAATAGCAACAAGAAATGCTAAAAATAGAAGTGCTAAAATTAGCACTGTTATAAATAGCTGTTTGGGTACCAGTGCTGGATTGAGCAACAGGGAATGAAAAATGGAAGTGCTAAAAATATCATTGCTATTTTTAGTAGTTCGGGATGGATTCCTATTTTAGTCAGTCCCTGGACTAAAAATAGGAAGTAAAATTCGAATTTGAACTTAACAGTTGTTTGAAAATAAATAAATTAATTCACCATGAGTTAATTAGTTGTGAAAAATCAAACATGAAGTCTATGTGAGGACATGCAACAATTTCTCCATTAATTAAGGAATTTATCCATCAGTTAAAGAGGTAAGGATGAGTTCTAATTTGAGTTGTAATTAATTGGCTCAGTTAACTGAGTCAAGTCCAATTATATTGATTTAAATAGTTTGTTTAAATTAATGTGAGTTCATTTAGTTAATGCATGCTTGCATATAACTGCTGCACTTCAGATAACTGGATATTCTCTCATGAATAACTCATGCATGTCAGTTCAGACAGAGACCCAGTTGAGATTAGAGGAGGGACAATGTACTATTAGTTGGATGGATTTTTCATAGAAAGGAAACTCATTCATGGAGAAGGATTTATCTCCTTCAGGACTGCATAGTTGGATAAGAGGTTAGTGAGTGTGTGAAGAGGCCAATTCACACAAGTTGCTACACTGGACCCCAATCAGAATTACACAAAGAAATAGGAGGCTTGGAGGGCAGATTAGAGGTTAGATAGAGGCCTTTTATTGTCTATGAGCAGAAGAGGTATTGCAGAGAGAGCATGATATCTTTTGAGTTGATTCTTTTTGTAATACTAGCTATATTTCCACTTGTATGATAATACAGAGTTGGGGTTTTAGGCTAAGGCTTTCCCCGGGTTATATCTTCTGTGTTATGTGTGATTTATTCCTTCTTATTAGTTATATGTGTTCTTATTAATGTTGCTCATTTTTTATTAAGCTTCCACTAAATTGGTTGTAGAAGTAGATCAAGTATTTTTCTTTAGTCTATTGCATTATCAGGTGATCTACAGGGGGGAATTTCTACATGGTATCAAAGCTAGCTGATTTGTAGAAAAATTCTACATGGTATCAGAGCACAGGTGATCAAGGAAGAATAGTATACAAGAAGGGAGAAGTTATATTTTGTGATTCCTAAATATAGAATTCGAGTTCTTATCACATCTCTATTTCACCTATGGCATTCAATGGTTTGAGACTCGAATATGCCCTTGATGGAAGTTCAAATTATATAGCCTAGGATAACGGTCTAAAGGACTTCATTGATTAAGAAGTCCCCAAGTCGACTGGTGCTGCTAAATTGGCGGAATGGAAGGAATGTGTGGCTAGAGCAAGGAGAATCCTTCTGGAGGGAGTTCGAGCTCACATAGTCTCAAGTCTCCGTGGGAAGGAGACACTATTTTCAATGTGGAAAACATTGAAAGATCTATATTAGAATAGCACTGATCAAAGGAAGTTGGAATTGAAGGACAAACTTCGAAAGATCAAGTGGCGACACGATCTCCATGTATATGAACAAGCTCACCTCATGCAGGGATGAGCTTGGAAGTGTAGGGATCATGACAACTGATGATGACATGGTGAGTCTTGCACTCCTCGGTCTTCCTAAGAGCCGGCATAGCTACCAAGACTCGGTTAGTGGAAGAGAGAAACTGCCAGATTGGGAACGAATTTGGTTGGATTTGATGCAAGAGGAGATAAGAATAAGCAACAGAGATGGTTTTTCATCCATGGAGGATGAATAAAATTGTGCCTTAGCGAGTAAGGCGAAGAAGGGAAGGAGAAGGTTTCTCTTTCCAAATCTAGTTCTTCCCATGGTGGGAAGAAGTTTCACAAATCGAAAGTGTGATGCTTTCGTTGTCATGAGGTGGGCCATTTTGCTACAAATTTTCCACATAGGAAATCCAATAAGGGATCCAGGGAAGGATTAGAAGGTGAGGCACTTGCTTCACATTTCGAGTTGGATTTCACACTCTTCGCATGCATGGTTTCATCCATGGTGGGAAGTGGTTGGTTTCTTGACAGTGGAGCTTCTTTCCACATGACTAGCGACAAGAGTTTGTTCAATACTTTTGAGGAGAAAGATCTCTAGATACTCATAGCAATGGGTAATGATGAAAATTATAGTGTCTCAGGTGTAGGCATAGTTATTTTTCAGAGGGATCATGGAGCTCACCTTCCCTTGATCGATGTCAAGTATGTACCAAGACTGAAGAGAAACTTGGTGTTAATCGCGATGCTGGAAGACTGATCCGAATTGGATCCATAGAAAGACTGTCGAGAACCATGACTGAATTAGGTCGAACAAATCTCTAAAGAAATCCAAAACAGTATCAAAAACACCCTAAACCAGTGGCAATGGCAGCCGATGTGGAAACATGAGGACCTCAGTCAAAGTGCACTAACCGAGGCCCATGGAGACCATACAGGAGGCCAAAGTAGCCCCTGGGAGCCCCGGAATGGGTAAAGGATGAGTTTTTTGATGCGCAATTAGTGCGCATCACTAGGAGAATAGGGCCTTGAAGGGGGAGCCTGAGCACTCGGTCACATCGGGAGCTAGGAAGCCGCGAGTGGAAAAAGCGAAAAATGCTAACGTACGAAAGCGGGACCCGTGCACTGGAAAACTGGTGGTATTGATTGGGGCGCCCTTGAATGGTAAGAGGTTTTGGACAGGAGTAGAGCAATTCCTTACACCGATCAATGCGTGGTAGGCGAAGGTGAGAAAAAACCACCATTGATCGCGCGCTATCAGTAGAGCAAGTCAACCACGCGAAATGTGTGTATGGCGTCAGATCTGGAGGGCCCAGATCAGATGGCTGAGATTGCACTCGATGGAAAGAAGCGGAATCGGCAGGGAATTAAGTCGTGTTCTAACGAGATTTGGAATTCGTTTGACCACCACGGTGGAGGAAGAACGTATCCACAAGGTAACTAAAGAAACAAACTGACGAAGCATGCTGGCGCCATTTAGAGGAGGACAAGTGGCCACTCTCCGAGTGTTCATGATGACGTTGAACGTAGGGAACTCCAAGCACAGCTGCAGAAGGTGAATGGGCACAAGTGGAAGAGGAACTGAATAGGCGTAGGGATCGGATGGCTAAAAGCCATGAACGGAGACAGTCGAATTAGTTAGAATTGGAGTCAGAGTTGAGAAGAGTCCAAGCGACCAAGAGAGACAGTGAACAGTGAACCCTAAGAGAAGGACTGAACATAGAGAAAAGTAAAGCCAAGCAGAAGAGACAGAGAGCCGAGCTAACCACATGTAGCATCGAGCACCAGAGAGCTTGAAGATTCAAGCCTTCCCATAGAGGAATCTACCCGGATTGAGCATCATATTTGGCTCTTTCCATTGTAGACCAAGAGGTCACAGAGCTGGTAGGAAGAAGAAGAGTCTGTGTACTCCAAGTGTCTTGGGGAATCCAAGAACCACCCTGCTAAGCAAAATCTACTTCAGGAGAACTCACATTGAGTCCCTGTATGTAATTTCTCTGCTTAAAGACACAATAAGACAAGGCCACCACTGAAGCTGGACGGGAGACGTATCCCTGGAGAATAGTGTGAACTCCTTATTAAAATTGTTTGTGTCTTTGTGTTGCTTACTATATTTCTCTATTGTCTTTCCATTATATTGTCTGTGTATTGGCAATCTGATCAATCCATTGTTTCAATAACACAGGACACACACCAGCACATGAGTCTGTAATACCTTATTTTAATAACTCTTTAATTGATGGCACTCATAGGGTGAATATCAGATCAAGTGGTATCAGAGCTCTAGGTTGTAAGGTTAGACAAGCTTATGTTGGTATAGTTGTGAATTCTCACAAGATCAAAGCTCAAATTAGGAGAAGGAGATTTGGTGGAAACTAATTCTGAAATTGGGAGAGTCTATCCTCGAAAGACTATGTCAGAAAAAGTTTCTATGGGGCTAGAACCTCAATTCATAGAAAGTTTCCTAGCTATAAAGTCGATGGTTGAAGAAATGTACAGAGACTTTAGAAAGCAAAAGGTGGAAGATGCATCAAGCTCTAAGCAAGAGAAAGAAGAAGATGAGTCTCACTTCCATGACAACTCCAAAGGAAAGGGGAAAGAGGAACACTTTCTCACACCTCCTAATAGACCTATACATAATAAGAAAGCATCTTTGATTAAGCTAGATGTTAAATTTGATTTGCCTATATATGATGGAGAGATAAATGTTCAAAAATTGGACAATTGGATTAGACAAATTGATGTGTATTGCACGGTACAAAACATAAACTCAGACAAGAGTAAGATTCAGCTGGCAAGCCTATGCCTAGGAGGCACTGCCTTGGTTTGGTGGGAAGGTAGTACCCAAGCTGACATGAAAAGACATGGAAAGACCATCTCTATCTGGAGTGAATTTGTTGCTGCAATCAAAAAGAATTTCTATCCATTGGCCTACATGTAGCAAGCCATGATGAGTTGGAAAATGCTTCGACAGTTAAAAGGGAAAATTGTGCAAGGGTATACTCAAGAGTTCATAAAGAGAGCATTGATGTTGGGTATCTCATTAGACTCACCAGAGACTCTTTTGAAGTATATTGGTGGTATACACAGCTACATGAGGCATACCATCCTCATGTTTAATCCCACTAGTATAGATGGGGTATCTGTACAAGCTACTCATCTAGAGGCTAGAGGAAAGAATGGCAATCCAGAAGTTGGGGGACCATCCCAACCCAATGTAAGCAAGAGCAAGGAGAAAAGAAAACAGAAGTGGAAAGCAAGGAAGGCTAACACTGCACAGAAAGCCAAAGCTTCATGCACTCACTGTAAAAAGGAGGGGCATAATGATGAGCATTGTTGGATTCTACATCCAGAGCTGAGATCTAAGAAGTCCAAGGGCAAGAAGAAGAAGAAAACTGCAACTATTAAGAGAGATTTGGGGTCAGAATCGGGAGATGAAACAACTATAGCAACCACAGGTATAAAAGGTAAGAATTCTGAAGCATCTCCTAGTAATTATTCTTAATCTATTATTGATGAAGAAAATGAGAGAAAAAGACATGAGCTTTTCCATATTCGAGTTATTTCCAAAAATCAAAAGATTGATACTTTGTTTGATAGTGGCTCACAAGTAAATTTTATTTCTAAAGCAATTGTAAAGAAATTGGGATTAGCAACTACGCCTCACAAGAAACCATACCCATTAGGATGGTTGAATGATAAAGCACAACTACAAGTGACTAGACAGTGCAAACTCAAGTTTTCTTTTGGGTCAGCATTTGTAGATGTGGTTGAGTTAGACATAATTCCTTTGGATATGTGGAATTTTTTAAGGAAGTCCCTACTTGTATGATAGAAATGCTATTTTCTATAGAGCTGAGAACAAGTATCTACTAGTTAAATATGGAATCGAATAATTTGTAAGAGTTCATAAGCTCAAGAATAATTATACTCTCATAAACTCAGGATAGATGAAAATAATGATTAATTCATGCAAACAATTCTTATTGATGGTTGTAAAGGAAAAGAAACCTGATAAAACCAATCTATTTGAGGGCTGTAATGCTGAACAACAAGATGATATAGAAAAGGTTGTTTCAGAGTATGATGTCTTGTTTCAAGAACCTAAAGGTCTGCCACCCAAAAAGGGAATAGTACATGATATTATTTTGCAGCAAGATGTTCCATTGCCTAACATTTGGATGTACAGGTTGTCTGCTTTAGAGAATGCTGAAATCAAGAAGCAAGTGTAGGAGTTGCTCGAGAAGGGCTTCATCAGGCCTAGCACATCACCATGTGGGTCACCAATCGTTTTGGTGAGAAAGAAAGATGGCTCGTGGAGAATGTGCATAGTTTACCAAGTGCTGAATAAGATAACAATAAAAAATCGTTATCCCCTTCCTCGCATAGATGATCTTCTAGATCAATTAAAAGAAGTAGTTTACTTCACCAAGTTAGATTTGCACAGTGGATACCATCAGGTCAGAGTTGCAGAGCAAGATGCATGGAAGACTGCTTTCAAAACAAAGTAGGGATTGTATGAATGGCTAGTTATGCCTTTTGGCTTAACTAATGCTCCTGCTACTTTCATGAGATTAATGAATGATGTAATCAGACCTTTTCTTGATGATTTTGTTATTGTGTATCTGGATGACATTCTGATTTTTAGTAAAATATGGGAAGAACATTTAAAGCATGTTAAGCAGACATTAGATGTTTTGAAAAGAAAAGCTTTATGTTAAACTCTCAAAATGTGAATTTGGCAAAACATCTCTAAAATACTTGGGTCATATAGTAGGGGGAGGTGAATTGAAAATAGATCCCTCTAAAGTGGCAGTCATTGTGAACTGGCCTAAACCTAGGTTTGCTACAGAAGTGAGAAGCTTCTTAAGAGCAGCACAATATTGGAGGAAATTCATCTCTAACTTCTCCTCGATTGCAGCTCCCTTACGTTCTTTAACAGGATTGAATAAGGTGTTTCAGTGGGGAGGCAAACATCAAAAAGCCTTCGACACCTTGAAAGAGAAAATAAGTATAGCACCTGTACTAGCACTGCCAGATTTACGAAGACCATTTTAGATCCAAACTGATGCCAGTGACTATGCCATGGGCGCAGTGTTGACACAACATGACAAACCCATATGTTATCATTCTGAGACTTTTAATCCTGCAATAGTTAACTATCCTACATATGATAAAGAATTGCATGCATTAGTTCAGAGTGAAAAAGTGGAAACATTACTTAATGGACAAAGAGACAATAATACATACTGATCATCAGCCACTTCAATATCTACACTCCCAAACTAAGTTGCAACAATCAAGACATTATAGATGGATGGGTTTTCTACAATAGTTTCACTTAGTCATCAGATATAAAAATGGCATACATAACAAGGTTGTAGACATGTTATCTAGACCCATTATAAATGCATCTACCATACTTAAGCATAATTCTGTGTTACATGAAAGCTACATAGAACAATATGCTCAGGATATGGATTTTAAAGATGTATATGCAACTTTGGGTCAAGGAAAAAGAGTAGAAGAATTGGACTATCATATAAAGGACCGACTCTTATACCATTGTGGGAAGCTTTGCATTCCACAAATTGAGAGGATAAAGATAATTAGGGAAGCAGATACTTCTCTGATATCAAGTCACTTTGGTGTAAGCAAAACAGTTGCATAGCTGCAAAGATTCTGCTATTGGCAAAAAATGAATGAGACAATTTCTAGATATGTAAGAGGGTGTGCCATGTGTGCTAAAATCAAGCCCAACAATAGAAAACTAGGCTTGTACACTCCATTGTTAGTTCCTTCTCACCCTTGGGAAAGTGTTTCCATGGATTTTGTTAGAGGACTGCCTAAATCTAGGAAAGGTCATGATTATCTATATGTTGTTGTGGATAGGTTCAGAAAAATGTGTATTTTGATACCTTGTAGTAAACAGATCATAGCTTAACAGACTGCAAAATTGTTCTTTGAACATGTAGGGTTCATTTTGGATTACCCACTTCCATTGTATCTGATCGAGACACCCAATTTGTGGGGAAGTTTTGGTCTAGTCTGTGGGAACTGATCGACACCAAGTTAAAGAAAAGCACAACTTATCATCCACAAAAAGATGGCCAAACAGAAGTAGTAAACAGGACTATGATCCAGTTACTAAGAAGTTATTGCAGTAAACATCCTAAGCTTTGGGATGAACACTTGTGTTATGTGCAGCACGCTTACAATAGAGCCAAACACTCTTCTACACAGAGATCTCCTTTTGAGACCTGCTTTGGTTTCATACCAAGGTCTCCTTTGGATTTTGTCTTTGGTAAAGATACCATGGTTGATGGACACAGTGATGTGGACAAGGAAACTAGGTTCATTGAACAGATCCAGGAGATCCATCAGGTAGTATAGGAACAACTGGAAAAGAGCCAGGCCAAGTACAAGGCTAGGCATGATAAGCATCGGATGGAGCATAGTTTTCAAGTTGGGGACCAATTTTGGTTGTATATCAACAAGGACAGGATGTAAGGTGAAGGTAAAAAGCTAAAGCCTATTAGGTATGGACCTTTTAGAATACTTGAGAAAATTGGTTAAAATGATTTTCGCCTTGATCTACCAGCTTACATGCACATCTACTCAATCGTAAATGCAAATTTCTTAAGATTGTTTGAACCTTCAATGGTTGAGGACCCTGAAGAGCAAAGTCAATTGGTTTCTATTGGTGACCTGCTACCTGAATACCTCAATGAGTTGTAGGAAGACACAATGTTGGATAGGAAGGGAGGACAACGCACAGGGGAGAAGTTGAGTACCTCAAGATTGGGCTCAAACGTTCAAAGCTAAGCAATGCAAAGTGGATTGAAATTGGACAAGTGAAGAAGCAGTATCCTCACTTAGTCGATGCTTGAAAACCAACTTTTGGTGGTCCAAAAGCTTTTTTAGTGGGGAGGCCATGATCCAAATTGGATCCATAGAAAGAATGTCGAGAACCACGACTGAATCAGGTCGAACAAATCTCTAAAGAAATCCAAAACAGTATAAAAAACACCTTGAACCAATGGCAATGGTAGCCGACGAGGACTTTATCAAAGTGCACTGACCAAGGCCCATGGAGACCGCGCAGGAGGCCAAAGTAGCCGCTTGGAGCCATGGAATGTTAAAAGGATGAGGCTTTTGATGCATGATTAATGCTAATCATGCATCGCTAGGCGAACAGGGCCCTGAAGGTGGAACCTGAGCACTCGGTCACATCGGGAACTAGGAAACCACAGGCGTAAAAAGCGAAAAATGCTAACGTACGAAGGCGGGATCCGTGCATTGGAAAACTGGCGGTATTGATTAGGGTGCCGTTGAATGGTAAGACATTTTGGATAAGAGCGAAGCGATTCCATACACCGATCGACGCGTGGCAGGTGGAGGTGAGAGAAAACCATTGTTGATCACACACTATCGATCGAGCAAGTCAACCGCGTGAAACGTGCATATGGCGTCGGATCTGGAGGGCCCAAATCGAATGGCTGAGATTGTACCCGATGGAAAGAAGCAGAATCGACAGGGAATTAAGCCATGTTATAAAGAGATTTGGAATCTGTTTGACCGCCATGGTGGAGGAAGAATGCATCCAAGGCGTAACTGAAGAAATTAACTGACGAAGCATGCTGGTGCCATTTAGAGGAGGACAAGTGGCCACTCCCTGAGCATTCATGATGGTGTTGAACATAGGGAACTCCAAGTGCAGTTGCAGAAGGTGAATCGGCACAGGCAGAAGAGGAACCAAATAGCCATAGGGATCAGATGGCTAAAAGCCATGAATGGAGACAGTCGAATCAATTAGAATTGGAGTCAGAGTTGAGAAGAGTCCAAGCAACCAAGAGAGACAGTGAACAGTGAACCCTGAGAGGAGGACTGAACACAGAGACAGTAAAGCCAAGCAGAAAAGACAGAGGGCTGAGCTGACCACAGGCAGTGTCGAGCACCAGAGAGCTTGAAGATTCAAGCCTTCCCATAGAGGAATCTGTCTGGACTGAGCATCATATTTGGCTCTTTCCACTGTGACCAAGAGGTCATAGAGATGGTAGGAAGAAGAAGAGTTTGTCTACTCCAAGTGGCTTGGGGAATCCAAGAACCACCCTACCAAGCAAAATCTTCTTCAGGAGAACTCATATTGAGTCCCTGTATTGTAATTTCTCTGCTTAAAGACACAATAAAACAAGGCCACCACTGAAGCTGGACTGGAGACGTAGCCCTGGAGAATAGTGTGAACTCCTTATTAAATTGTTTATGTCTTTGTGTTGCTTATTGTATTTATTTATTGTATTTCCATTGTATTGTCTGTGTATTGGCAATCTGATCGATCCATTGTTTCAATAACACATAACACACACCAGCACATGAGTCTGTAATAACTTAGTTTAATAAATCTTTAACTGATGGCACTCAAAGGATGAATATCAAATCAAAGACAGAGGTTATGATGTAGTCTTTAGTAAGGGAAAAGTTTTCCTTAGACACATCATCACTAGACAGGTGAAGTAGATCGATTCATGGGTCAAGAACTTGTATGCTCTTAAGGTTCAAGATGCATGCAAAGCCTTGAGCAGCAAGGCAACTGATGGAGACTTGGTGGTTGAGTGTTAGGCCCCTATACTACTAGTGTAACCCCTTATTGTTATTATTAAAAACCACTTATTATATTGATGTACCCATGTAGTGCCCATATTTTTATTATTGTGCCCCATAGAAGCCCACTATTGTTATTATTGTGCCCTTACATTATTATTGTTATATCGGCTCTGATTATGTTATGACCCCTAAGACTCCTATATATAGAAAGGAGGCCTTTTCATTTGTATCATCCAAGAATTGTTCATTTATGTAATGTAAAGGAGGTTTCCCCCTTGAAGAGGTTGAATTCTAAGGCGTTGATCTATCTTTTCTATCTTTTCTTGAGCTGGTTTCATAACATTTGGTATCAGAGCTTTGGATTCTAGGGTTTCGCTGCTCCAAACAGGTCATCGTGGAATTTTCGCTATAACTTTTTTTTGTGACATTTCAGAAGTTGCAAAAAAAACCCATTTGAGAAGAAATCACGTTGAACCTTGGATCCGAATTTTAGAGCTTTTCGCGTGATATTGGCGGAGATATGATCTGAGTAAGTTGGTCTTTTTGCAGACTCCTGAATTACATTCAAAACAGGTGACCTGGGAAAAATCGTCATAACTTTCTCTCTGGGGATCGGATTGAAATTTTGTAAGAAGTTACAGAAAGAGAACGGACTGTAGTTTCTTGTATGCATGTTTCATATCCAAAGGTTGAAACAGTGACTCGTGGCACGTCGTACAAGTTCGCTCTACTGAACTAGTATATAAGCAAGTCACTGTGGGAGATTTCACATAACTCTTCCTTGGAGAATCCAATTTGGGTAAGACTTGTGGAATTGGAAATAGGACACAGAGGGCTACTACAATTCACAAATTCAGAACTAGATGATTGGAAAGTACAGAGATACATCAGAGGCAATATTGAGCTCCTACAAAGTGAAAAAAGGTGTGTAGATTTTCTTAAATTTTTGTTGATGCTTGGTTTGAAAATTTATTTTGAAGGAATTCAAAGGGCATAGTAGGGCATTATTATTGGTAACTGATGTCCCGAGGAAAGAAAATGCAAACACCTAGTAAGAAACCTGAAAGCTCTAGCATGACTCATGAAGAAGAGGAAGAAATGCAACATGATATATCAAAATTACAAGACCAAGTGCAACAACTGTCCCTTGCACAAAAAGGAACAGAATCTAAGTTGGATGGTTTAAAGAAAGATGTAGAAGCTAAGATGGATGGTTTAAAGAAAGGTGTAGAAGCTAAGATGGACTGTTTAAAGAAAGGCATAGAAGCTAAGATGATTGACGTGGAAGCTAAGTTGGATGATTTGAAGATAGATTTGAAGACAGACATGGACGAATTGAAGATAAATATGAATAAGTTGCTACAAGAAATGGTCCCTAAGGGTGAAAGGGTACTAAAGGAAACTCATGATGAGAACAAAAGAAATGTTAAATATGATTCCATAGACACTAATGTTGGATCAAAGACTCACCATATTCCAAAAATCGATATGAGGAAGTTTGATGGCAAGGATCCTGCCACATGGATATTACAGATGGAGCAATTCTTCGATCTCAATAATGTGCAAAACACACAAAAGGTACGTATGGCAACTTTATATTTGGAACCAAATCATTTTGTATGGTATCAATGGCTTTGCTCTCTTAAACCATTTATCACTTGGGCAATTTTTATGGAAGAATTGATAGCACATTATGAGGATACAAAAAGCAACACTTTTTTTATCCAATTGATAAGTCTCAAACAAAAGGGTTCAATAATGGAGCACATTGAGGAGTTCCAAAAATTGAAGATAAGGGTAAAAGATATTCCAGAGGAGCATAGGATTGATGTGTTCATAGGGTCTTTAAAGGATAATATCCAACATGATGTTCGCCTTTGGGAACCTGATTCATTAGAGAAGGCATTCAGGTTAGCAAGAAAAATGGAAAGCAAAATTATGGCAACCAGGAAGCATACCACTCACAACTATAAAGACGGAAGTGTTGTTGCCCTAGTCTTCCACAACCTATAAGGTTTACACCACAACAATTGGAAGAAAAAAGAGCAAAAGGGCTTTGTTACAGTTGTGATAGCAAATACACTAAAGGTCATAAGTGTGCTGAGAAGAAATTATTCTACATATATTGTGAAGAGGAAGAAGAAAAGGAGCAAGAAAGGTCAAAAGAAGAGGATATACTCCAGGAACAAAGCCTAGATGAAGAAAAAATAAATCTGACCATATCTTGTAATGCATTGGCGAGAATTACCACTCCTCAAACCATCAAGATAGAAGGACAAATCAAGAAGAAAAAGGTAATAGTGTTGATTGATTCAGGAAGCACCCACAATTTTATTCATTGTAAGGTAGCAAAAGAATTGAATTGCTTCCTATATCCAGCACCAGAGTGTCAAGTGATGATTGAAAATGGAGGAACAATAAATTGCTCTGGAAAGTGCCATAATATCAAGCTATCCATGGGAGAATATGTACTGACTAGCCCAATGCTTTCCATTCCAATGGGAGGTGTTGATGTTGTACTAGGAGTCCAATGGCTACAATCCCTGGGTACAATAGCTTTTAATTTTCAAGAAATTTTCATCAAATTTTATACGGAAGGAAAGGAAGTTGAATTAAGGGGTATTGCAGGGAAACCAGGAAAGATAATAAACTCTAATAGTATGACAAAGCTTCTAAAAAAGGAGCAAAGAGGTGTAATTGCACAATTATGCTTGCTAGATGTTTCCACACCGGAATCATCTATTTCTCCAAATCTCCAAAAAGTCTTGGACAATCATTCCAAGGTATTTGAGACTCCCAAAGGTCTCCCACCTATGCGTGATCATGATCATGCTATTCATCTGATTCTAGGAAGTGTTCCTCCAAACATCAGGCCGTACATATATCCCTATGTCCAAAAGAGTGAAATTGAACGTATGGTTGCAGAAATGCTAGAGGCTGGTATAATTCAACCGAGTCAAAGTTCTTTCTCTGCTCCAGTAGTATTGGTGCACAAGAAGGATGGATCATGGTGCATGTGTCCGATTATAGGGAGCTCAACAAGCTCACTATTAAAGATAAGTTCCCCATTCCTGTCATTGATGAATTACTGGATGAATTGAATGGATCAATTTACTTCACCAAGTTGGATCTTCGTTCAGGATATCATCAAATCAGAATGAAGACTGAAGACATTCCGAAAACAACATTTAGAACTCATGAGGGTCATTATGAATTTTTGGTCATGCCTTTTGGCCTTACCAATGCACCTTCAACATTTCAAGGTTTGATGAATTCAATTTTCAAACCATTCCTTAGAAAATTTGTGTTAGTATTTTTTGATGATAGAATAATCTACAGCAAGTCTTGGAAGGATCATGTTGAATGTTGATAAGGTGCTACAACTATTGAAGGAGAAACAATTATATGCAAAAAGATCCAAATGTTTCTTTGGAGTCCAAGAGGTGGAATATTTGGGTCATGTTGTATCTCATGAAGGAGTTAAGGTAGACCCTAGCAAAATTAAATCCATTAAGGAATGGAAAATCCCCACATCCATAAAGCATCTGCGAGGATTTCTCAGGTTGATAGGGTATTATCGCAAGTTTGTTAAGAATTATGGGAGAATAGTAGCACCTCTAACAACATTATTGAAGAGAGATGCATTTTCATGGACTCCGGAAGCAACAAAGGCCTTTGAACATCTTAAAGAGGCAATGTGCCAAGCACTGGTCTTAGCTACACTGGACTTCACAAAAACCTTTATTGTGGAATGTGATGCTTCAGGAAATGGAATTGGTGTTGTTCTAATGCAAGATGAAAAGCCCATTTCTTTTGAAAGTCGTCCAATCAAGGGAAAGTTTTTAAGCAAAGCTATTGATGAGAAGGAAATGTTGGCAATACTACATGCACTTAAAAAAATGGCAACCTTACCGAATGGGAAGACTCTTCAAGGATGAGGATGTGGAAGCATTGTTTTGTACTATTTCTATTATCCAACCAAATTGGATAAACGAAGCAAGGCATGAATGGAAGAAGAAAGAAGATGGCCACTTATTCAAAAGTTGCAAAAGATCCCAATTCAAACAATATTACAAGAAATTGAAGAGTAAGGAAAAATCATATTGGAACCTAGAGCATTCACAGAAACAAGAGCCCGATAGCTACGGAATCAATCAATTTCAGAGTATCTTATCAAGTGGAATAACTTACCCACTGAAGACTCCACATGGGAGGACAAGAATTTTATACAGAAGCATCAAGAACTACTCAAGCATTGACGACAACGCTTTTTGAAGGAGAGGGGCATGTTAGGCCCCTATACTACTAGTGTAACCCCTTATTGTTATTAGTAAAACCCACTTATTATATTGATGTACCCATGTAGTGCCCATATTGTTACTATTGTGCCCCATAGAAACCCACTATTGTTATTATTGTGCCCTTACATTATTATTGTTATGTCGGCTCTGATTATGTTATGACCCCTTAGACTCCTATATATAGAAAGGAGCTCTTTCCATTTGTATCATCCAAGAATTGTTCATTTATGTAATGTAAAGGAGGTTGCCCCCTCGAAGAGGCTGAATTCTAAGGCGTTGATCTATCTTTTCTATCTTTTCTTGAGCTGGTTTCATAAGATTGAGAGGGAGAGTATATTACCTCTCAACATGCAACACCAGAAGAAGTCTCAGATGATTGTGGAGGAGCCATGATTGGTGCATCAGCTTCAGGAGGTTGTGGAGCAGCCATAACAGGGGAAGCTGAAAGGGGATCAAGTAGAGACATCTAATCATGCAGAGACCTCCAGGAGGGGGAAATTTCAATCCAGTTGGGTAGAGGGATCACATGCATCCGTACCTCCAGGTCAAAGGTGGGGCGATGTGGAGTGACATTCCCAAGAAGGCTGGAATAGGGGCATGATCCTTGAGGTACCCAACCTCTTTGATTTGACTTTGTTGCAGGAGCCCCATTGAGGAGTAGCAGGATTTGCTTAGTGGGTAGAGATATATGTGTATGGAGCGGCAAAGAGAGCTACAGTGTAGGAGTCCTAGGACTGTGTAGAGCTAGTAGGCTGTAACAATGTGAGGGGCACAAGAGTGTTGCACCAGTGTAGGATGGCACAGTGAGGTGTGCAACGGTGCAAGATGCATGGAGTGTTGTAGTAGTTTAGAGGTCAGATATGGAGCACTTGTTAGCAGTGGGTAGAGCTTCAGCATCAGAGTACGTGTCTAGCCCAATAGAGAGGTCAGTTGGGAGTTTTTTTTGTTTCTAGAGTTGCTGGAGCAACCACACTTGGAAGAAGTGTTGCATGCAGAGCATTCCAAAAATACATGATCTGGTTCGAGTTGAATTCCTTTCTTGTTGACAAGGAGTGTTGAAAATAGCAACAAGAAATGCTAAAAATAGAAGTGTTAAAAATAGCACTGCCATAAATAGCAGTTTGGGTACCAGTGCTGGATTGAGCAACAGGGAATGAAAAATGGGGGTGCTAAAAATAGCATTGCTATTTTTAGCAGTTCAGGATGGATTCCTATTTTAGTCAGTGCCTGGACTAAAAATAGGAAGTAAAATTTGAATTTGAACTTAACAGCTGTTTGAAAATAAATTAATTAATTCACCATGAGTTAATTAGTTGTGAAAAATCAAACATGAAGTCTATGTGAGGACATGCAACAATTTCTCCATTAATTGAGGAATTTATCCATCAGTCAAAGAGATAAGGATGAGTTCTAATTTTAGTTGTTATTAGTTGGCTCAATTAATTAATTAATTCACCATGAGTTCTAATTTGAACTTAACAGCTGTTTGAAAATAAATTAATTAATTCACCATGAGTTAATTAGTTGTGAAAAATCAAACATGAAGTCTATGTGAGGACATGCAACAATTTCTCCATTAATTGAGGAATTTATCCATCAGTCAAAGAGATAAGGATGAGTTCTAATTTGAGTTGTTATTAGTTGGCTCAGTTAACTGAGTCAAGTCCAGTTAGATTGATTCAAACAATTTATTTAAATTAATGTGAGTTCAGTTAGTTAATGCATACTTGCATATAACTTCTGCACGTCAGATAACTGAATATTCTCTCATGAATAATTCATGCATGTCAGTTCAGACAGAGACCCAGTTAAGATTAGAGGAGGGACAATGTACTATTAGTTGGATGGATTTTTCCTTTAAAGGAAACTCATCCATGGAGAAGGATTTATCTCCTTCAGGACTGTGTAGTTGGATCAGAGGTTAGTGAGTGTGTGAAGAGGCCAATTCACACAAGTTGCTGCACTGGACCCCAATCGGAATTGCGCAAAGAAATAGGAGGCTTGGAGGGAAGAACAGAGGTTAAATAGAGGCCTTTGACTGTCTATGAGTAGCAGAGGTATTACAGAGAGAGCAGGATAACTTTTGAGCTGATTCTTTTTGTAATACTAGATATATTTTCACTTGTATGATAATACAGCGTTGTGGTTTTAGGCTGAGTCTTTCCCCAGGTTATTTCTTCTGTGCTATGTGTGATTGATTCCTTCTTATCAGTTATATGTGTTCTTATTGATGTTGCTCATGTTCGATTAAGCTTCTGCTAAATTGGTTGTAGAAGTAGATCAAGTATTTTGCTTTAGTCTATTGCATTATCAGGTGATCTACAGGTGGGAATTTCTACATGGTATCAGAGCTAGTTGATTTGTAGAAAAATTCTACTATCTTTATATTGTAGTTACAAATTTGGACCCAAATATGGGTTCTTAGCCCCAAAACTACCCTTGGGGGATCCCGCCCCCAACAGGACCCCAACACAAACATCGTGACTCGCCCTCGAGCCACTCTACAGGTGCGGAGATCTTAGCATGAAGACCTCCCAACTCTAATTGGATCGCTACAAGTTCGACAACGCACTGAGCGGCTACCTTCTGGACTTCCTCTATGCGTTGTTTAGTGAGTGTTGTTGTTGAACTATTGCCCTAAATCCTCTCCTAATTTTCTTGCAGTTGTGTGATATTTTCTTCAATGGATGTTGTAATTGTATATGCCTCATTTATCCACGGTTGTAGGTACACTTTCAAGACCACTTCTTTGTGCCGAGTGGCATCCACCTACTCCTTGAGCGCCTTTGCCTGTTGCATCCTTGCAAGCCTCTGCATAAGGGAAACCATCTACGCAGTCCCTTTTACCTCAACATATCTTTGCTGCAGCTCGCGTTCCTCTGTATATAGGCATTCTATGTTTGGGTCCTCCTGCAGGGTGGTGAGGATCTCGAATGACTACTCGAACAACTTCATGCAGTCAATCACTACACTATCAACCGCCACCATTGTTGTTATGACCGCAGTGGTACGCTATTCTCTAACCTCTGGCGGGGTTCAAGGTTGAGCCTTCAACTGCAGTTCTGCTATCTACAGGTTTAGCTCCAACTAAACCCTGGCCATTTCTACTCTTGCGTGGCACACCCCTGTGGCTAACTTTCTGACATGCACCTCCACTGGTTCCTCTGTTTGGATGGCAACTTTGGGACCATCTGGTAGGTTTCCTCCACAACCTACATTATCTGTTTGTTCTTCTCCATTGCCTCGTTGTGCTGCAGGCTCAACTGCTCAATGTTGATGCACTGCTTGTTCATTACTTGTAGAGTGCAACTCTCCCTGGCCCGAAGCTCTGCGGTGACTCTATCCTGCAAAAGATAGAGAGTCTCCTGAGGGAGCGAAGCCATGTTTAAGCCGACCCCTTTCAAGCTACTGACCATAAGCCTGTCGGCCTCATTTTCTGTAATGATTGCTCCATCTGGTAGCACTATTGTGTTGGTCATCTTGGCGCGCAACATTTCCTCAGTAGCTGAAGTGCTGACTACGAGGCTGGTGGACACTGTGCCAACCTATGGAGTGTGCACCTGCAACTCTTGTATTTATGTCCGGAGAGTTCCCAATACCAACTATTGTTGTTCCTCAAACTGCTAGAGGACCTTCGCAGTGACATTCCTCACCGTTTCGCCGATATCATGCAAGTCCCCTTTAGTAAGGGTGATAGGGTTGAAAGATGTCTTTGAGGCCTTTGTTTTCTTTCGTGGCCCTACCTGCTCTCGTGGTCACAAAAATTCTAGCTGGGTGGATGTTGTCTATGGGTCTACGCCACCTTGTTCTATGTCTATCATCGGTTCGAGTGAAGGTGACTTCTATCCTTTGTGCTCTTCTTCTATTGTTTTCTATTGCTGTTCTGCTAACTTCGCAGTGTCACATGCTGCATGGGCCTTAGCCGCTCTTCTTCTTTTCTACGCTTTTCCACCAACTATGCCATCCATAGTTTTGTCTCTTCCTTCTTCCACTACACGGTAGACTTCTCTACTTCCATCGCGGAGTCATCTAGAGCACGTCACTCCAGGGGCCAAGACTCAAGAATCGTGAAAATTACATCATTGATCACCAAGTATGGTAACTCATGCCACGTCTTCATAGGGTCCTTCCGTGCACTGATGAAGACATGGTGGAAGTCATCTTTGAACTCCAAAAATCTCTACAAATTGTTGTAGACTCTGCGCAATAACCACGGCTTGCGATTGATCCCCATCCAGATGTTCGTCTCCATAAGCACCCAAAATATCTTGCTCTCTTTGATCCATTGTGTGTCCCTAGTATCCCACAACGAAGCATACTTCGCTGCCTCTAGAAGGTCTTGTGCGATCGACAGGAACTAGCTGTCTTTGGGCAGCTCCCATGCCATCAGTACTATCGACAATAGGATCCATGCGTAATGAAATGTTTTTCCCTGCTCATATGCCTCGTGGCAGTTCGCATGGAACTCACCACATAGATAGTTTTCCCAGTTAAACTGGACCCCTTCTGCACATTGTGCTGCTAGTGCAACCATTGGTGTAGGCACCTCATCCGTGCAGCACTTTCACATCACCTTCCCTACCAATGTTTGTGTCACGACCTTGACTGCAGGGTTGTTGATGCTGGAGATGGCATACCCTCGCTTCTTCTTCTCCAACTTGAGCTTCTTTTTCATTGCCTCTGCGAGGGTCAACTCGCCTCCTTTTCCCTCTGAAATGTTTGCTGGATCTACCCCTGAGCAAGGGAGTTGTGTAATCCGGTGAATCAGATGGTCTGTGATGGGGATGGGATTCTCCAGCCATAAGCACCCATCATGCACCATGCAGAGCTGCTATCTGATGACAAAAATAGTTATTGGGGCGCGGTGGTAATGTGGCACCCAAAGCATGTTTAGAAACCCTACTTTCTCAACACCTTTGAGCCATTTGTGCAGCTCCAACTCTATCATTCTAGCCGGCACACCTATCTTCTGGCGCATTAGCTTCATAGTCACTAAATTCGGGAACTTCTTGTGGTCCGCAAGGTCCCAATCTTCAAATTTTAGCACAAGAGCTCGTCCCAAGTGTGGTCCTTCAAACAAAATATCGTTTGGGAGAAGGGGAGTTGCTAGAGAGCTCTTGCTCTCATATATATCCTTTAGAACCTTAGCTTTACCCTTTCGCGAAGGAACATATTCCGACAGCCTGGTGATAGGGTTTGCACCCTGGATTTCAACTTCCATCACTACATCCTCCTCGTCCACCAGGATTTCTTCAACCTCCAAATAATGGCCTTCCCCTTTTCCTCCATTGTGAGCTTGGTCCTCAGCAGATTTCTGGGTGAGATGCACACTGGTATCATGGCTTGCTTATCCTTCTTAGGTCTTGGTGTGTGTGGTGATTTAGGGACCTCAGTGATGATTCTGGCGCTCTCTGGGGCTTCTACTTCTACCATTTCTTGCACATCTCCCTTGGCTGTCACTACTCGTGTGTCCATGGCTTCTTCGAGTGTTGACATAGTGCTATTCCACAGTTATCTCAGTGTCTCTGGTAATTTCTCAAACAACAAATTCGCTTTTACAATATTGAATAAGTCTCGGTTCATGAATATCTAAGCGCGCAACAACTCAGTTCTCAAATTGCCAAGTGTTGTTTGCTGGACAACCACTTGTAATTTATAGCGCCTTTCGAATTTGAATTCGACCATCCCCCCCACATTCAGTCCATTAATGCTAGATTGGTAGCAAATTTTCAAGAATCTAGCCCATAAAGTTCACCTTAAATTCTTGTCACCGACTCCATTTGGCCTCAAACCAAGCATCACATCATGAATGGTGACTCTAACAGTCACTTTCTGGTAGGCCTACATGCCAGCGCAACTGTCTTCACGTTGTCATAGACCCTGTGACACTTTGCTACTGTGCGTAGTCCTGACATCGCACAGTTCTCGAGTAGAGTAGTTTATAGTCCCATGCCTCCTTTCAGCTGCCTGGAGTGCTAATACCGTGTTGCGATCAGCTAGTCAGGTGGCCAGGCCACCTGTGTATGGCTTCAAATGATTACCATTCACTTTTCCTAGGAAGGGATCACCATTCAACTTTACCAACTATACCGTGCCACCATCTATAATCTCCTTAATAATATATCACCCTAACTAGTGCATTCTGAATTTCCCTGGGAATTTATCAAACTTACTATAATACAAAAAAACTAGATCATTTACCTTGAAAGTGCACAGCTTGATGTGTCGGTCGTGCCATGCCTTTTCACGCTACTTTTGGACCTGCTGGTGGAATCCAACCAAAAACCGTTCTTCTTCAAGCTCTTTGAGCTGCGCGAGCCTCTCTTCTAGGGCTCTGCGACCTATCATACCTATGAGCACTGCTATGTGCAGACTAGGCATGATATATTTAGGTATTGCGGCTTCCATTCCATAGACAAGCCTAAAAGGTGTCTGTCCCATCATTTTCTTGTACGTCGTTCAATAAGCCCATAACACTGCTGGTATGCGTAGGTCCCAATCTCTTCGTTGCACATTTCATACCTTGGTCAGCGCGGTTTCCAGTACTTTGTTGAATTCTTCTACTGTCGTGTTAGCCTGTGGGTGATACGGTGTGCTCTTCTGATGATACACCTAAAACTCTTCTGTCAACATGTTGATCATTTTGTTTAGGAATTGTTTACTATGATCGCTCATCAAGATCTTCGGACATTTAAATCGCATCAGTACATGTTCAAATAGAAACTTCACGGAAGTCGCGCCCATGCAATCCTTCACTAGTTGCGCTTCTTCCCAACAAGTTAAATACTCCATCGCAGTGATAATATACTTCACGCCTATCTTTCCCTAAGGTTTGATGGGTCCTACAAAATCTATTGCCCATTTTTCGAAAGGTTGCAACGTCATTTGTGGATTCAAAGGTATCTCGTCCCTCCATGATGGCCTACTTGTTCTCTGACATACGTCGTATGCCTTGTAATATGCTTTTGAATCCTGATGAAGGGTTAGCCACCACAACCCTGTGCATATAATATTTTGCGTGGTTGCTCTTCCTGCATAATGTCTTCCTAACATTAAGAGCCATCTACAAGTTTGCCCCCCCAACACATGCTTATTGACTAGGTATTTTACCGCAGAGTACATGCACCTCTGCGTAGGTTGAGGTTTTTCTCCATAGGCCTGCATCCATTTGGCCAGATGTGCATGCAGGTCATCCAGTCCATCATACTTTTCTGTCAGTCACATCTTAGGCTTCCCAAATCATGTTTGCATCATTCTCCTACATTCGCGCCAATCATTAAAGCTTCCTTTGTGTGTACCCCACCATCTCGCAGGCGTAGCATGCAGTACCTAGTCCAAGGCCTAGAAGCGTTATTTTTTCAGCACCTCCCTTTCATATGATTCCAAGAAGGTATCTGCCTCATTTAGACCATCATAAGTAGGCATATCTCTTAATTTTGTTGACATGTAGTGCAACAACTTTGTCATCATATTGTAGTTTAGTGTAGTTACTTCGTGTAACCGATTCTTCCATCGTTCTATTTCTTTGTCGGAATTCGAAGTGCAGGAGCTTTCATGCTCGCATGTAATCCACCCATCTGCGGTGGGATTCACCTAGTCTTGGTCTCACACTGTTATCTTGTAAATATAGTCCATATCATCATCACTTTCATAGTCACGGACTGGCTCCATATTGCGCAATCCTTCAATAGGATCCAGGGTTATAATTACGCATAGTGACTTCTTTTCAAAGATCATTTTTCACCTCTTCAGATTAATTACCACATTCATATAAGTGGCCCAGTCGATTCCCAGGAGTGTAGGGTAGGGATTTCTGGCATCAAGAATCTCAATTACTTCAAAATCCGCCAGCATGCTTGTTCCCTCAATATCCATAGTTATTCCTTGAAATCTTCCCATGGGTATTATTTTCTACTGATTCGCCATCCTTAGCTGAATTGCAGACCATTGCAGTGTGGGTCTCCTCATTCACTCCCATGTCTATTTTGGCAGAACATTCACATCTAATCCCAAATCTAGAATGACTTTATCCATTTTGTATTCTCGGATCTACGCGGTTAGTTTCATTTCTCGTCCCGTTCTTGTCTTATGTTTTCTGATCTTGCAGACTACTCACGAATCACCTAGTGTGGCCCCAACACATATGTTGATGAGCCCCTCTAACCCTTTCACAGCCTTACTATCACACAATAACTTCATACAGATTTCCAAGAAAGTTGTGAGCATGGATGGCTCCATCTCTAGCTCTGGTTTATCTTTGCTTCATGAAGTGGAGGCATCAACGAAGCTCTTCTTAGCTTCCATGAATGTTTCCTGAGCGCGCTCCAAATCAAACTCGGCCTCTCTCACTGGGGCTTTGTGAACCCATGTACTATCTTCCGACTATTTTCCTTTGTCATCTCCCATCGAAATTCCACTTCGGAGCACAATTTTTACGTTTTGTTCTTCCTCGCGTGGCTCAGACCTCATCATTTGCAGGTTCTGAGTTAGGGGAGGTGGTAGCACTCCTTTTTCGCGTATCCTAGTTATTAGTGTAGGACAATCTTCTATCTCATGATCAAACAATGTGCAATAGTTTCATGACAGGTGTGTTGGATTAGTGCAATGATGGGCATAGTGTCCTGACCCTCTGCAATTGCAGCAAATCAGCTGTCCGCGACCTCTACCAAGTCCTCCTTTTCCTCGGCCTTGTTCGTGCCCCTGAAATCCTGTCCACGCCATTCTTGCATTCTCGTCAAGGGGCTGCGTTTCAGCCTAAACCCTATAGGTGGGAGTTCTATCCATGATCAATTCATAGCTTCTACAAGTACTCTCGTCATGTCCCACCAACCTACAAAAGTTGCATAACAACTGTTGTGAAGTTTGTGTATACTTCTGTAACAAGTGACAATTGTACGTGGCATGTTTTCCTGCTATTTGACAGATAGTGCACCACAAAGCAGGCGATGCACTAGGTCATGCTTGAGCTTTCGTCCTTAAAGGCATCAGTCCTCCATTGTAATTCGTAAAAACTAGGCAATGGTATTTGTCATGACCCTGACTCTTACTTTTTACGCACCACACTTCTTAGCACACTTCTGGTCGAACTGTCCTGTCCTATTTCAAACTCTGCATCTCAAGGCACAGATTCTTCAGCTACGCGTGGATCTGATGAACTCCTAGGTTAGGATCTTGCATCGGGGTCTCATGTAGCCTCATAGTGATCTCTAAGGCCTTTGCCTAAGTTGTTATCTTCTGCTGTGATAGCGCACTCCTTAAATGTGGTAGTAGCGAAGCTACAAACCACTCACGATGTTGTCCATCTGTCAGATTCATATTGGCTTCGCAGATCGTACATTTCAGCCTCTGATCTAGTTCCCAAGGAGTCTCTCTTGGTAGCATCGTGATCTCTTTAAATCCCATGATCAACTGTGCTTCAGATTTAGGCCTGCTAAATTCTCTATTTAATCTTGTTTGGATATTCGTGACTCTCGCATTTGGGTTATCATTGGAGTACTTAATATACCAGGTCAGCGTGCAATTCTACAAGGTACTAACCATCATTGCTTTGTTTATATGGTCATCTCTAACACCTTGCGCTTCTCATACAGCTCTTACAACGAACCAAAATTGGTCCGGATCCTCATTTCCCAAACCTTTGAACACAGGAAAGTTGATTGTGTTTGTCATACTGAAGCACGGTGGTGGTGGAATTGGTACGGGCGAAGATGGAGGTGATGGCGGTGAAGTCGGTGGTGGTGTGGGTGGAGGTGGTATTCGTGGAATTCTTTGTCTTATCAGGTGAATAGCACTTCGTGAGATCTTCCTCATCCCCTCGTGGAGGTGAAATCAAGGGGTTGTTCTTTGGACCCTTATTTCCTTCATTCTTGTAAACCTTTCCACTTCACATAGCCCCGAACATCAAGGTAACTCCATAACCCACTTTTCGCACAATAGCATTTTAATCCAAGTATTTAAAGACTTTACGTACTTACCTCGTGGTCCTTTGAGAAAGCGTCGCTCTCCCTCACTATAGCTAATTGAGGTGTCAACCACGAGCTCAGTAACAAATCCTCCTATAATACGATCAAGCCAATGATCGATTGCACGCATGATCTTATCCTCCGATGCTTCCAACCTTCGCACTAGCTCTGGGGTCCACACAATAAGACCATCAAGTTTCCACCTTCCTTGGCTATCTGCTAGCTTCGCGATCCACTCGTATAAATTAGTAGGGAAGGACGTGAATTTTTTTCTTGGATCTTCGTGTATAGGTAGATGTCTAGCCACTCTTCTTTCGACAATCACAGGTTTCTATTCTCCTGCGTCGTGAACTTGTGAATTCTTTTGTCCAACGAGCCTTCAATTTCTTTCTTAGTTGGATTCCAATGATATGACATTACACATCTCTGATGCAGATTCTGGTCCTGGAAACGAAACCATTTTTTGGCTTATGGGTTGTGGAGCGATAAAAAGGTGTCTTGTGAACTCCTAATTACCTCACATTAATTATCAACCCAGGGACGACTTTTTATTTCAAGAGTGTACTCTGTCTGAGGCGGCTATTTACTTAAGAGTAATGTTTTGCAGTATAGTGCTTAAAACCCAAAAGTAAATGAATGCTTGAAAAAGAATCTAATTGGAACAGCAAGAAACTGAAATGTTCTAAACTAAATCATTCATTCAAACAACCATCAATCGAGGATATAGTAGCAATAACTCAGTCCTCTAGAAATTGATGCAAAAGGAATTAGAGCATGGACCATGGATCAGGGAGCGTGGTAGCATTTGTTGAGGCTCACGACAGCCTTGGACCTTCTCTCACACCAAAGCAATAAATGCAAGTAAAAGGAATGGCAAAAAGCAGTATGAAACGAAATGGATAGCAGTAAATGAAACAACAATTAAAAGAACTAAATCTCGCGCGTTAGAACTGAACTCTCATTCCGCAATCAAATAACAATCGGCAAAAGCAATTCCAATGATCTTTACTTTACAAGAAGATATTTACAAATGAATTATGGAACAACAGTTATCATATATACAAAACACACTAATATAGCAATCTGAGAATATTGGATGATATAACTATGTTTCTTAACGAAGTAATATTGCTTTCAAGTCTTACAAATACTAGATATCATTTTTGGGATTCAACTGCGTTAAGTAAGTCATTCAAACGTATGACCATTTCCATGAGAGGTAGTCGCAAAGTGACTAATTTCTCATGATTTTTGAATAGTTCACTTAGCACTCATTGCATCGGGTGATGCTCACAGGGGTGAAGAAGTGGGATTGAAACTAGTGAAATGTGGAGAACGAATCACATAGCATCAATCATCACTTCCGGGGCTTGCACCCAGTAACCAGGACTTCCCAAGAGGTCACCCATCCCAGAACTCCTCTGGCTCAAGCGTGCTTAACTGTGGAGTTTTTCCCCACAATCAAGCCCACTTAGCTTGCTACCCCATTTGCAAAACCTTAGCAAGTATTGTGCCTCATGAACCATTCAAGTAGAGATCCCTTGACTCTTTTTGAATTTAAGTATGGGGGATTTACGCAGTGCATTATATTAGATATCATTTTTGGGATTCAACTGCGTTAAGTAAGTCATTCAAACATATGACCATTTCCATGAGAGGTAGTCGTAAAGTGACTAATTTCTCATGATTTTTGAATAGTTCACTTAGCACTCATTGCATCGGGTGATGCTCACAGGGGTGAAGAAGTGGGATTGAAACTAGTGAAATGTGGAGAACGAATCACATAGCATCAATCATCACTTCCGGGGCTTGCACCCGGTAACCAGGACTTCCCAGGAGGTCACCCATCCCAGAACTCCTCTGGCTCAAGCGCGCTTAACTGTGGAGTTTTTGCCCACAATCAAGCCCACTTAGCTTGCTACCCCATTTGCAAAACCTTAGCAAGTATTGTGCCTCATGAACCATTCAAGTAGAGATCCCTTGACTCTTTTTGAATTTAAGTATGGGGGATTTACGCAGTGCATTATATTAGATATCATTTTTGGGATTCAACTGCATTAAGTAAGTCATTCAAACGTATGACCATTTCCATGAGAGGTAGTCGTAAAGTGACTAATTTCTCATGATTTTTGAATAGTTCACTTAGCACTCATTGCATCGGGTGATGCTCACAGGGGTGAAGAAGTGGGATTGAAACTAGTGAAATGTGGAGAACGAATCACATAGCATCAATCATCACTTCCGGGGCTTGCACCCGGTAACCAGGACTTCCCAGGAGGTCACCCATCCCAGAACTCCTCTGGCTAAGTGCTAAGTGAACTATTCAAAAATCATGAGAAATTAGTCACTTTACGACTACCTCTCATGGAAATGGTCATACGTTTGAATGACTTACTTAACGCAGTTGAATCCCAAAATTGATATCTAATATAATGCACTGCGTAAATCCCCCATACTTAAATTCAAAAAGAGTCAAGGGATCTCTACTTGAATGGTTCATGAGGCACAATACTTGCTAAGGTTTTGCAAATGGGGTAGCAAGCTAAGTGGGCTTGATTGTGGGGAAAAACTCCACAGTTAAGCGCGCTTGAGCCAGAGGAGTTCTGGGATGGGTGACCTCCTGGGAAGTCCTGGTTACCGGGTGCAAGCCCCGGAAGTGATGATTGATGCTATGTGATTCGTTCTCCACATTTCACTAGTTTCAATCCCACTTCTTCACCCCTGTGAGCATCACCCGATGCAATGAGTGCTAAGTGAACTATTCAAAAATCATGAGAAATTAGTCACTTTACGACTACCTCTCATGGAAATGGTCATACGTTTGAATGACTTACTTAACGCAGTTGAATCCCAAAAATGATATCTAATATAATGCACTGCGTAAATCCCCCATACTTAAATTCAAAAAGAGTCAAGGGATCTCTACTTGAATGGTTCATGAGGCACAATAATTGCTAAGGTTTTGCAAATGGGGTAGCAAGCTAAGTGGGCTTGATTGTGGGGAAAAACTCCACAGTTAAGTGCGCTTGAGCCAGAGGAGTTCTGGGATGGGTGACCTTCTGGGAAGTCCTGGTTACCGGGTGCAAGCCCCGGAAGTGATGATTGATGCTATGTGATTCGTTCTCCACATTTCACTAGTTTCAATCCCACTTCTTCACCCCTGTGAGCATCACCCGATGCAATGAGTGCTAAGTGAACTATTCAAAAATCATGAGAAATTAGTCACTTTACGACTACCTCTAATGGAAATGGTCATACGTTTGAATGACTTACTTAACGCAGTTGAATCCCAAAAATGATATCTAATATAATGCACTGCGTAAATCCCCCATACTTAAATTCAAAAAGAGTCAAGGGATCTCTACTTGAATGGTTCATGAGGCACAATACTTGCTAAGGTTTTGCAAATGGGGTAGCAAGCTAAGTGGGCTTGATTGTGGGGAAAAACTCCACAGTTAAGCGCGCTTGAGCCAGAGGAGTTCTGGGATGGGTGACCTCCTGGGAAGTCCTGGTTACCGGGTGCAAGCCCCAGAAGTGATGATTGATGCTATGTGATTCGTTCTCCACATTTCACTAGTTTCAATCCCACTTCTTCACCCCTGTGAGCATCACCCGATGCAATGAGTGCTAAGTGAACTATTCAAAAATCATGAGAAATTAGTCACTTTACGACTACCTCTCATGGAAATGGTCATACGTTTGAATGACTTACTTAACGCAGTTGAATCCCAAAAATGATATCTAATATAATGCACTGCGTAAATCCCCCATACTTACAAATACTATTTCACATGGATCTAATAACAATAACATTCATACCAACACTCCGCTACAGAAATAGCTGAGAGATGCTATTCGAATAAATGCAGAGACATGAGATAAAGAACTCATTCAGATATCAGTTATAACGAAGCATAGCATATCACATAAAAGATGTACCAGATTACTTAATAATAGAAATAAACAAACCACACGCAAATCACCGTATAATAATACAAAGGCAAGTGTCCTTCGGAGCCGGGCCCTTGGCTGCCAATGGAACACTGCCTTAAGTTACTCCAGATGCAGCGACGGAATGAACACCAAGTCTTCTATATTAATCGCATCCACAAAAGTATAACAAAATCAGGTCTCAATGAGACTCAACGATCAAAGTTTATTCTGAAACTGTAAAATTACAAAAACAGTCCTCCCTCCTCTGATCTTTGGTTTCATTTAAATAGAGAAGGATCAGAGCATAGATAATTACAATCATGATTTCTTTTACAAATTTAGGTTGATTCTAACCAGATGATCAACAAGAAAATATATTTCCCTTTATCTCTTCAACAAAAGCAAGACGAATTTGGGTTTGCAGCTGAGATTTGGAGGACGACCGCAACTGCAAATCTGAGAAAATCGTGCTCAAAGAACCCTGCGTTTCTCCCTGTACAAGCCGAATTTGGGCAAACCATTCTTTGAAAAAGTTAATTGGGCCCGTTCTGGACAAAACCCATGTTCCGGATTTTCCAAATTCGTCTTCATTTGCTTAGAATCTCAACCGCAAAACTATCACTCCTTAAACCAGCGAATTTCTGAGTTGGCAGATTTAAAAATCAAATCTTCAATCTGGAAGTTACCTTGGAGGCTAAAAATGGTGAATAATGTTATAACCAACTTATTAGAACTATCATTGGTAAAATAATGCATAATCATCAATTTATTAGAAATAAAGGAGAATAAATAATGTAAGAGCATAAATCATCATAAAATGGATTTATATAATAAATTATAATAAATGACATGATGAAGAATGGTAGAAATGGGTGGAATAAACGTTCACAAGTGACAATAATAATGGCATATTAACAACCCAACATACCCCCACACTCAATATGTTGCATGTCCTCATGCAACGAAAACTGAATATATTGCATGTCTTCATGCAACCCAAAGACAACAACCCATGTGTTAACCAAGCGATAAAAAATATGTTCATCTCAGCTCATGAAATGGATAGAACAAATGAATTCTTCCTTAATTAATGAATATTCACTTTTAGTAATCTTGATGAAGGCATAACAATTTTTACATTGACATTCAATTATATGTATATATGAAGTTGCAGCAAAATATGACATAGATAACAGCAAACTTCATTAACCATTTTCTCAAAAACTACAAACCAGATTTTGTTGAAATGTTGCAAGTAGATTTGTAATATATGAAGGCTTCTATGATCCAAAAATCAGATCGTTTTGATGCATGGATCATGAGATATAAGCAAAATGGCTGTAGGTGAGAGTGCATGATTTCTGAAATTTTATGAACCAATATTTCTTGAAATTGTGTGAGTTTGTATTAATGATACGTATGTGTTTGCCAAAATTTACAAGAATTGAGTTCATAGTTTTAAAAATATGTGGAAATCAAAAAATGAAATTGTATGCCTTAAATAAGGAAGAAAGTAGTAAAATATCCATCATGTATAGCAAGTTTGATAACTAGTTTCTGCACAATGAAACCCCTCTCTGAAAAAAGTAGCATGTCCTCATGCGATGCTCAAAAAGCATTATAAAACGAAAATATCCAAGAGCAAGAAAAAGTGGTTGCTAGAAAACAAAGAGAGGTGGTTGCTACCAGCTGTTGAATTCTATGCTTGGTGTAAAACAACATGGAATAAGGGAGGTTTTGAGAGTGAATAAGAATAGCAATGGATGATAAAGAATATGAATGGCGTGGTCATAAGAAAGAAATGAATGAAAGGAACACTCCCCCACACTTGAAAATGACATGCTGCTGAAAAAGGGGAAGTGGTAAAGATGTGGAATGAAGGATAACAAATAATGCTCAGAATGGATTTTCATTAGATTCCCCTAAATTTATAATAAATTAGAAAACTATGCAATTTTACCTCAAGTTTTACCTCCAAAAATGATATATATAGACTGACAGTTGTTGAAGCTGATGTAGGCAAAGTTGGTGCTGAAAGCGATGCAAAAAGGTAGAATCCAAAGAAGCACATCATGTCTGAAGAATTGTTCACGTTCGCGAGCCTCTACTGTGAAGTGCAATAGTGTGGTCATGCTACGAATAGAATTTTGCCCATACTTGTTGTTCTCCTGTAAACAAATCATACTTGTGCATACAATGTTCTTGAAGCCATAGTGTTAGCTTTGAATAGCAACAGATAAAATGCATGCAAAATTTCAATTAGAAAAACTTATCAAATCAACAAGTTATGGCAGAGTGCAGTAATCATATCGCATGCAATCTCATAATGCATACATTCCCCCCTCCAATTGGAAAATGGGTTCCATAACCATAAAGCATATGAAAGGGGTGGTGCTGACGGCAAGGCAATGGAATGAACAATATATCAGTAAGGGAGGCAGAGTACACTTATGAATGATAGGACGGTGAAAATTATGGTTATATTGAGAGCAAAGTGTGTAAAGATAGTTATGAATAAGAGATAGGACGCTTTGGATTGATGATAGTTTATACAAAACGAAAAAGGACAACAATGTGCTAAAAAGATGCTTTGCTGACGGTATTCTAGCTGAAAATGATGTGATTGATCAATTTCTCATGCATAAAGGTTCAAACAGGGAAAAAGTTAAGGAAATAACTTCTCTGATAAAAAGAAAATAAGAAAAGGGTATTATAATAATAATTGACGAAAAGATATAACTTCAATACCATAAGCAGAGCCGCTGCTGCCAGCAGGCGTCCATAGCCTCGGCAGGGTTTCTTTTTAACCCATATGAGCCAGGATCCTCAATTTATAACTAGAGAGTTTCAGTGTTGTTCTACAGAAGAGATCAATGTGCTGGCATGGTAACCAGACAACCACACTGCCATTCACTAGGATGTAGCAAGAGTGATCAGGCCGGCTCGTGATGAGACCTCCTGTTCCAAGGATAATTGGGCTATCCAATGGATCATAACCCTGGTGTGGTGGCCATAATGGGAATGTCACTTTGTTACAGCCTTATGAACATGGTAGGCTGGCTCGTAATGAGACCCCCTATCCTCAATCTGTGAACAAAATTTTGTTATTATTACACATTTTTATGATAAAAAGAGGGAGGCTCAGTACTCCTTAAGAGCAGGGATGGCGGAAGAAGTTGAAGATGTCAATAGAAAAAATATACCCATAATCTCATTTATTATAGACAGAGAAGATTATAACCAAGGATGATGGAACCAGCATGGTATTAAGATGATCAATCAATATCATGTTCAACAGAAAACAGTACAGTAAAGTAGTATATAAATAATTGTGTCCCTTCTGAAAAGAATCTATCATCAAGGAGCTGTCCTGTTAAAGATCATAACGTGAATGATATTAACTTGCTTCAATAGAATCCATAATTCTTGTCCTCATAAAAGTAGTGTACTTCATGCCATGAAAGAGAATCAGGAAAATGTGGTTGAGATGAACTATGAATAATCCCACAAGAGAAAGGAAGGGTTGCTCTCAAAAATACTCTCAAAGTGTTGCTTTTTTTTGGAAGGAACAGCAAAAACACTCAGAAAGAAAGTGTTGTTCTGTGTAGGGAACAAAAAAGAAAATGCATACCAAAAAAAAATCAAAAATACACACAAAAACGCGAAACTGCTGTTCCTTTTGAAAAAGGAACAGCAAAAACACGCACTGCTGTTCCTTTTGAAAAAAGGAACAGCAAAAACTCAAACTGCTGTTCCTTTTGAAAAAGGAACAACAAAAACACGCACTGCTGTTCCTTTTGAAAAAAGGAACAACAAAAACTCAAACTGCTGTTCCTTTTTCAAAAGGAACAGCAAAAACACGCACTGCTGTTCCTTTTGAAAAAAAGGAACAGCAAAAACTCAAACTGCTGTTCCTTTTGAAAAAAGAACAGCAAAAACACGCACTGCTGTTCCTTTTGAAAAAAGGAACAGCAAAAACTCAAACTGTTGTTCCTTTTGAAAAAGGAACAGCAAAAACTCAAACTGCTGTTCCTTTTGAAAAAGGAACAGCAAAAACACGAACTGCTGTTCCTTTTAAAAAAGGAACAGCAAAAACTCAAACTGTTGTTCCTTTTGAAAAAGGAACAGCAAAAACACGCACTGCTGTTTCTTTTGAAAAAAAGGAACAACAAAAACTCAAACTGTTGTTCCTTTTGAAAAAGGAACAGCAAAAACACGAACTGTTGTTCCTTTTGAAAAAGGAACAGCAAAAACAGTTCAGCAAAAACACGCACTGCTGTTCCTTTTGAAAAAAAGGAACAGCAAAAACTCAAACTGCTGTTCCTTTTGAAAAAGGAACAGCAAAAACACGAACTGCTGTTCCTTTTGAAAAAGGAACAGCAAAAACTCAAACTGCTGTTCCTTTTGAAAAAAAGGAACAGCAAAAACACACCAAATGTTGTTCCTTTTGGAAAAGGAACAGCAAAAACACAAACTGCTGTTCCTTTTTTCAAAAACTCAAACTGTTGTTCCTTTTGAAAAAGGAACAGCAAAAACACGCACTGCTGTTCCTTTTGAAAAAGGAACAGCAAAAACTCGAACTATTGTTCCTTTTGAAAAAAAGGAACAGCAAAAACACACAAAATGCTGTTCCTTTTGAAAAAGGAATAGCAAAATACACAACCATAAAATGCAAACACGCAACGAATGAATTAGCTGTTCACTGCATTGATGCTGAGGATGAGTTGCACTTTGAATGAAGCAACACCTGAAACACAAAATATAAGAGAAATTAGAAAAGAAACAACAAAAAGCAGTATGTAAATAAATAAATTGAGTTACAACAGCTATGATGTTATGTCAAAAAATGATCTATTTGAAAAATGTTTTGGCAGCAGTGACAAGACATGAATTTTCAAATGGAAATCAATTCTTCATTTCTTCTATTATGAATCCGTTGGGTAATGAGTTGGATGAAATTCCTTTGTTTCATTTAAAATTTCTTTCAAAAATCACTCGTCCATAAATTGACCTTCTTTATTTTCCCAAGACCTGCAAAAAACGAGTATCTACCTGCAATAAAACATTAAATCATGGAGAAAGAGAGGTGCGCGAGCTCCCCTAATCCAAGAATTATGTAAAAAACTAACAAGTAGTTACTCTGTAAAACAAATCCTTGGAGAAAATAACAAAGTAAAATTTATTTGTTACCTGCGGGAGAGCAGTGGTCGACCATACTAACCAGCAGTGTTTTAATCACAACTTCTTTGTTTTTCGTCCAAATTGAGTGATTCCAAAGCCAAATGAGAGCTAATTCAAAGGTGTATCTCCAATAGAAACATGTTTTAAAAACTCAATGATATGATATGTCAAATTTGTTTAGAACAACCTGCATAATAGAGTCATTTTCGATTACCCGGCGTAGACCAACAGTTGATATTTCAAGCATAACTTTTTCGCTTGATGTCGGATTCGAATGATTCAAATTGGAAATGAAAATAGATTCATTTATTGATCTTCAATAGAAACAGGTTTTGAAGACAAGAAGAATTGATAGGTCAAATACTTTAAGGAACAGCTGGAAAGACAAAGTTTTGAGAGTGCTGATTTACGATAGACAGTCAATATTTTGATCATAACTTCCCCATACGATATTGAAAATGAGTGATTCCAATTGCATTGTAAGCTAGATTCATAGGGGAACCTACCAGAGACACAGGTTTTAAAAATTCATTCATTTAGGCCTCCAAAAACTGACTGTCCCAACTCTGTTTCTGAGCTGCCCGCTAGACATCCGGTCAATGTTTTGGCTCTAACTTTTTCGTTTCAAATCCAAATTGAGTGATTCAAATTGGGTTAGAAAGTAGACATCAAGGGCTACTTAGGGTAGAAACAGGTTTTAAAAATATTCACTTTTGGTCCCTCAAAACATGACTGTCCCGACTGTTTTTCCAGAAAGTTCATCAAGCCCGCAAGCCAAAAAAAATGAAATTCAAGCATTTTTTCAAATTGGTGATAAAAATGAAAATGAGTGTTTGTAGAGCTTATTATTTCTATTATGATTCATCTACATACACAAATAGATTGAAATATTTATCACCGATGTTGATTTCGATAGCGTGTTGCAATAAAAGAAACAACTAGTTTTACAAAAAAATAAAAAAAATGTGTTTGTTTTATTTCTTTCCACTATCCTACTCTTCTTTGAGAATTGATTATGTTTATGTATAAGAGTATTTCTAGTGGAGCCATGTTAGAAATAAGGCCTCATGTATGCACATACCCAAATTCGAAAAATGCATGTTGATAAAAATTAGGGTATGAGAAGCCAACTTCCCTTCAAAAAATGGTATCAAAAATTGTTGAAGTATGGAGTGATGTTGCAAACAAATGATGAAGTGAAACCAATCTTCAATGTATCCTTCATTTTCTTGATTTCGCATAGCCATCATATCATGAAGTTCTTGAGCTTTTAAAATAGCTTGTTGATGCATAGTAAAAGAAACCTCATTTTCTTCCATAGCTTCTACAATTTTTGCATTTGAAACATTCTGAATCTCATTGTAGGTTTTCTCTAATAACACATGTGAGATAGAATGGGTGGGAAGGGTGGGTAAATTTGCCAGCTCAACATTGTAAGCATGTCGTACTGGTTTATTATGGTGAGGGTGTGGAATTAGTTGAGCAGGAAAATGTGTATGGAATGGAGCATTTTGATGATGTGGCTGATTGGGTTGTGTGAATGGTTTTGATGGGCAAGCAAGGTGTTGTGAAAGAGCTGGTGGAGAATATGGAGAATGTGCTTGTGCTACAAGATGAGGGAGAGTAGTCATGCCATCATAAGATGAACCATGCCCAACTTGTAAACAAGATAGGTGGTTATATTGAAATTGACATGGCTGCCCTAACACATTAGCATTCCATAATGGATTATGCAAGTAAGAAAGTGGAGAGGGAGTGTTTTGAACCATACCTGTAGGCCATGATTTCCGTGGTTTTGACCTTGTTGCAGCTTCCTTACCTCTTTGATATGCTACTTCCATCCTAGATAAGGAAGAGTGAGTATCTATGAGATGCTCCTTTCGGTCATGAGAACAAAACATTTCATCAAATTCTTCATTTTTATGAACCTGCAAAACATCCAATTTTTCATTTAGAGAGCTAATAAAATCAAATTTAAAATGTTCAAATAACACATTGATTTCAGCTCTTATGTCTCCTGTTCTTGTAGCAGATTTGGAAAACAAAGAAAAAACATCTCTAGGATTCTTACCAGCCTTGGAGATTCCTCTTGAATACCTTATGCACAACTCACAAACATCATCATATGATAACTGAAAAACATCACCTTTTCCTATCAGATTTAAAAGTTCTAAAAATTCATCTTTGATTCCTTTAAGAATGGGTGTTTTTAAGATCTCTTTTTCCAAATGCTTATGCTTTGATTTTTGAAGGTTATAATGAAATCGATCTACATAGTCCTCCAAACTTTCATCTTCCCCTTGTATCATATAGAAAATATCTTCATTGGATTTGCAATAGTCTTGGTACTTCTTCAAGAATATGTTCTTCATGTCCTCCCATGTTTGGATGCAATTCCCACCTAGGCTCATGAACCATCGGAGAGCTGCTCCTTTTAGAGTAAGAGGAAACACTTTCAATCTTTCATCATTAGTACAATAATCATATCCTCTACAAAGTATTTCGAACTCAAATAAAAATGTATCTGGATCTTCATTTGCTAAACCATGAAAATTTGGTAAAGATGGGGGAATTATGTGCATTTGTGTCACTCCTCCTAGATCTTTGATAGGAAATTCAAAAGTAGAAACGTGAGCCATTTCTTACCATAGTATAAGATGTTCTTCATGTGTTTCTTCGAGGCTCCTTCTTCAATTGTTCTTGTCAATTAGTTAGTGAAATTGGTGGTGCTTACATCACCACTTAAGTGAAATCATGTGATTCATTTTTTTTTTTTTTTTAATTTCTATTTTTCCTAATAATTCACACAAAAATTCAAACATCTATTTCTACCCAACAAAGCAACAACGAATCTGTTAGGAAAGCGGACAGTGGAGCAGGGCTTTTACATGCTCCGTACGCAGGTTCTTACCTTCCGTTTTTAAGATCCAACTCTTCCCTATCAGATTCACACTACTCTTTAGAAATGGCTACACTCTCCCCGGCAACGGCGCCAAAATGTGGAGCGATAAAAAGGTGTCTTGTGAACTCCTAATTACCTCACATTAATTATCAACCCAGGGACGACTTTTTATTTCAAGAGTGTACTCTGTCTGAGGCGGCTATTTACTTAAGAGTAATGTTTTGTAGTATAGTGCTTAAAACCCAAAAGTAAATGAATGCTTGAAAAAGAATCTAATTGGAACAGCAAGAAACTGAAATGTTCTAAACTAAATCATTCATTCAAACAACCATCAATCGAGGATATAGTAGCAATAACTCAGTCCTCTAGAAATTGATGCAAAAGGAATTAGAGCATGAACCATGGATCAGGGAGTGTGGTAGCATTTGCTGAGGCTCACGACAGCCTTGGACCTTCTCTCACACCAAAGCAATAAATGCAAGTAAAAGGAATGGCAAAAAGCAGTATGAAACGAAATGGACATCAGTAAATGAAACAACAATTAAAAGAACTAAATCTCGCGCGTTAGAACTGAACTCTCATTCCGCAATCAAATAACAATCGGCAAAAGCAATTCCAATGATCTTTACTTTACAAGAAGATATTTACAAATGAATTATGGAACAACAGTTATCATATATACAAAACACACTAATATAGCAATCTGAGAATATTGGATGATATAACTATGTTTCTGAACGAAGTAATATTGCTTTCAAGTCTTACAAATACTATTTCACATGGATCTAATAACAATAACATTCATACCAACACTCCGCTACAGAAATAGCTGAGAGATGCTATTCGAATAAATGCAGAGACATGAGATAAAGAACTCATTCAGATATCAGTTATAACGAAGCATAGCATATCACATAAAAGATGTACTAGATTACTTAATAATAGAAATAAACAAACCACACGCAAATCACCGTATAATAATACAAAGGCAAGTGTCCTTCGGAGCCGGGCCCTTGGCTGCCAATGGAACACTGCCTTAAGTTACTCCAGATGTAGCGACGGAATGAACACTAAGTCTTCTATATTAATCGCATCCACAAAAGTATAACAAAATCAGGTCTCAATGAGACTCAAAGATCAAAGTTTATTCTGAAACTGTAAAATTACAAAAACAGTCCTCCCTCCTCTGATCTTTGGTTTCATTTAAATAGAGAATGATCAGAGCATAGATAATTACAATCATGATTTCTTTTACAAATTTAGGTTGATTATAACCAGATGATCAACAAGGAAATATATTTCCCTTTATCTCTTCAACAAAAGCAAGACGAATTTGGGTTTGCAGCTGAGATTTGGAGGACGGCCGCAACTGCAAATCTGAGAAAATTGTGCTCAAAGAACCCTGCGTTTCTCCCTATACAAGCCGAATTTGGGCAAACCGTTCTTTCAAAAGTTAATTGGGCCCATTCTGGACAAAACCCATGTTCCGGATTTTCCAAATTCGTCTTCATTTGCTCAGAATCTCAACCGCAAAACTGTCACTCCTTAAACCAGCGAATTTCTGAGTTGGCAGATTTAAAAATCAAATCTTCAATCTGGAAGTTACCTTGGAGGCTAAAAATGGTGAATAATGTTATAACCAACTTATTAGAACTATCATTGGTAAAATAATGCATAATAATCAATTTATTAGAAATAAAGGAGAATAAATAATGTAAGAGCATAAATCATCATAAAATGGATTTATATAATAAATTATAATAAATGACATGATGAAGAATGGTAGAAATGGGTGGAATAAACGTTCACAAGTGACAATAATAATGGCATATTAACGACCCAACATGGGTGCCTGACGTAGGTTCAGAGTTAGTTAGCCAAAAAAATCCCTACACTACTGCCCCTTTCGGCATTAGCCCACGGAGCGCGGACTGAAGTATCACTCAAAGTAGTATGGAGGGATGCTAGAACCAAGTTTCGGCACCCTTGAGATGGATGTGATGTCGGTTTATTCTAACTATACCTGCCTTCATGCAAGTCACTTTGTGCTTTGTTCTAACCTTCAGTACGTTCGCTATCTGTTACCATTGGCTTTCGTGCAACCCTAACCAGGGGCTAAGATGCGTTTGTGCCGCTAGGGTCGAGAACTGTGATGTTTCCCAATCTACGCCAAGTATCTTACTTATCTTATTAACAGATCTTAATTATCTTCATGTAAACAGATATTCTAACTTGCGTTCACTTCACCAATACAGTTATACAAATTCATCATCATGTAAGCATTAGAAGTGAAATTCATACCCAATATAACGAATGCACAAACAGGAAATAAATACATAGAAATGATAGAAAAATCCCTTTATTAATACTTCTAGAAGATTACAGACTCGACTCGCCCTGCGCACTCAGCTGCAGGGGTCCACGTACTCAGCTACAAATCCTATACCTACGCTACGACCCAAACTTACACTTCTACTCCAGAGTTATCTCGCATACACCCTTATTCCATTTCTGTATTATGTTTCCCCTCCTTTTTTATTTGCTTAGAGCTTCGCTCTATTTATACAATTCCATGGTCCGCGGACCATGGGTAGATCTTTTACAACTGACATTACATTATCAAAATAAGGGCGGACAACCCTATGACTCTTTAACAACTACGCGCTCCACTGATCCAGGTCTGGGTGTGACAAAGGACCCTTCCAAGACCTTTTACATTCGTGATGTGTGTTAAACTGCATTTTTAAAAGAACATAAACGAATACATCTGCATGCTGTAAAGAAGAGGAACAAGACAATCATCAACAACATAAAAAACATAAGCCGTTGATAATGGAGTTCGTCTAGGGGGGACTACATCTCCGGGCTCCGGTGTCAAGATGATGTAGGCCGCTGCATTAAGTGTTGTCAATAGTGATGATGTACATAAGAGGTGATGTCTCTATCATGCAAGGAAAATGCCCTCACGCAGGAGTGGCTCTAAGAGATGTTCCACTACAGGAACTCTCAGTAAAAAAGGGCTCCTATCAGTATGACACAAAATTCATGCACAATGAGCATCCCGCCAACATGGCATAAAAGGGATCTCAATGCAAAACATGCATGATGACAACATGAGTATCCCATCAGCATACAACAAAGGAATCTCAAAACATAACATGATGAATCATGACAACAAGTACATCACACATATGATTCTGCATCACATCAAGCAGGAATCATGAAAACGAGTAAGAAACAAGATCCCACATCAAGCATCAAACAGGGATTTGTGTAGCTCAATGCATAGCAAAAGGAAGTACATGAACACTGCATATACCTCACATCCAGGGCCATCTGAAGAAAAAGATGTCAAACTACTGAGGATGTTCAAACCATCAATCTCATGGCATCAATCGCATGAAAATGACTGCTCGCACCTGAATGCTGACACCTGCACTGGCACTTAGAAAAGTGGCTGGAAAATGGAATGAGAAAATATGAAATCTAAATGCACCATCAGATTTGTGCGTCGAATAGTGAAAAATCGACTATCCAATTTTTGGATTCTGAGAAATTGAGAATCTAGGGCTCAAGGAATCTTTTAGATTCCCCTAGATTCCTCAAAGATTTTTCTCCATGGATGGATTGAAATTCTGTAACTCGAAAGGTGAATCTGACCTCGCCATTCTGATCCCTGCGGAAAACAATGAAAAATGACTATAAACTTGACTATATTCCGACATGGAGAAAAATTACCTCCTCGGGAAAATTTCAAGGATCATGGTTCCGCTCCCTGTTTCTACAGCAGTCATGGTTCCACCTCCATACTAAAAAATGATCGAAAAATGTAGAAATTTGATGGAGAAATAGACAATTCCATTGCGTTCGTGGCGTCGAGAAGTGTTGAAACCATACAAAATTTGTCAAAATATGATAAAGTGAAAATTCGGCCCTCCTGCAAAATTCTACCTCGAATGGAATGTACTACCTTCCTCCTCTGAGTGCACTGAAAAAATGCGTTTAAATATAATTTTGCAAGCGAATTTCACAATAAGGTTGTTTGGTGTAACGGTTGAGGTCTGGTTTAGTAGGGAGGAGGTCGGCAGCCAAACCCTGCCTCCTCCTTTTTTTACACAACCCGAACAAATTTTTTTAAAATGTTTCATTTGGGTCAGGCATACCCACAACACCCACCTCCCGCTGTGTACTTCAAGTTTTATTTCCGTGGGTTAGGTCCGTGCCCCAAGGGCTGGCCCACCCAACTCCCTTGTTGGATGTTTTTATAGGTGTGCGGTGGAGCGAGGTTGAAGGAGTGTGGGGTGGTTGGGTCTGTGCCCCAAGGGTCAGCCCACCACCCATACTATGGTGCAGATAGTTATGTGGGAGGGGACCAGGGGTCGTGGCCCACCCCTCCACCATATTTAATACATGATACGATTATGAAGGTTGGGGGGTGGCTAATATTTTTTGTTTTAATAACAAAGTGCATGTTTTTGGAAATTCAGTTTTGGACTAAAGGAGTTATTTTAACAAGGCAACAATTTTGCCTAGAATCTGGCTAGAGTTGGCCAGATTCCGTCTGTTGGGAAAGTTGAAATTGTGGCCTCTTGCCCAGTTAGCAAAAGTCAACCCAACTTTGACTACTGTAACTTTCACATACGACCTAAGTTTGACGAACCATTCACACTGCCATGATCTGGATGACGAGATCTACGCTTTGGTCCTAGTTTGAGCATAATCCAAACTATTTGATTTTTGAGATTTCCTAGGTCCTCTTTGTCTTGTTTGTGTCTCTGGAGCCACCTGGATCATCTGTGCCCACAAAATGTGGAGTATTTACATTGTAATTAAAAATTTGGACCAAAATCTGGGCTCTTAGCCCAAAAACTTCCCTTGGGGGATCCCGCACCCAACACGGATCATTAATTTATCATTTACATTTCTAAATTGAAAACCAAAAGACACTTTTCTACATTATTTAGCTAGTGCATGCATATATGAGTCATAACGGTGTTAGGATAATTTCCATGCCTACTTAGTCCATAGCTAGATGATAGAATGCAAGGTTAAATTAGGTTTCTTTTGCAAGTAATGTGTGTTAATTCTTAGTTAGCTAATTTCATGTCATTTCATAGCACTTTCAATTCCTTAAAATAGGCAAGCATTTACTCTTTTCTTAAAAAGTAGCTTTACATTCACTGTCAATAGTCAGCCTCCTTCTAGTCAATAGAAGACTGGTATGAAAAACCCTACTGGTCTATCGCCCCAGTTGAGAAGTGACAAGAGTAGACCGTTGCATCTACTATGCATATAGCATTGTAATCTCCAAGTTTGTACAAACCCCGGGTTGATAAAGAAAAGTTGGTCACCCTAGGAGTTGAATAATCCTTGCTGCAATATTAGGGTTCACAAATTTTTCGTGTCGTTGTCGGGGTGTCTAGGTAGATGTAATTTATGATTTCATTTCTATTTGAAATTCAGTAAATATATGTAATTTTTTCTTTCCTTTTGTTTTACATTCAATAGATAGTTGTAATTTCTACTTTCTTTCCATTCTGCAAGTAGTTCCATTCAACAAATAGTTGCAATTTCTACTTTCTTTCCATTCTGCAAGTAGTTCTAAAAAAACCCTAAAAGAAAAAAAAACAAATTTCTTTCATGCCTCGTAGGAGTAGAGACAACTTAGGAATTTTTTTTCCAAATACCCCCACACCATCAAACAACCAACCTTCCCTCTTCTTTGGTGGTTGTGAGCTAGAGGACCCATTAGGCAAACAACCTGATATCTTTGAAGAGCCTACTGGGAAGAAGAAGAAGAACCCATTCCACAAACTTACACCATGGCTGAAAATAGAAAGGGAATTGAAAAAAAAAATGGAGCTAAAAATAGAACTAAGGGTGATTTTTCCATTAGAGAAACTAATGGAGATACTAGGATGAAAAACATAAGCCCCTCTACCCTTCCTCACTTCCATGGTTTAACCTCAGAGGACCTTGATACCTTTTTGTTTGAGTTTGTTGTCATATGCAAAACTTTTGATTATACCTCTGATGACCAGTAGTTGAAGTTGTTCCCATTGACCCTTAAGGATGTAGCCTTGCATTGGTTCATGGGTTTACCTAGGGACAACATCACTACCTGGGCTCAAATGCAACAAGCCTTCAACAACGAGTATAGGGATTTTCGTACGTCCAAAGACACCAAAGAGTAAATCTTTAGAATGACCTTAGGACATGATGAATCCTTGGAAGATTATGAGGAAAGGTTCCAACTCAGCTACAAAGGGGCTAGATGCACCCTGGATCTTGAATCACTCAAGTTATTCCTTCTTAGAGGGATTAGGGAAGCTATCCTAGAAAACCTAAACATGTTGTTGCGATGGGACGCCTACGAATTATCTTATGATGATATCAAGAAAATTTTCAAAAATCATTCTAGGGCAGCCAGAAAGAAGGGTAGGGCTAGTCAATCTTTGGCCAGTTTATCCTCCTCTAACACATCCATCAAAAGTGAAATTGGGAACATGTTGGAGGAATTTAAGAGTGAAATGTTGCATACCCTTTCCCTACAAATGGACACCATGCAAATCAAGAGGAAGCGGGAGGAAGTGTAAAGAGCCTTAGTTGTCATTTTCCCTAGATGCACCAGGAGGCACCCCAGAAATGAATTTCCATTGAATCTTATAGAGACCCGCTCGGTCTGTGAGGAAAACTACTCCACCAACAAGTGCCATTTATGCCTAGATTGAAAGTTGTGTATCGAGGAACTAAAGGTGTGAATGAACAACTCTACTATATCAACCAAAGGAGGCCTCAAGGACTTCGACCATTCTAGTAGGGCATGCAAGGGGATCCTATTCATATTACAACCCCAACGAGAATGCATCCAATCCCCCTTGGTTTCCTCTTGCTCATCCTTCATGGTCCACACCTTCTCCCTGGTCTTATGCACCTCAATACCATTCCCAACCTACCAATCAATCATTCCAGCTATACGATCCCCCACAACCTCAGTGGAATAAACCATGATAGGGGTGGAGGCCCCCATACAACCAATCTCTAGACTTATTGCCTCCACCTCCATCTCAACCACAGCTCCTTCACCCTGCTCCACCTAAGAAACCTCAAATGTCTGCTCAGCCAAATCCAAACCCGAAAAATAAGCAGGCACAATAGGTCTATAATGGAGAGACATCCTACCCTTCCTATGTTGTAGAAATTCAAGAAATCAACCTTAGGTCTAGAAGAGTGCTTCCAGATAACCAACCTCCATATCCACTTGAGGAGCTTGAAGAGGAAAAGGAAGAGAGTGTTCCTCAAGCCAATCCACCTCCTTTTCCTGAGAGATTGATCAATCCTAGCTAGCACACCCCAGAAGAGATTGAACTTCTTGGTGAATTGAAAACCTTGTGTGTTAAAACCCCACTCCTCCAAGTTATCAAGCATGTTCAAATATAAAAATAGTTAATCAAGGAGAAATTATTCAAACATCTTGGGAGGATAAAGAAAGACACCCCTACCATTAATGTCATTGGACAACTGTTTGACTTAATGTTGGGTGTTATCACTCCTTTGGATCTCTAAGGCTAAAGAAGAGTCCAGTTGAGGTAACCACATACTAATATTTTGACTTGGTAGCTAGCCCTACCAATTTGGAGAGGGCTCTATCCAAAGGATCAGAAACAAGAGGGCTAGATAGATTAGGTCTTTAGGCTATATGTAAAGTGCAGAGGATGTTTGATTTGATTTGGTGGGGTTGTTGGAAGACGATTAGGTCAAAAAGACTAGATCAGGGAAAATGAGGAAATGATTGTAGACATCTGATGGAGCAAGGTAGGTAGGCACTCAAACACTTTAAGGTTATGAAGTGAGATGGATAAAACTGGTGAGGTGCTAGAAAGAGCAAGACAAGTATGTATTCTTTCTAAACTGAAGAAACTGGACAAACTATGTAGATTTCCCCAAAATAGAGCATATAAAATGTATTATGCTCATTAAATTGAAAATCAAAATATCATACAACTGAAGTGAAATATGGGAGTAAAAAAAATTAAAACATATGCAACATAAGAAGAAACTAATTCAAAATTCCAACCACATGCATTCCACCAAAATAGCTGCAACTCATTCGTTAAATTCTGCCAAATACTAATTAAACTAGTGTCTCTGATCAATAGCCAAACATCCAACTGATTCCAACCTATAAAATGACTAAGAAAATACATAATATAGGCCTCCAACCAACCCATCCTAGCCTCAGGGGTCGAATCCATGAGAAGAGGAGCAGTTGCAAGGAAAACTGAACTGATAGCTAGAGTGTAGGGTGGTCAAAGTGACTCATCCCTAACTCTATCAAACTAATTCATTACATGCCATGTAGGCCATTTGACTGATGTATTTACCCTAGATAATAGTAAAAAACACAATAATTACATCATTATTATCATTTACATCAGTAAAACATTAATTTCCCATAGGTGAAAGTCAATTTGGAGAGAAACAATGAAAATTAGAGAAGACTGTCAAATGCGCCATCCCTTTGTCAAACGCGCCCTCCAACTTCAGAGCTACTTTTGGGTGCCTTCCCAGTGTCCAAATTTGCTCCAAGATAGCTCGTTGGAAATACCTTCAAGTCTACTTTCAGATATGCCTTCATTTTTCCATTTGGAGTTTATTTTTCCTGTCAAAATTCCAATCTCCTAAGACGGGTGAAGGCGTAGCGACCAGGCCAAAAAAGAGGCAGAAAGGTGGATTTTTTATGGGTTTTGACCCTTTTTGCTGACCAGTTTTCCTCCAAATGCTTAGAAAATGCACAGGGTGCATGTTCTCATCATTATGAATCCAAAAATTCTATCCTTTTTTTCCATCATATGCCTCAAAAAATAGCGCCACACCCTAGGTTTTGTGCGTTTGAATTGATTGTGTTGAACATACTTTAAAAAACACAGAAAATTGTGACTTGCAAAACTTGGTCAAAAATTGTCAAAATTGGTGAGTTGATGGTTAATCATATGTTTGAGGAATGGAGTGATGCCTCAACAAGGATATCTAACCTTCTTTTCTCTTCTTGCTTGGTCAAGGATTCAATTTTTGCATGAGCTCTTTTGAGCTTGGCTCTTGCAATTTTGTTTCTCATGGCATAGTACTGAGCCATCCTTCTTTGAATATCAATATCCCTTCTGGCCTTGTCTAAGAGACCCTCAAGATGATTTTTCACCCTCTCGAGCCAATCTTCCTGGTTCTCATTCACCATTTTTGAAAATTGCTCATTTAGGGTGAGCTCATTGGCTAATTCAGCCTCCCTTTGTTTTTCTAGCTCCAAATCTCTCTTTATGCCTCTTGTCCTTGGACTTTTTCTTAGCACATTTTCATCAAGATGTTCATCATATTTTCCATATGCCTCATCAAGTAAAGCCTTAGCCTTTTCAACCTCTCTCTTTGCTTTGATAAGTTAAATCCCCATGAGCTCATTTTTGACCTCAAATTTCTTGTTCTCTTGCTCATGGTATGAGATAATGTATTTGGCCCTTTGCAAGTTGACCTAGAGCTCTCCTATGAGTGCATTCTTCTCCTTGATGAATATGGCTATGCTCTCACTTTGATCATGTTCATCTGAGTCAACTAACTGAAAATCATGCTCTATCTCATGGAGGTCTTCCTCCTACTGTTGGATCTCTACCTCTATAACCATTTCCTTACCCTTTTGTACCTGTTTTACCGATGAAGAAGGAAAGTCCCCTCCCACAATCTGTGGGGAAAACACTTTCCTATGCCCTCTCTGATAAGTATGTGTCAAGGTACCCAATGTGTTCTTGGTCATTGCTTTCATCTCTACCAGGTGAATGAATAGGCTCATGAGATGGTGAAGATGAAGGTGATGGTGTGGCTGACTCATCAAAGGATGATGGATGATGTATGGGCTGAGGTGGAGGAATGGAGGTGGATGGATGAGAAGATGAAGGTGCTTCTTGGCCATGCTGAATAGGTGGGACTGTGAAAATCTCATTAGATATGAAAGTGTCCCATGCAATGTTAAGATGATCAAGGTGGTGTAGGACTATCATTTTGATGAGGGAGTGGTGAAATATGCTTTGCATTTTATGATCATAATCCTTCCTTTGGGTAATAAATAACATCTTCTCAATGTCCTGGTAAAGATAATAGGGCAGATTGAGCATTTTGACTCTTGTGAAATGCATGAGTAGTCGAATATGATAGGAATAGAGCCTGGAAAACCTACCCTCACATGTGAAGTACTTCATGATGATTTTCATCATGGGAATATATCTGTCTAGGATGTAAGAGAAAGGAAAGATCCTCTTTCTCTCATTCTTGTATCTTGGTTTAAGGTATGGCTCATAATAAAAATGATCAAATTCTCCTTGTTTAAATGATTTTTCCCCCATGTTTGGGATCCGAGAGGCATATGTTATGATAGGAGGAAATATAGTAAATGTCACACCAGCAAGGGTTACTTGGTTGTCATGGAGGTTGGTGATGAAAAATCTAGTCAACACAAGATGATGCTGAATCTTGGCCACTTTCTCACAAAACTCAAAATAGCCCACATGTTTAAAACTTGTCACAGTGATGGGAGATGCCATGAGTTATCTGGTGTTGGTTGGCTCATGTTTGATGATTCTCCCTCCTTTCTTATATTTCCTCCTCTCCTGTATTTCTTCCTCACCCTAACTTTTGTGCTCTTCTTCACCCATGAGTTGTTGTTGTCAAAACCGTAGGGAGATGATAAAATGGACTATGGGTGTGGGAAGTATGGAATGGTGTGAGGAGATTGATGAAGTGGGAATGGGGATGTGTGGTATCATGGATGTGATAGGAGGTAGTCTATAAGTGGTGGGAGTGTAATGGAATGCTAAGAAATGTGATTTAAGAGTGCAAATATGTTACTAGGGTTTTGAGTTAAGTAAAATAGCAAATGACCATGAAACCCTATGTAGATTAACACTGGAGGGGAAGAGTGAATGTATTTCCCACCTACCTCATTACTGGAGCGTTTGATGGAAAATTGTGATGGTTGGAGGAAATGGATGACATTTTGGGAAATTCCTGGACTTCTCAGGCAAACGCATAACACCTCGGTCAAACGTGCCCTCCAGCTACATGCGCGCAACACCCTTATAAAATGCAATGGATTTTTTGGCAAACGTGTAGCGCTCAGGTCAAACACGCCCTCCTTTGTCTAGTGGATTCACACCACTTACAATCTGCACAGTCTTCTGTTCTTGGAGCAGAAGCAATTTTCTTAGCTTTACATCCTTCCGAAGGTATCATTTACAATACATCTGTCGGACAAGCTCTAAATGCGCCCTCTGGCCCTATTTTTCCCAATTTCACCTAAAATCTAAAAATTTTCTTTTGCTAAGGAGGCTTGAGAGTGAAGGAGTGAAAATGAAGGTTGAATTGATGTCTTTGAGGGCTTTTATTCTTTAATGAGTGTTGATTAATGATTTGCAAACCCATTATCTAATGTTTCATGTCACTTTTAAAACTTTCATACTGATGCTCTTTTGACTTTCTGACCTTTTTTTTCTTTGACAGGTGGATGATGCTTTGACACTCTTGATTTTAAGCTTTTTTTGGATACTTCTGGCAATGGAATTGAGTAGGCAGCTGAAATGGTGACTTATTACATATAATAGACAAAAAATTACAAAAATTGAGATAAAAATTATTACATCTGTTTTGAAATAAAAATTTACAAACTGGAATAAATTCCCTTGTTGAAATCACATTTAGGACTTTCGGTAATTATGGTTACAAGCTAGAAAACCCTTATTTAACCGAAAAAGATATTATCTGCTTCGCTCTGATACTTTGCTGATGGTATGTAGTGAGATGGTGATTTATTTGGACCTTGGGAAAATAAAACCTAGGTGACCTAATGGAACCTTAAATGATTGAACTTCATTTTGTTTTGACTGATATAAAACATGATGAACTGAGCCTTTATGGTCAATGGATGCTTAGCAAAACACATGAAGGTGGGCCAACAAATACAATTTTTGAGAGGGGAGTGTAATTTTTTATTTTGGACTACCACCAATGAATAAATTTTTGCATGATGTCGTAGGTGGAATGATAAAAAATTTCAAATGGAACACTAATATGATATGAAATAGGAATTTTTATCATTGATGGCAGTATGAAAATACTGACACTAACATTGGGGAGATTAATTTCCCCGAAGTATCTAGACCCTAGAAGTCTTGTGGTAGATGTGCACATTGATGGTATCATTGTGCCCCACACCTTGATTGATCTTGGGGATGCCATCAATGTGATTACTAAGGAGACTATGCTTAAATTGAATCTCCAAGGGTCATTAAGGGAGACCACAACAATCTTGCAGCTTGTAGACAAATCCACAATAGCTCCTGAGGGAGTTGTTGAGGATGTGATGGTGTCCATTGATTCTAGGGAATACCCTGTTGAATTCTTAGTTCTCCAAGCTAAGACCGAGTTCAATGGTTATCTTCTTATCCTTGGAAGGCCATGGCTAGCCACTGCGGATGCTTACATAAGTTGCAGGGCTAGGAATATGACCATTAAGAATGGGAATTTGTCCAAAAAAAATCTTATACCCTCCTTCTCAACCATATCTAGAGCATGACTTACCCTTATGGTTGGAAGAGGAGGAGGAAGATGAAGTATACCATGCCACATCTTACCCAATCTGTACCCTATATGCTACTATAGGAGGGGGGAAACCTAATGAAGATGACCTGATTGATCAAATCCTCCATAATCAAACCCCCAACACCATGTCCCTTGATTAGTAAAGAAAGTTGAAGATAAAATTTGGACTGATTTGTACCTAGCTAACTCAAGTCCTACTCATGTCAAGATGATAGAATTTGGTCCAGCTAAAACATTGAAAATCAACACGCTCTCTCTCTCTGCACATCAGGGAAAGCAGTTATGTGACATGCTAAGAGAGAATCTAGATGCCTTTGCCTAGAGTTATAAGGAAATGAAGGGAGTACACCCTTTAGTATGTACTCACCACATTTACATCAACAAAGGATGCAAGCCAGTGCTCCAATCTCATAGGAGAATGAACTTAGCCCTCAAAGATATAGTTAAAGAAGAACTATAGAAGTTGTTGGATGCATGTTTCGTTTACCCCATCTCAGATAGTGAGTAGGTGTCTCCTCTATTTTTGGTCACAAAGAAGATTGGAAAATGAAGGATCTGTGTGGACTATCAAGAGTTAAACAAAGCCAGTAAAAATGACCATTCCCCTCTAACTTTCGTTGATCAAGTCTTGGATGGTCTTTAAGGGAAGAATTTCTTCTCTTTCTTGGATGGATTCAGTGGTTACAACCATATCCAAATCAGCCCAGAGGACCAAGATAAAACCAAATTCACTTGTCATTGGGGAACCTTTGCTTATAGGGTCCTTCCTTTTGGATTATGTAATGCCCCTGCCACTTTTTGGAGAGAAATTCTGAGAATCTTTGCAGAGCTAGTCCATGTGTTAATTTTAGGTATGTTCTATGCTAGACAAATTTATTTCAATTTCTTTTCCACATTAGCAATCACATCAGCATAAAGTAAACTGCAGATAGAACATAAATATAAATCGTAGAAGACAAGCCAAGACAAGAGGACACAAGATGTGGTGCTAGCTAGGGACAAACCCCAATGTGGGGAAATCCTTGATCAATTCTTCTTTTATGTTCTTCAAAGTTCAACAAAGAAAGTGAGAGAGATAGTACATTTACAATAGAAATCAATCACTTTGAGTTTTGATATCGACATGAGATCAATTGAAGACATATTGCTTCAACTGATTCTCTAAGGTGACTTGTTCACCTATCATAGTGTTGCATCTCTTCTATTTGCTGCACATTACTGTGTGACACCTTGCTGCACTGTCACATGTTTTGAACCTTGATGACTGAGCTGCTCTCATCTTCATGCTACATCTTCCATGGTCTTATTTATCATCAAGCTGCCCATGCTCATGATCTCATTCATCATTATGCTACCCATGCTCATATCATCATGCATCATTATGCTGCCCATGCTCATATCATCATGCATTATTATGTTTCCCATGCTCATATCATCACATTTCTTATTATGCTACCCATGATTTCATACATCATGTTGCCTTCCTTCCGAGATAGATGCTTCGGCTGTTTCGGAAGTTCCTAGTAGTTCCGGCTTTTCCGGCAATTTCGACAATTTCGACATTTTTGGGTTTTCCAGTTTTTCTGGCTTTTCCAGTATTTCTGGCTTTTCCGGCATTTCCGGCTTTTTCGACAGTTCCAGATTTTCCGATAGTTCCTGCTTTTCCGACTTTTCCAGCTTTTCTGGTTTTTCCGGTATTTCCACTTTTCTGGTATTTCTGGCTTTTTCGGCAATTTCGGCTTTTTCATCTTTTCCAGAAGTTCTGGCTTTTTCGGCTTTTCTAGCTTTTCTAGCAATTCCAGCTTTTCTTGCTTTTCCGGCTATTCTGGCTTTTCTGGATTTTCTGGCAGTTTCGACTTTTCCTGCTTTTCCTTAGGAGCTCTCCTCTTACTAAAACCCAAAGACAAGTGGAGAGAGGAAGAGATCCAAGTTTGTATAGAAATGACTTGAAGTCCTTTTCTATTTATACTAAAACGTAGAGGTTGAATAGACATGACTGTTGGGCTTCTGAGCCTACATAAGTTGTTGGCTGACTTAACAATTTGTCCATAACATAAATGAATTCATAACTTGATAAATACTTATCAGAATCGAATTATCTTTAGATCAATCCTACACCTCTCAATGAGAGGGATCCAATTAAAATATCAGCTGCCATAAATAATATGACCCACATGGAGTTTGGCCCTAGTTGCTAATTTTAACACTCCCTCTCAACTAGGGAGAATTCCATCCATTGATACATATGTCCAACTATACTACCTCTGCTATCAGTGCCTTGCATTGCTCTACTCAGCTCTGCTAGCTCTGCTCTACTCTGCTAAGCTCTGCTGGCTTTGCTCTGCTCTATTGGCTCTACTGGTTCTACTGGCTCTGCTCTACTCTGCTCAGCTCTACTGGCTCTGCTCTACTCAGCTCTGCTGGCTTTTCTCTGCTCAACTTAGCTCTGCTGAACCATGAAGAAGAAGAATTGATCAAGAATGTGTCATACCATTCTCCACTGACCTGAAGTCAGTCTCAGAGTGTGTACCATTGGTCCTAGACCAATCCTCAACCGATTCGAAGTTAGTGTCATGGTAGGTACAACTCCTACCACTGGTCCTAGACCAGTACTCCACTAACTCGAAGTCAGTCTCAGAGTATGTACCATTGGTCCCAAAGCAGTCCTCAACCGACTCGAAGTCAGTGTCATAGTGGGTAAAACTCCTACCACTGGTCCCAAACCAGTCCTCAACCGACTCGAAGTCAGTGTCATAGTGGGTAAAACTCCTACCACTGGTCCCAGACCAGTATCATTGATCCTAGATCAATGAAGGTCATCCTAGCTTAGGGAATATGGTAGATACAATGATGTGTCCATCAGTACTACTATGGTCCCTATCCTCATTTCCCTACTCATTGATCAGATGAGAGGTACTTCCCATGAGTCCCAGACTGCATGGGTAGGATGCCTCGACAGGAGAACTTAATCAATCCTCTCCTCACAGGAGAACTAATCATCCTTGTACACAATCACCATGGAGAACACATCATCCAGGCCTCACAGGAGAACTAATCATCCTACTACACAATCATCATGGAGAACACATCATCTGAACCTCACAGGAGAACTAATCATCCTGCTACACAATCAACATGGAGAACACATCATCCCGATCGCACAGGAGAATTAATCATCCTGCTACACAATCATCATGGAGAGCACATCATCTAGACCTCACAGGAGAATTAATCATCCTACTACACAATCGTCATGGAGAACACATCATCCAGATCTCATAGGAGAATTAATCATCCTGCTACACAGGAGAGCGAATCCGCCTGTCTCACAAGAGAATGAATCATCTTGTCCCATAAGAGAGTCAATCATCTTGTTCACAGGAGAGTGAATAATCTTATCCACGGGAGAGCGAATCATCCTATCCATAGGAAAGTGAATCATCCTATCCCAGTGCACACCACCAGGGGAGGGTGAGTCACCCTGTGGTCGTATGTTGCTCCAGTAAGAACCACAACCCCCCAGAGCTCCCAGAGCTCAATGTATACAACATGCAGGACCCTTGTACAAGGGTCTCTTGACGACTCCAAGTCATTCGGGAAAATCACAGATTTTATCTTTCCCCCGGGGCTTAGACAAAGTGTAGCGACCTGTACATCATCTCATAGTGATGGAGCTTCCTTGCTCATAGACTTACCATATCCCAGATAAGGTATTATCTAATGTCTATTTGCTGGAGCAATCTTCGAATACAGGATTCCTCAATAATCGAATCCCACCTCTGGTTTTCATAGAGAATCACAGTGGTACAAACAACTCACTTGAAGAGCTTCCCTAACCAGGCAGCTTCATACGAGATCATACTCATAGATATGTATTCGTTGTCATCGGTGCTTATAACAATCGACTTCTTCTTCCTGCTCATCCATGAAATCGAAGTAGAATCCAAAGAGAAACAACACTAAGAAGTGCTCTAATGATCCTCCACACTACTTGCCCAATTAGCATTCGAATAATCATGCAGTTTCATATTTCTGACAGTGTATCTCAATCCATGAGAGATTGTGCCCTGAAGACATCTCAGAAGATTCTTGGCACCAATCCAGTGAGGTTCAACCAAATATGAGCTCACCATGCTAACTGCATAACATATGTCTGGACGGAAGTTCATCAAGAACATCAACGTGAATGAGTTTATGATATTCAGAAGCATTTCCTAAATCTGGTCCAACATCACTACCATATAACTTCTGAAAGTTAAGATCCTCGAGGTAGTCACAGGCTTGTAGTTCACCATTCCACATCTGGAATCCAACTCCCTCTTACTTCTGTAAATGAGAGGGTCTACACTTGTTAGAAGTAGGTCGTCCTCATAAGGTGCTGGTATGAGAGGTCTATCATCCACAACCTTTGGAAGGTTTGGATTCGTTTCACTCCTAGTGAATCTCAACTTTATTAGACAACTATTAATCCTCTCATACTATGCCCGGGGTGTTTTGCTTCAAGCCATAGAGGGCTTTCTTCCACTTGCATATGCGAGATTCTTGATTATCAAACTCAGACCCCTTGGGTTGTTCCAGACCTGTGGACCTGCTACATGAGGGGAATGGTCCTCTTGTAAGATTTTCCTTCGGTACATCTCAAACATGTCCTTTCATGCTCCTTTTGAATTCAGGCATCCCTGTCACCATCTGACTCATAGAGCTTCGGTGCTACGTGACAATGGACATGGTCCCCAGTGGACTTCCTACAATTTGATACAACCCTAAACTCAAAAACATCTTTGAAAATTCTATTTCCAAACATGTACCTTTCCATCGATGAGTGCCACCCTGAAACCTTTGACTTCCATTTCTGAGATGGACACCAGGTTCTTCTAGTGATCAGGTACATAAAAGTGATTCAGGGTTCCTTGCTTTCTTTAAAGAGTTGACCATTTCCTTGATGAACCACATTACCTTCGGACACTCCTTCGCATAATGGGCGAACTTATTGCAACCAAGACATCTGCCTTTCCTTCCATCCTTAGATCCAAACTTCCCAATGAAGTGATCTTTAGATGGGCCATCAGAAACTTCCGCTATGCCATTCTAATAATATGTTTTGCTTTGACTTCACCCTTTGTGAACTTAGAAGAGAGATGTGGAACCCATTGATCCTTTTGTCTTGTCCCTATTGTCTTTGGTGATTGCTCTTTCACTCTTACTTGGGCATTGTATTCACCTCAGTTGTGATACCATGTTAATTTTAGGTATGTTCTATGCTAGAGAAATTTATTTTGATTTCTTTTCCACATTAGCAATCACATCAGCATAAAGTAAACTACAGATAGAACATAAATATAAATTGCAGAAGACAAGCCAAGACAAGAGGACACATGTGGTGCTAGCTAGTGACAAACCCCAATGTAGGGAAACCCTTGATCAATTCTACTTTTATGTTCTTCAAAGTTCAGCAGAGAGAGTGATAGTACATTTACAATAGAAGTCAATCACTTTGACTTTTGATATTAGCATAAGATAAGTTGAATACATATTGCTTCAACTGATTCTCTAAGGTGACTCGTTCACGTATCATAGTGTTGCATCTCTTCTATTTGCTGCACATTACTGTGTGACACCTTGTTGTACTGTCACATGTGTTGAACCTTGATGACTGAGCTGCTCTCATCTTCATGCTGCTCATCATGTTGCATCTTCCATGGTCTTATTCATCATCAAATTTCCCATGCTCATGATCTCATTCATCATTATGATGCCCATGCTCATATCATCATGCATCACTATGCTGCCCATGCTCATATCATCATGCATCATTATGCTGCTCATGCTCATATCATCATGCTACTTATTATGCTACCCATGATCTCATACATCATGTTTCCTTCCTTCAGAGATAGATGCTCGGGCTATTTCAACAGTTCCCGGTAGTTTCGGCTTTTCTGGCAATTCCAACAATTCTAGCATTTCCGCCAATTCCGACAGTTCCGGAATTTCTAGATTTTTTAGATTTTTCAGCTTTTCTGGCTTTTCCAGTATTTCTAGCTTTTCTGGCATTTCCGACTTTTCCGACTTCTCCGGAAGTTCCGAATTTTCCGACAGTTTCGGCAGTTCTGGCTTTTCCGGCTTTTCTAAGTTTTCTGGCTTTTCCGGCTTTTCCGACAGTTCTGACATTTCTAGCTTTTCCGGCTTGTCCAGATTTCCCGATAGTTCCAGCTTTTCTGGCTTTTCCAGCTATTCCGGATTTTCCGGCAGTTCCGGCTTTTCCAGCTTTTCCGGCAGTTTTGGCTTTTCCGGCTTTTCTAGCAGTTCTGGCTTTTTCGGCTTTTCTAGCTTTTCCTTAGGATCTCTCCTCCTACTAAAGCCGAAAGACAAGTAGAGAGAGGAAGAGATCCAAGTGTGTATAGAAATGACTTGAAGTTCTCTTCTATTTATACTAAAACATAGAGGTTGAATAGACATGATTGTTAGGCTTCTGAGCCTACATAAGTTGCTTGCCAACTTAACAATTTGTCCATAACATAAATAAATTCATAACTTCATAAATACTTATCAGAATCGGATGATCTTTAGATAAATCCTACACCTCTCAATGAGAGGGATCCAATAAAAATATCAGCTGCCATAAATAATATGACCCACATGGAGTTTGGCCCTAGTTTCCAATTTTATCACCATGACTCTATAGAAATATATATGGATGATTTCACTCCCTATGGGTGTGATTTCCTGGAGGCTATCTCTAACTTGGGGAAAGTATTAAATTAGTGCATTGAAATGAACCTATCCATTATTCTTGAGAAGTGTCAGTTGTTGATGAATGCAAGACTGTTCTAGGTCACTCAATATCTAGGAAGGACTACAAGTGAACCCAAATAAAATTTCTATCATAGAGGGTCCCTACACCTCAGAAGCAGAGGGATGTCAAAAGTTTCTTGGGCTTAGCTAGATACTATAGGAGATTCATAAAGGACTTCATCAAAGTAGCCTAAACTTTTTTTGGACTATTGACCAAGGACTTAGAATTTTGTTTGTCAGAAATCCACCAAGAGGTCCTAGAAACCTTAAAGGACAAGTTGACTATTGCACCCATACTCCGAGGCCCAATTTGGGCTCTTCCTTTCTACATCCATGTTGATGCCTCTGACAAAGCTATAGGAACAACTCTAGGCCAGAGCTATATTGAACTATATTGTGACTTAAAAAGAGCTCCTAATTGTTGTCTGTTCCTTGAATAAATTTAGACACTACATCATTAGTTACCAAACCTTTATACATACTGACCATGCTGATATTAAATATTTGATGAACAAGCCTCATGTGAATTCCATAATGATTAGATGGTTGCTTTTATTACAACAGTTTCATCTAACTATCATTAATAAGCTTGGTAGAGAAAATGTAGTTGCAGATATTTTGTCTAGACTTGCTTTGCCTGCAGGTGAGGAAGTAATGGGTGATGATCAGCTGCTAGATGAACATTTATTTTCTATTTTAGTTCTCTCTCCATGGTTTGCTGACATAGCCAAATACTCAGTGGCTGCATAGTTCCATCCAAATATGTCCTATAAGAAAAAAAAACAGAGTTATAATAAAGAGTGCCCCATTCAATTGGATTGGGGGCAATATCTTCAAGCTAGGCCAAGATCAAATTTTGAGGAGATGTGTCAGGGAGGAGGAATTCTTTAACATCATTTTGGCCTATCATGATGGGCCTTATGGAGGTCACTTTGCAGCCAAGAGGACAACCTTCAAGGTACTACAAGTTGGCTACTACTGGCCCACTCTCCACCAAGATGCAAGAAGATACATGAGTCAATGTGACCAGTGCCAAAGAATGGGGAAACCTACTCCCAGGGATGAAATTCCTTTGCAACCTCAAGTGACTCTTGTGCCATTTGACAAGTGGGACCTGAATTTCATTGGGCACATTGATCCACCATCAGGGAAGAAAAAGTACATAATTGTATGCACTGATTATTTGACAAAGTGGGTTGAAACCAAGGCTATCAAGGTAGCAACAGAAAATAAAGTGGTTGACTTCTTAAGGGAGAATGTATTTTAGAAGTTTGGGTACCCTAGAGAGCTAGTCACTGATTAGGGAGCTCAATTTACATCACACCTGATTAAGAATTTGTTGAAGCAATATAAGATCAAACACAGGAATTCAACTTCTTATCATCCTCACGCCAATGGATGAGTCATTAGAGAACTTTTGAGGTCTAAAATGGGCCTCCTAAGAAAAATGTACAACCAAAATAAACATTATAATAACCAATAGGATTCAAGATTATGATGTCAACCATGGGGACGATTCACCATTTTTGGGGTAAAAAAGTAAAAAAATTAAAATATAATGAAATAATAAAACTACTTTTTCAACTTATCTCCCTAATTTTTTGCTCAAATTTCAAGCGGGAGTACTCATTGGATGCAAAATTTAATTCCTATTCCAAGGAGTACTCATGTTTCATACTTTTGATGGACCCTAGTACATGAAAAATTAGAAATACGTGAAAAATCATGATTGCAATCACATTTTTCATGTATTTCTCATTTTTCATGTATCAGGTTTCATCGAAAGTATACAACATGGGTAATACTTGTATGAGGAATCAAATTTTGCATCCTACGAGTGTTCCCACTTGAAATTTGAGTAAACCCTATGAAAATTTCTGACACGAAATTCTATTGTAGTAACTGATTTATTTATCCTACTTATTTCTCAAAATACGTTATTTATAAAACCCTTCAACAAACATTAAAATAAGTTCTATTGTAGCTATCACATAATAGCATAGAGAAAATAAATAACAGTGATATACAAGCACAAGAATCAATCACATAAACATAGTTATTTTTGGACAATTGTCCCTAGTGTTAGGTTCCTATACCAATAGGTATCATATTTCATGATTGACTGTGGAAATGCCAAATATGATCATCCTTTCCGTGCTGCAAAGGTTCCATATTTCCCAAAAAGAACAGAAAAATTTTAAAAATGTAAAGAGGGTATGCCCTAAAAGAAAAATCAAAGGGCAAGAAGAATGAATTGGTCAAGAAAAAAAGAAAATGAACCCCAAAGAAAGACCAGGAAAGTGGCTAGTCAAAATGCCACTACTATCCTATTTTTTGCAAAGCAAGTTCATAATGTCCAAATCACTAACTTCTGTCACATTAGATGGATGGCCCAACATCTCAATCTTGGCCAGTCCATGTTTAAATTTCTTGTTTTAGCATTAGAGAATAAGGTCTGTTCAAACAGTTCAAGCTTGGCAGACAAACAGCTAGGTAGAGAAGCAAAGCATCTCAACAGCTAAATCTAAGCCCTTGGAAGAGATAAGGGTAGACTTAGATAGGAGGGCAATTAAAAGGAAAGAAGAGAATCAGGGTTTGCTAGTTCAAATGCACCCAAACAAGATGAAGAAAAAATGTTAGGTATAGCAGAATGGGCAGGTAATTCTGGTGTTGCAGAAGTAGGTTGGTGATCAGTTTTGTCTTTTTGAGTATGATTCATCTCAGGGATATCACAGCTACCATGGCAAAGTGGCTGCTAAACAGTTGGAGCATGACTAATTTCCCCTCCCATTTCCCCCAAGAAACCCTTACTAACATCCCTTCAAGGACATTGAGATCTGCTCAATGGTCCTAGTTCATTTCATTTTATGAGAAATACTAAGTAGAACTCTGTGTTTGCTTAGTCAAAACAAGCCACATTTCTTGTGTAAAAAGACCCTTCCATTTCACTTTCATTTTTCTAAGAACCTAAGTTTTTACCTTATAAACTTAGCGTTTTCTATTCACAAAACTATATTAACATCCTAACTATATTGTATAGCTCCCATATAATACTTCTCTACCCCTATTACACATAAAAAACTATATAAAAAACCCTAGAATACTTAAATATCCCTGCCCCGGCAATTATAGCCATAACCATGTTATTTCGGGATTTATTGGTTCAACTGGGACCACGTAATAACCCCTCTGCGCACATAAAAAAGGGATTTGTTTAACATTTGGTCCAACAAAATAACCAAAGCCACCCACATAAACCATATAAAACCCAGTAACCAAAGGTTTTATGCCCCGCCAAACCATATGAACGTTAATATATTGGGTGGGCCCCGCGCCATACCCCACCGCCAACTTACCCCTACGTCAATCGTCGGATCCGATCCCCAGATCGGACAGCTCACATCAATATCGGAGGTGCTCTGATGTCCGAACGATAGCACGTGATAAAAAGCGGTTTTCCCGCCGTATTGTGGGACGCGTGTCGCTCCCACAGTTTATCACGTCCGTTTGGTCCAAAACCACCCCCGTACATTAAGCGGTGCGATGAAACCATAAACCGCTCCTGCTTACCGCTGCTGACGTCGTCCACCACATCAACACCCACGTCAGCTGCCACCTCATCACTATTCATCCACCGTGTCTGCCACGTCACCTTCCATACCCCGCTACATGACAAAATTTACGTCATGGTGATGTCATCACAAAAAGCGCCAAAAAGCCCGAAAAAGCCCAAATTTTGTTAAAAAGCCGTGAAAGTGATGGTTTTTCATTTATTTGTATTTTCATTGGTTTGCGGAGACTGTGCATGCAAATTACGACGAATTTGCCACCAAAGCTCCAGTCCGCCACCCAGGGGAATTCACTCCACAAACTCGGCCCCTCAGCTTAGTCTTCAACCACATTTCACACCAGGCGCCCATAGAACAGGTATTTACTCGTAACTCACTCGTAAAACCTATTTTTCCGAATTTCTCTATTAAAATCACCCGAAGAATTAAAATTCGAGTTAAAATGCGCTCCTACCTACAAATCTCTGCATTTTAAGTCACTATTTGACCCATTTTTTCCAAAGAAAACCTGCGAATTCTGTTCTCCTCTGCAAATTGCCCATTAAACTACAAGTCCAACCCATTTCCGCCTGCAAAATCACCGAAAAACACCCAAAGATTGAGTTAAATCTGTCAAAATCACCTGCAAAAGGAGCGCCCTTTCCACTATTTTTATCCAGCTTCCAAATTTAAACTCTGCAGACTTTGTCTTTTCTATGAATTTTACCCAGTGAGGTCATTTCTATATAAAACTCAGTTTGCAAGTTTCCTGAGAAAAATCCCAGTATCAGTACTCTGTTTTCTGTTGTTACACAGACCCAAATTCCAATTATAAACACAGACAGTGAAGCATGGAAGCTCCAGTGGCCTTGAATGTTTCCCCCTTGAATGCACCACATAAGGAATTGGAATGGATACCCCTTGCTAACAGGAACTTCCAAATTAAGGATATGATGGGTTACAAACCTCACCTGCAAGCCTTTTGTGAAATTAGAAATAGCCACAGAAGCAGCACTAATGTCTTGGGAATTTGGGAGTCTAACATGCCTATCTATTACCTCCCTTCATTGAATGTGCTCCCTGATTTCATCCATTTATGCTGTGAAAATTATGAACCCACACAAAGAGCAGTTATGGCTCCATCTGGGACTGTGCTCTTCTATATTACTCCTCAATCCATAAATGAGATGTTGAACTTCAAGCCAACTCAGCCTCTGGCTCCTCTCACCATGAAATTCTTGCTTGACCAAGGTGCCAAACTACCTAGCTCAGAGATAACCAGAATTTCTCAGTTGTTTATGAAACCAAATTTCCAGCCTGACCAACCTCCTCCTTATCTCCAAGTTTGGTTCAATGAGGCAGGGAGACTCATTATAGACATGATATCCTACATTTTAGGATTCAAAACCAGTGAGTATGTTGATGAAACTGTTTTAGTATTGATGTCCATATTCACTCCAGGACAACCCCCTGCTGTCAAGTATGATTATGCCACCTCCATAGAAAATAAAATCCATGAGAAATTCATGAATTTGGAGAGAGAAAGAGTGTTCAAATACACATCTTACATATATCATTTGCTGCTATACTATCAACCTGATAGTTTCCAAGTTCCTCTTAAAAGATTGGACCTCAAAGGTGAAAGGAGGTCTGTGATTTTCTGGACCTCAGTATTCCATGAGGTCCACCATTCCCCTTATACATATTGTGAGTTCATTGACCTGTTCATATATCCAGCCACTTCTTTGTTGATAACAACTCCTCCTTCTAGGCTCTCTATTGAAATGCAGAAAATTTAACATCTCTCAAAGGAATATAGTATTGGTGATTGGTATTTTTACCAAAACCACATAGTGATAAGGATTTATGGCTATGAATTAACTCCCTACAAGCTACCGAAGTATGTCCCTATGAGACTCTTTGCCCTGGAATACTACTGGCAATTTAGTAGTTCAGATTTGACTCATTTCCATGGTGCTAGGAAAAAAGCACAGCTAAAGATAAGACATCAATTGGGCCCTTTTATCTTCAATAAGAGGGAAAAAGCCTGGGAGGAAGCAGATAAGATATTAAGAGATCAACTTATGCTGAAACAAAGTTTTCATTGGTCACCATATGACCCTGAACATTTCATAAGTTTTAGAAGAGTAAAAAACAAGCTTACAGGATATGTGCACCACAAAATCCCTGAAATTGAACAATATGCTAATCAACAGGAATGGGTAGAAGGCACACTAGTTGAAGAGCTTACTGAAGAAGAGAAATTAGAAAAAAAAATGAAAGAGCTTGAACAAACACTTGACCTGGACTCTTTTGGATAGGTCCCTTTCACATTGCCTCAACACATTGGAGAGGGCACATCATCTGCCACAACTTCACAAGAACCTGCCCAAGAGAGTACTCCACCTGCAGGGACATCCAAAGGCAAGGAAGTATAGCATTCAGAGCAGCAAGATATAATGGTAGACCGCCTAGATACAACAAAGGAGCAAAGACAAGGGCAAGGCCCTTCAACACAAACAAAGGTACCCGAAATCCCTGTGCTGCAAACTCCTCTCAATGAGGAAAGAGCCAAGAAAAGGGACAGGCAGGAAGAGACACCTACAGGTGGATTGGCAGAACAACAAGGGGAAAAGAGGTAAAGGTTAAATCCTTACTCTAAAGAAGACCTAGCAGAAGAGACAACAGGAAACCTAAGGGGTGAGGAAACAACTGAACAACGGGCTCCTCCAATTTTGGAAACATCAACTAGCTCATTTTAGCAAGAGCAAGAGAGGCAACATGGTGTGGAGGTTACATCTACCAGGCAACAGAGCAAGCAAGGCTCGGATATCAAGAAAGCATCTACTGAAATAAAGGCTAGAAATGAGCTAGTAAGGTTCCAACTTTATAGTCAATTCCTGAGAATGGCTCCCACCAATCAACAAAGGCTAATGGAAACCTATGATATTCAAGAAGGGAAAATGACCCTTAGTCACTTCAGGCCTACAATGCAGCAGCCACAGTCAGCTGCTGATTATATCAGGACCAATCTGGAAGTTCTCTCTAAAGACATCCACCCAATGGACCAGATTGAGTTACATAAACAAACCGACGAAATGGTGTACTCCACCTTGGTAGACAAGGCATTATTAGCTCACAAAATGTAGAATTCATTACACAATACTTCTGCCCAATTGGAATTGGAAAAGGCCTCCTCATTAGCCAAGGATAACAGGATTAAATCCTTGGAGGAAATTATCATTGAGCTGGGACATGATCCCAAGGATCCCAAGGGCATTTAGGCCTTAATAAAAAAGAAAGAAGAAGATATTGTGGCCCTCAGAAAGCAGCTCAAGCTGCCAATTACCATGCACCCTCAAACCACAGAAGTACAGCAGAAAGAAGAGGAGGACGTGGTGAGTTTGCTAATGAGGATGAATGAAAGACTGGCAGAAACAGAAAAAGCATTGGAGATAGCATTACAACGAAAACTAGGATAATTGGCCTCCCAGCCACCAGAAATAGCTCCAATAAGCACAACAGCTCCTCCTACAACTATAGCAGCAGTCCCTCCCATTGTACCAGAATCAACAGTAGGTACCTCAGCTTCAGCAACAACTACAGCAGCAACAACAATAGTACCAGATGCCAGCATGAGCATGGAAGATATGATGAAGGAAATAAAGGCTTTAGAACTCCAAATCGTAGAGCTAAAAGAAACCAAAGAAAAAGTGGCCAAGATAGAGGTGAGTTATGACAAATAAAAAAATAACTGTGGCTGAGAAAACAAGAGAAGTAAAGGCCCTGGAAAATAAGGTAAAATCCTTGGAGAAGGACCTTACTCTTCACAAAACTCTAGCAGAAATCAAAACAATTTTTTGGACTAAAATTGGCCAGTCCATCACTGATCAATGGACATCAATGCAGACTATTCATGACCAGATTGAATTGATAGAGATAGCTCAAGTTGAGACTCAAAAATCCAGATCATTATTAGCAAACAAGCCCGAACAGGCCAATAAACTGATTCATTTTTTGAATACTCATACCAGAGAGCAGCTAGCAGCTCTAGATATTCAAGATAGAACAGGTACAACTTTGACAGTAAAAAAGGTGCTGACCATGAGGAATTCTGTGCAAAACCTTGAAAGAAAGTGCCAAGAAATGCAGACAGAAATAAATGCCTTTAGAGAAAAGTTTGCAATGTTGTAGAGCAAAGGGTTACCTAGCTTATTGACCAGCAATCAAAGACTATTAACACATGAATAGTATGCTCACAGGGTAAACACCTATGTTACCAATCAAATTACAACATCGTCAAGCATTTCAGAAGACAGAGTACCTCCCTCTGGACAGAGTTTATATGACAAATTAGAAAAATTGTTCTACATTAAATATGAGATAACACATCTTTTTGAAGTCCAGCCCAATTACTACAGGTATACTGAAGCTGATGAAACATTAATAGAACTACAAAGACACCAGTTGCCAACAGATCAATGGTGGCAGGGCATGCTTGAAGTTTTACCAAGGTAATTTTGGTTCTCTTTCTTTGATCATCTGCATTAAAGCAAATTCCAATATACGGATCACCTATCAGAAAACCAAAATATGAAGGCAGCAAGGAAGGAGTTCATGCTAGAATGCGTTAAGGCAGAACTAGGCACAGGTGATAGGGCCGTGATAGCAACTCAGGAACACAAATCAAAGAGACAACTACCAGCCGACTAATTGAGTCAAAAATTCAAGCATAGCAGACCACCTAAGGTAGCCAGTACAGCGTAGTTACTCCTTCATTCATTACACACTGTTTTCAATATCATTTATTGCCTTTGAAGAAGTAGATGGATAAATTTATTGCTTGATATTTTCCCTATGGGATATTTTGTAATTCTCTTTGTATAAATACCTCCTCAAGATATGTATTATTGTTCGCTGGTGAATATCATTTTGGACCTGTGCTGTAAATTTTGAGAACTCTTCTAAAATAAAGATTGCTGGAATGCTTTGATGGTGAATTTGCTGGTTATGGAATTAATGGCAGAAGAATATGTTACAGAATTCTCGTGTTGCTTCATGGATCAATAAGTCCTTTTACCCTTGTTTTATTATTCCTATGTTTATTTATCATCTATATATCATGTTCTGATTGCAGGAAAAAAGAATAACCCAGAATTTACTTGACTGTACTCTGTGTTCAATTTCTGTCAATTTTTATGTTTTCTACAGGACTAGCATAGGCAAGAATCCTTGAATGCTCTTGTCTCCCTGGTTCTTACACTCTAAATATAATTAAGGAATTCTTAACTGCTCCTTGGTAATATTTACTCATTTTTCCCTCTATTAGCATAATGAAATATTCTTAATTGCCTTTCATTCCCTGACTTCACTTCATCTTATTCCAGCTTGAAAATTGTCCTGTGTTTAACTATCTCGCTCTGTAGTTTCTCCTTTTGCCAAAGAAACCATACCAGAGGTTTATTTTCATTAGACTCCATCACCCAATGGTCTAAGCTTCTCTTAGTTTGCAACCCTGTTCTATTGAATGTCACCTTCCAAACACCAAACAAATACTTGTGCTTCATAACTAGCCTAACATATAGCAAAACAAATCTAAATCATAAAGAGAGAGCCCTCTCTGGTTGCAGATTGGCTAGAATTGCAGCTAAAAGACTGGTTAGTGGTTACCTCGGTCGTATTCCCCTTTCTCAGATCTTTTGGGGAACAACCTGAGTGATAACACCTAGAAAAACCCAATGTGGGAAAACTGGTGCAGCAGATGATGGTTTATTTATTCTTCAACAACAATCTCTTTACAATGAATAATTTTGCAATACATAGAGAAACCTTTAATAAGACACTTGAGATAATTTTCCTCCTCAGCTAGGATAAATTCTGACACCAAAAAGACCCTTTATCCTTCACTATGTCACCCCTGCATCATCTGCGTGAGGACTGCATCATCCCTGCATCATCTACATGGGGATTCCATGAGATCTCATCCCTTTCTATGTTGTATCTAAGAGCTCTCCCTCTATTTTGTCTCTCTGAGGCACTGCGTTACCTCCTTCTCAGTCTCTGACTGATTCTAAAACCCTCCTCCTCCTTCACCTTGTAACTCCCCCTATGAAATAGAACTCCTTCTCCTTGAGAATCGATTTCCCTCGGGTTACTGAGTATTTTCCTAGTGTGTCTCCAAATGACTCTCAATTCTTCTCTTATACTTTTCCTGTTGATGAATCAACAACCGAGATTGAGTTTCTAATCAATGGCTAAGATTAAAACAGACTTGATCCTCATCTCTTAGAAGCTTCTCACCCATATCTTTATTAATACCCATTGATATTTTTATTTTCCTAAGTTTAGACTTAGGAACCCATTAAAATTGTTAATTATTTTAATAACTCCTCATCCAGGTGGAATTTCTCTAAATGATTTCTGGGTCTTGGAGATCTCATGTTTTCTAGCCCCTCCACAAAATTTTAGAGCTATAGCACATCCAATGCTACCAAAAATCAACAATCCCTCTTAGCGAGGAATGTGATCTAACAATACTTCCTACTAGAAGCATCACATTGATCCATGGAATTGGTCCTCTGCATTTTTTATGCTCGGCCTATTGCCCCTCACCTACTGTGTTGCTGCAACTTGTATTGCTTCCCATGACATTGCAACTATCATTGCTACATTCATACTGCAATTCCCTCTGAATGTGTTGCATCATGTTGCTCATAGTACTACCACTGCTAACTACTGCACTGTAACTCCTTATACTATCTGCTTCTGCTATTGAAATGGATTCTTCAACATCCCCATCTTCTCCCTGAAATAAACAAAATTTGTTATTCCTAGAGCCTTGGTGAGGATGTCTGCCACCTGTTCTCCAGTTGGGGTGTACCTCAACTGTATTGCCCCTGGTTGGACATAGTCTCTGACTAAGTGACACCTGATATCAATGTGCTTCGACCAATCATGAAAGACTGGATTCTCAGGGAGCTTGATGAAACTCTGATTATCACACAAAATATTGGCCACTTCAATCTTTCTTCTGAATAGATTCACAAGAAATTTCCTAAGCCGTATGGCTTCACACAAAGTTGTGCTAGCTGCCATATATTCAACTTCAGATGAGCTCAGAGCCACGGATTTTTGTTTCCTACTACACTAGGAGAACATTCCTAATCCAATGTTGAAACAGTACCCATCGGTACTTTTCCAATCCACTGAAATTCTAGCCCAATCTGTGTTAGTGAACCCACTCAGCATGATGTCATTACCTTGGGTGTACATTATTCCATGCTCAACTGTTCCTCATATATATCTGAGAACATGCTTGGTTGCTGCCTAGTGCGCCCTCTTCGGTTCCACTATGAACTAACTGAGGGTGTTGACAGTATAACAAATGTCTAGCCTGGTACATCAGGGACCTTATCAACTACCTATACAAGGTGGGATCGACTTCTTTATCTTCGAATGCATTAATCTTCTTCCAGTTGGTGATCATTGGAGTAGCCATAAGTCTATAGTCCTGCATTCTAAACCTTTTCAAAATCTCTGTAGCATATCTCCCTTGTCCAAGGAAAATTTCACCCTTATGCTACCAAACTTCCAACCCCAAGAAATAATGCATCCATCCAGAATCCTTCATGTCAAATTTTGTGGTTAGGTTCTCCTTGCAATCTTTGATGAGCCTGTCAGGAAAAGATCATCCACATATAACACCAAGATTAGAGGCTCATTCTCTACAACACGATAGTAGATATTAGGATCTGTGTCACTCTTAATGAATCCCATCTTCTGCAATTAGCTACAATTCAACCGTACCATGCTCTAAGTGCCTATTTAAGCCCATACAAGGCTTTATTTAACCTGCATACATGAGATTTCTTCGCATTTGTCTCAAAACCCCTTAGTTGTTCAATGTATAATTCTCCTCCTATAACCCCATTCAAGAACATTGCCTTGACATCCATCTAGTGAATCTCCCACCCCATCTGTGCTACAAGGGATATCACGGATCTAATAGAAGACTGAAGTATACCTGGCTACTAGGGTGAAGGTTTCTTCGTAGTCTATCCCTTCCTTCTAAGCATACCCCTTAGCCACAAACCTGGATTTTTATTTTTCCACACTTCCATCTGCAGCGTATTTGACTTTGTAGAGGCATTTGGAACATACAACTGACATGTCCAGAGGCCTAGGTACCACTTCCCAGTCATCATTGACCATTATAAAATTGTATTCCTCCACCATATCATCTACCCATACTTGATGTTGAACGAACTTCTGAGAACTAGAGGGTTCTCCAACCTAAGCCACCAAGGCTTGGTATCTATCTAGGTATCTACACTCTCTTTTCTTGTTCCTGTGCGCACCAACAAAATTCTTTGCATCTCGTAGTACCTGTCGAAGTTCCTGGCTCATTCTACCACTAGTAGTGGGTATATCTATCTGCGCCTCCTCTTCCTGAGACTCAACTAGTTGTGATATCTATGGAGTTTTTCCTTTAGGATAAATACTGGTGCTAGTTTCTATGGGATGAAGTGATTGGACAAATGGATCATACTGCTCTTCGGAAAGAATTTTTCGAGATTTCCTGAAAGCTCTATCCTCCATGAACTTTACATCTCGTCGAATAATTATCTTCCTATTCCTCAGAAGATAGACTCTATATGCCTTATCATTCTCGCTATATCCCATAAGATATCCTTTCTCCACAGTCTGATCCAATTTCTTCTTCTTTTCTTCGAATACATGGTAGTATGCCAAACTCCCAATTATCCTAAAATGACTCACCTCAGGCTTCTTACTGGTGAAGAAACTCTCTGGCGTAATCTTATTTAATTCCCTGTAAGGAGTCTTTTTCTTGTCGTATTGCATGCTTCTGCCCATAGAAACTTGGGCATATCCTGTTCATACAACATTGCCCTAGCTGCTTCAACAATAGTCATGTTCTTCATTTCTACTACTCCATTTTGCTCTGGATTATAGGGGGTTGTCCACTCTCTTCTTATGCCTTCTCTTGCGCAAAAATCAGTGGAGCCCTTATCAATGTATTCTCCACCATTATCTAAGCGTAATATCTTTATCTTCTTTCTTGTTAGATTCTCAACTAGAGCCTTGAAAGTAGATCCAAGTCTTTCTGGAATTGTCATCAATGAAGGTGATGAAGTACTTAGCACCATTAAGATCTCTTGTGGACACAGGTTCACAAATATCTGAGTGTATCAATCCCAAAACATTCTTAGCCCTATTGTTTCTTCTGGAAAATGCAGCTTTGGCATACGTGCCTAGTGCACATCCTATGTATACATCATCTCACTCGGTACTCAACTTTGGAACTCCTAATACTGTTCTCCCAAGAATATTAGAACCCAATGGTGTAGGTGTCCCATCCTCCTATTCCATAAATCATTCAAATATTTTTCCCCATTGCTGCCTATAAATTCCATTGGAGGTTCTAGCTATAATCTATACAACCTGTTACTTCTGACTCCAATCTAGCCTTCTTTTTCCAACTGGGATGTTCGACATATACTTTCTCCTTAATGAAGAAAATATCATAGCCCTTGTTTTGAAGCTGAGATACATAGAGTAAGTTCATCCCCAATCCCGACACATGCAGCACATTGGTTGCTTGAAGTGGATCCCCTACTTCTATATGAAATACTACAATACCTCTTCCTATGGGGGTACATTTTGACTTATTTTCCATGGTGATTTGGAAGTTCATCCTTTCTTCCTGATAATTTGAAAAACATTCTCGTATTCTTTTCATGTGCCAGGAAGCTCCACTATCTATATACCAAACCTCAGAGGAGGCAAAACTCGCTAAGCAAGCGACTTCTTCTTCTAGTCTGGAAGCTAACATAGAATAATCATGATCCATGTTCCTCATTCTCTCTTCTCCCTCTAGAGATCTGCGTGGGTCCTTATGATTTGGTGCCTTGACATCATGATCTTGACTCATAGCATATTATTTACTGTTGTGGTTTGATCTCTTCTCTGATACCATGTGAAAATTTTTGACACAAAATTCTACTTTAGTAATTGATTTATTTCTCCTACTTATTTCTCACAATAAGTTGTTTACAAAACCCTTCAGCAAACATTAAAATAAATTCTACTATAGTTATCACATAATAGAATAGAGAAAAAAAATAACAGTGATATAAAAGCACAAGAATCAATCACATCAACATATTTATTTTTGGACAATTGTCCCCGAAAAAACCCAGTGCGGGAAAACCAGTGCAACAAAGGAGGGTTTATTTATTATTCTTCAGCAACAATCTCTTTAAAAGGAATAATTTTGCAATACATAGAGAAATTTTCAAGAAAACACCTGAGATAATTTTCCTCCTCAGCTAGGAGAATGACACCACAGAGACCCTTTATCTTTCACTACATCACCCTTGCATCATTTGCATGAGGACTTCGTCATCCCTATGTCATTTGCATGAGGATTGCATGAGATCTCATCCCTTTCTACGTTGTCTCTCAGAGCTCTCCCTCTGTGTTGTCTCTTTGAGGCATTGTGTCACCACCTCTTTAGTCTTTGATTGATGGTGAAACCCTCCTCTTCCTTCACCCTGCAAATCTTGCTTTGAAATAGAACTCCTCTGTGAGAATCGATTTCCCTCGAGTTACTGAGTATTTTCCCGGTGTGTCTCAAAATGAATCTCAAGTCTTCCCTTATACTTTTCCTGTTAATGAATCAATGGCCGAGATTAAGTCTCTAATCAACAACTAAGATTAAAACAGACTTGATCCTCGTCTCTTAGAAGCTTCTCACCCATATCTTTATTAATACCCATTAACATTTTTATTTTCCTAAGTTTAGACTTAGGGACCCATTAAAAATATCAATTATTTTAATAACTCCTCATCAGGGTGGAATTTATCCAAACGATTTCTGGGTCATGGATATCTCATGTGTTCTAACCCCCCCCCAAACAAAATTTCATAGCTAGGTCACATCCGATGCTACCTAAAATCAACAAACCCATAGGGAGAAAAGTTCAAAAAATACTTTTTTCTTTTTTCCCTCTAAAATTTGATGATGTAATGTAACCTTATTTTACTATTTCCACTATTACTTTATAATTTCCTTAGGAGGCCCATTTTAGACCTCAAAATTCCTATAATGAAAGGTTACTAACAGAGCATTGGAAGACATTCTCACCAAGGTTGTGAGAAGCAGCAGAAAAGATTGGGCTGACAGACTAGTGGAGGTCACTTGGGCCTATAATACAACCTGGAAGACAACCACTAGATTCACTCCTTATGATTTTGATGCAGGAGCATCTGGACTTAGCCAGCAATGTGATTGTTTGTTCACATGTTGTGGCTAAAAGAGTTGAATTTCATGACCTGAATGGTCAAAAAGTCAGTTTTAGTAGAGAGGGTTAGATCTCTCAAAGATTAGTTTTACTTCATTATTGTAATAGTTAGGAAATTGTCTTATTTTAGACTAAGGCTAAGTTGTTAGCATAGGTGTGTAATAGAGCTTAAAGATAGAGATTTGATTGTTAGATTGATCAAAATAGAGATTGAGTTGTTAGTGCAGTTAGAATAGAGTTTGACTCATAAAAGAAAGAAAATGTAATGGAAAAAGATTAGCCGAGCTGAGATGATTGAGGTTTGAGTGAGAAGCGAGAGGTTGAGAGTTAGGGAGGGTTTGAGATTGAGACACAGGTCAATATATTGTTGTAATTGAGCTGAGAGGGCCAAGACTCTGTAATAGATATTATATCAATGAAATTGATTTAGTGTGTATTTGTATGGTAATCTTGGTGCAAACTCTCATTTATTTTGACGTGTCCGCATCTAGAAAGTTAACCGAGTATCTTCTTTATTTTCACATTTTAACACAAATCTCAGTGTTTATGGGTTTTATGTGTTTTAACACGAAATTGTGGTCATTTAGTGTTAAGGGTTAATTTTGTGATTAAATGATAAAACCTTTGATTAGGCGTTTTGCTTAAGTATTGAATTAATGCATGTGGTTATATCCGAAAGGCGGGTTTTAAATAGTGAAGGTGGCTATCGGGTCGACAAGGAGCTGTAAGTGGTAATTCAGGGTATTCACCCGATTCCACTAACCAAGTGACACATAGCACTCAGGTGGAGAGAGAAAACCACCTTATCGGGCGGGTATTCTTCGTGCAAGTGGTTCACCTGATATCCTTGTGAACCGTTGGATCTAGCACACGGTTGATCAATGGTGGAGGATCAATGGACTATTTTGTTGATTTGGTTCAGTGTTGACCATTAGATCTGATAAAGAAGAGATCAACAGTGTGGCTTGAAGTGCTGTTTATAAAGCGAAAGTCAATGTGGGACCAAAGTTTTAAATAAAAAAGTGGGGACCCTCCGTGCAAATCTAGCCACAAATAGAATCTGCTGGAAGCACTCAATTGGTTCTAAAGTAACCAATATTCTATTTTGAAGACTTCACCTTGTTTTCACCAACCTCCTGCGTCATTTTGGTATCAAAGCACAAAGATTAAGATTGATTGTAGTAAACATGCCACTGAGGATATGAGCTAGCATTGGTCAAGGAAGACCTGAAGCAAATGCAGTTCTGTTGGAAGAGATCCAGAGTCTGCGTACGAGAATGGAAATAATTGAGACTGCTTAGAGAAGAACACATGATGAAGGAGCTAACAGTGCTAAAGAAGAATCTTTTGAGGAAGAAGAACAGGAGGAAAATGAAACTACTAGAGTTATCAAGATTTTGGAAAAAGTAGGAGGAAAACCAAAGGTGGAAATTCCTATGTATGAAGGGAGTCTCAATCCAGAAGAGCTAATGGATTGGATCAATTCATTGGACAAATATTTTGACTATGAAGAGGAAGCTGATGACAAAAAGAAGGTGAAGTTTTCAGTTACCATATTGAAGGGTCATGCACCTATTTGGTGGGATGAATTACAAACATCCAGAATGAGAAAAGGAAATTCCAAGATCAAGCAATGGGATAAAATGGTGAGTAAAATGAAAGCTAAATTTATGCCTAAAGATGATCAGTTAAATCTTTTCAAAGAATTGCAGAATTAAAGGCAAAAATGAATGTCTATTAAATAATATATGAAAGAGTTTTATAGATTGAGTATTAGAGCAGGACATGCAAAGGATGACATGGAGAAGGTGCTAGATATATCAATGGCTTAAGGTACGACATCGAGGATGAGATCAGATTGCTGAGTCTGAAGACTATTGAAGATTCCTATCAAGAAGGTTTGAAAGCAGAAGAGAAGATGTTGAGAAAATAGAATTAGAGGCATAGAGGAAGGAGTTTAGTAAGAGGTAGAGGAACTGCCATACCAAGGGTTCAACAACACCAACATGAAGCAAGAAGTTCAAGTAGTAGATCACCACAAAGGGGAGACTTTAATATAGGAAGATGTGCACCTAGAGGAAGAGGTCGAGGAAGAGATATTTGGTGTTACATATGTGGAGAATGGGGACATGGATCATGGGACTATCCTCATAATAAAACAACAAGTAAGAGGAATGTAAATGTGGCTGAGGCAAAGGAAGAAAAACCTCAAGTTATAGACAAGGAAGAATCACTTGAAGTAGGAGAATCCCTGTTGTTGAAAAGGGCATTTCTTAAAGCAGAGAAAAAAATTGGAGAACCAGCTCAGAGGACGAGTTTATTCACAACTACATGCAAATCTAAAGGTAAATGTTGTAAAGTGATAATTGACAGTGGAAGCACGGATAACATTGTTTCTATAGAGATGGTGGAAAAGCTAGGATTTGTAAAGACATTACACCCTACTCCTTACAGAGTTTCATGGTTGCAGAAATGACATCAAATCATTGTGATAGAACAATGCAAGGTAGAGATACAGATTGGTACTTATAAAGATGTGATATTGTGTGATGTAATGCCAATGGATGTATGCCATGTATTGTTGGGAAGACCTTGGCAGTTTGATCAGAGAGCTATTCATGATGGGAGGAGAAATACTTATGCTTTGGAGAAGGATGGAAATAAACATACACTGCTACCATTGAAGGATGAAGCTAACAAGGGAGCACTTGGAAATAGTGTTATGCTGATGAGTGGAAAGGAGTTGTTGCAAGAGGTTGAAAAAGGTGAAGAAATGCATTTTGCTGTCATAGGGAGACCTAAGGTAATTTTGACTTCCACAACTTAGATGATTTACCTAAAGAAATCAAAACTTTGTTGAATTATTTTGTTGATATTATTGTAGATGAGTTGCCAAATTCATTGCCACCAATCAAGAGTATTAGTCATCATATTGATTTAATACCAGGAGAAAGTTTTCCAAACAAAGCAGCATACAGACTAACTCCTCAAGAGAATGCAAAAGTTGGAAGACAAGTGCAAGAATTGACAGATAAGGGACTAATCAGAGAGAGTCTTAGTCCATGTGTTGTACCAACAGTACTCGGTCCAAAGAAAGGAGATGAATTTCGAATGTGTACAGGTTCCAGAGCCATAAACAAGATCACTATTAGGCATAGATTTCCTTTACCACGCATGGATGATTTGATGGATTGTTTGAGTGGATCAAAGTATTTTACTAAAATAGATCTGAAGAGTGGATATCATCAAATAAGAATTAGAGAAGGAGATGAATGGAAGACAACATTTAAAACAAATAGTGGGTTGTATAAGTGGTTAGTGATGCCTTTTGGACTCACTAATGCACCTAGCACATTCATGAGATTGATGAATGAAGTCTTGAAGGAATATGCAAGCAAGTTTGTTATTGTTTATCTTGATGATATTCTAGTCTTTTGTAGAAGTAAAGAAAAACATCTAGAGCATCTTAAGTTGGTTCTAAGAACTTTGTAGAAAGAGAACCTATTGATAAATCTGAAGAAATGTAGTTTCATGAAGGAAGAATTAATTTACTTGGGATTTGTAGTTTCTAAAGAAGGATTGAAAATGGATCCAGAGAAAGTCCAAGCAATTTGGAACTGGCCTATTCCAAGGAATATATTTTAGGTAAGAAGCTTTCATGGTCTTGCAAGTTTTTATAGGAAATTTATCAGAGGTTTTAGTCAGATTTGTGCACCAATTCTTGAAACAATCAAGGAGACTAATCAACCATTCAAGTGGACAGAAGTAGCAGACAGGAATTTTAAGTTGTTGAAGAGGAAAATCATAGAGAAACCAGTTTTGGATTTACCTGATTTTGAAAAGGTATTTCAAGTTGAAACATATGCTAGTGGAGTTGCAATTGGAGCAATTTTTAGTCAGGAATAGAGACCAATAGCATACTTTAGTGAGAAACTAAATGAAGCTAAGAAGAAGTATTCTTCTTATGATAAATAATTTTATGCTATTGTACAAGCCTTAAAGAAATGGAGACATTATTTGCCACCAAATGAGTTTATATTGTATTCTGACAACCATGCATTGCAGTTCATAAATAACCAGCCAAAATTGAACCAAAAACATGCCAAGTGGGTAGAGTTTTTGCAGAGATTTACTTTGTGATAAAGCACACAAGTGGTAAGTTGAACAAAGTTGTTGATGCTTTGAGCAGGGTAAGTTTTATTGTGCAAGAATTCAAATTCAGTGTTCTAGGATTTGAAGAAATAGTTGAAATGTATAAAGATGATGTAGATTTCAAATATATCTACACAACAGCTCAAAATCCAATCATTCATAATAGAAGTCAGTGGTTAGATTATCTTATCCAAGGAGGTTTATTGTTTAAAGGTAACAAGTTATGCATTCCCAAATTTTCTATGAGGGAAAACATAATAAAGGAGAAACATAGTGGATGATTATCTGGTCACTTTAGATAAGACAAAACCTTTGCACAGGTAAATGATTTTTATTATTGGCCAAAGATGCAAACTGATGTTAAGAGATTTGTTGAGAAGTGCAGGATATGTCAGTATGCTAAAGGGTGAAGCTAGAATACAAGATTGTACCAGCCATTGCCAATACCAAACCAACCATGGGATGCAGTTAACATGGATTTTGTTTTGGGCTTACCTAAAACTCAAAGGGGGAATTGTTGGCATTATGATTCTGGTATGCCTCTATGTTATAGATTTTGTACTTGATGGCAACACCCTCAAGTGGCAATGCTCTGATCACGCTCTCAAAATGTTGGAAATTAAGAGGTACACAGGTGAATGGTTCAAAAGGTGCATACCCGCAGGTACGCCGGTCAGGGAGTGCGTTCATATACGCAGGTTACCCGTTCATGAGGTGCGTACCCCCAGTTCACTCACTTCAAGGCAGATAAGCGCGCTCACGTGGGGTTTCCTATGTTTGGCCCGTGGTATTTAGCCCGCCGTTCTTGATTCTATGGTTTTGGCCCGTGGTATAGGATCTATTTTTGCCCCGGTTTGGATCCCTTGTATTGGTTATTGATGGTTTTGTCCCATGGTGTGAATAAGGGCTTGACTATAAATAGGGAAGGAGATCACTTGGCTAATGTATCTTTTGCAAATTGAATATCTTAAGATCTGAAAGATTGGGTTATCGGTTTAAAAGCTTGATCTATATAAAAGTGAGGTTGAAAGTGAATCTATGAAGTGTGATCTCTCGGGCACACGATCAGATCTGGGCATCTGACTATCTGTGGCACACTGGGGGACTGCCATTTTGGCCCTAATCAGAGGTTTGCAGGTGATTAACAGAGCAAGTGTGTGGGTACGCAGAGCAGAAGAAGGCGCAGTGCGTGGGTACACAGAGCAAAAGAAGGCGCAGTGCGTGGGTACGCAGAGCAGAGGAAGGCACAGTGTGTGGGTACGCAGCGCGATAGAAAGTTCAGGTGCGGAGGCACAGTAAAGATATGCGGCGCGACAGAAGCCGCAGGTGCGTAGCTATAGTAGAGGTACGCGGCGCGATAGAATTCGCAGGTGCGTAGCTACAGTATATGTATGCGGCGCGACAGAAGGTGCAGGTGCGTAGATACGGAGTTCAGCAGAAGGCTCTCTGCGGGTATACGCAGGCGAGCAGAAGGTGAAGTGCGGAGCCACGCAGGCCAGATAAAGAAAAACTGCGGATCTGTCTTAAGACTTTTTGTTGGTTGAATTTTTCTGTTGATAAGGTGTTTTGGGTTTAGTTTACTGTTATTGTTGATCTGGTTACTGCAGTTGACTGTGTGATTTACATGTACTTGATGATCATTTGATGTTCATGGATCCAGTTTGAAAATTTATGAAAAGTGGTCCTTGAAAGAAAAGAAGTAGGGGGTTGTAGCTCCCTTCCAGGAGAGACTGGAAAACGAGAGAGAGTTGTAGCTCTCTGCAGGTTGCAGCCTGCGTACTGGTAAAGGACTGCACCAGTACAAAATCATTGTAAAAGAAGTTTCTAATTGAAAGAAGATAAAGACATATTGCAGCAGGTGGTTTTCACCCACATTGGGTTTCCACCTTATATCTGGTGTTCTTTGGTGTGTCTATCTGTTTTTCTTGTTCATGCTCATTATTTTATGGTACTGACATGCAAAAATAATTCAAAGTATAAATAAGGAAGATTTGGTAAAAGAACTTGATAATACTGATTCACCCCCCCTCTCAGTATTATTTCCAACAGGAATGATTCCATTTATGTTGTGGTAGATAGATTTTCTAAGATGGCACATTTCATTGCATGTAAGAAGACTAGTGATGCAGCACATATTGCTAATCTATTTTTTTCAGAAATTGTAAGATTACATGGATTGCCTATAAGTATTGTGTCTGATAGAGATACAAAGTTTGTAGGGAATTTTTGGAGAACTCTTTGGAAGAAACCAGGAGCTAACCTTAGTTTTAGTTCAGCATACCATCCTCAAATAGATGGACAAATCGAAGTAGTAAACAGAAGCTTGGGGAATATATTGAGAAGTTTAGTGTATCAAAGTCCTAAACAATGGGATTTATCACTAGCTCAGGCTGAGTTTTCTTATAATGACACCCCAAACCAAAGTACTGAGTCCATTTCAGATTGTTTTGGGATGAATCCAAGAGGTGTGTATGAGCTCAGGGATTTGAGTAAACAGGAGATCAGAAGTACAAAAGCTGAAGAGTTTACAGAGCAGATGCAGAGACTACAAGAATATGTCAAAGGAAGACTGTAGGAAAGCAGTGGAAAATTCAAACAGAGAACAAATATGAAAATAAGAGAGAAGGAATTCCAAGTGGGAGATTTATTGATGGTGTATTTGAGAAAAGAAAGATTTCATGCTAAGACTTACAATAAACTAAAAATGAAAAATATAGGACCATGTAGAATTATAAGAAATTTTTCAAGTAATGCTTATGAAATTGAATTGCCAGAAGGGATTGGGATATCACCTATCTTCAATGTTGCAGATTTGTATCCATACAAAGAGACAGAGACAAAGCTATAGGAGGAGACTACAAAAGATGAAGTTCAAACTTTGAACTGGGAAGAACAAATGCTAAAGACAATTAAGAAAGAGGTGGAAGCTGTTTCGGGAAAAACAGTAACCAAAAGAACTAGAGGACAGGATTATTTTCAATATCTAGTCAAATGTAAAGGACAACCAGTGGAGGATGCTAGTTGGTTGACAGCAGCAGAGTTGCAGAAGTATGGAGTAAACCCTGAAAGTCTGAGGGACAATTCTTTTCTTGCCCAGGAGTTTGATGTAGGAGCATCTGGACTTAGCCAACAATGTGATTGTTTGTTCACATGTTGTGGCTAAAATAGTTGAATTTCATGACCTGAGTGGTCAAAAATTCAGTTTTAGTAGAGGGGGTTGGATCTCTCGAAGATGAGTTTTACTTCATTCTTGTAATAGTTAGGAAATTGTCTTAATTTAGACTAAGGATAAGTTGTCATCATAGGTTTGTAATAGAGCTTAAAGATAGAGATTTGATTGTTAGATTGATCAAAATAGAGATCGAGTTGTTAGTGCAGTTAGAATAGAGTTTGACTCATAAAAGAAAGAAAATGTAATGGAAAAAGATTAGCTAAGCTAAGATGATTTAGGTTTGAGTGAGAAGCGAGAGGTTGAGAGTTAGGGAGGGTTTGAGATTGAGACAGAGGGCAATATATTGTTGTAATTGAGTCAAGAGGGCCAAGACTCTGTAACAGATATTATATCAATGAAATTGATTCAGTGTGTATTTGTATGGTAATCCTGGTGCAAACTCTCATTTATTTTGGCATGTCCACATTGAGATAGTTAACTGGGTATTTTCTTTATTTTCACATTTTAACACAAATCTCAGTGTTTATGGGTAAAATGTGTTTTAACGCTAAATCACAATCTTTTAGTGTTAAGGGTTAATTTTGTGATTAAATGCTAAAACCATTGATTAAGAGCTTTGTTTAAGTATTGAATTATTGCACGTGGTTATATCTGAAAGGTGGGTTTTAAACAGTGAAGGTGGTTATTGGGCGGACAAGGAGCTGTAAGTGGTAATTTGGGGTAGTCACCCGATTCCACTAATCAAGTGACACGTAGCACTCGGGTGGAGAGAGAAAACCACCTTATCGGGCGGGTATTCTTCGTGCAAGTGGTTCACCCGATATCCTTGTGAACTGTTGGATCTAGCATGCGATTGATCGATGGTGGAGGATCAACTGACTATTTTGTTGATTGGGTTGACTGTTGACCATCGGATTTGATAAAGAAGAGATCAACGGTATGGCTTGAAGCACTATTTATAAAGATAAATTCAATGTGGGACCAAAGTTTTAAATAAAAAAGTGGGGACCCTTTGTGCAAAGCTAGCCATGAATAGAATCTGCTAGAAGCACCTGATTGGTTTTAAAGTAACCAATATTTTATTTTGAAGACTTCACCTTGTTTTCACCAACCTCCTGCGTCAGACTTGGTCTATGGAAAGAAGACTCTTCTCTCCATTGAGTTTGAGTACAACACTTTGAGAATGGAAGCACAAATTGATTTGGATGTTACAAAGGCATAGTAGGAGAGGTTGCTTCAGCTCAATGGTTTGGATGAATTCAAGATGCAAGCCCTCCTATACACTGAAGTTTTTCAAGTATAGAGAAAGTTTTGGCATATCAAAAACATCAAGGACAAGGTTTTTCAAGAAGGTGATTGGGTTCTTCTCTATGACTCCAGGTTCAAGGACTTCAAAGGCAAATTGATGACTATGTGGCTATGCCCATATCTGATAGAAAATTTCCATGACATTGGGGTTGTGCAAATAAGGACCATTGATGAAGAAGGTATCCCCTTGCTTGTTAATGGATATAGATTGAAAGCCTATAAAATACCTATGTCAAGGGAAGAGTTCATCAATACCATCAGTAAGGAAGTGAATGTGCTTAGATGTGTCTCAGCTTCCAGCTCACCAAATTCTTGAATATTGTTTTTATTTTTGGAAAAAAATGAAAAAAGGAAAAAAACAATAAGGGACCTAGGTTAAAACCTCTATGAGGCACTTCGGGCCAACTTTAGCGTTGAAAACCTCCTTGAGGCAGCCCAAGAGTGAAAAAAAAGAAAATAAAAAGATCTCTAGGTGAGAACCTCCTTGAGGCTCTTAGGGCATCAAACAATGTTGGTTTGTGTTATATTCTTTCCATGACTAGCTACCCTAGTTAACCGAGGGTTAGAGGGGAGCGGGTAGCATCCCTCTACAGTGTCCACTGCAGCGCCCCGGGGAATTTTTTTATGGACCCTATATTAGGTTGGGAGGACCTACCTATGGTTTTGTGAATGGTTTTTCACATGGTTTTGGGTGCAATGGTTTTCGGTCCATGGTATTGGATGCTTTGGCATGTATATATATGTATTGTAACATATGGAAGGAACATAATGAAAAATCAATCTGGTAGTCCCAGTTTTGGGATCCAGGGGAAAATCTCTGTGTATATGTGTTTCATGTGTTATGCTCTCACATTGTTTATTTTTTGTGTTTTAGAATTCGTATGCAGTTAATTTCTGTACGGGGTTATAACCTACATTTGGTATCAGAGTTGTTTTGGCTTCAAGGGGATGCCTTTGTTGCTGAGGGGTTTCGCTTGGGCCTGTGGTAGACCATGTTCAGTGGAATATTTGCAAGATCAATTCTGGTGGTGAAAGAATATGGTGACCAGTGGAAAGATAGAGATCGGGAAATTAATGGTTAGAGTTTTGAGTTGTGGAAACTCAAGATGGAGGATCTGTTGGTGGATAAAGATCAGTGGATCATGGTAGATCCGGGTACTAAACCAATGGGAGTGTCCAATGAAGAATGGAAGAAGTTGGATCAGAAGGTAAAGAGCACAATATGATTGTACATCTCAGACTCAGTATTGTTGAATGTATTAGGGGAAGCTACGACGAAGGCTTTGTGGGACAAGTTAGGGACTTTGTACCAATCTAAGTCTCTGGTGAATAAACTGTTCCTACGGAAAAAGCTGTATAACCTGAGGATGAAAGATGGAGACTTGGTGACAGAGCATCTGAATGCATTTAATATTGTGGTAAGTCAGTTATTATCTGTTGATATTAAAATTTCAGATGAACATAAGTGAATCATTTTTTTGTGTTCTCTACCAGATTCCTGGGATAGTATGGTTATTGCAATAGGTAGCAATGCAACTACCTTGCAATTGGATGAAATAGTCTCATCTTTGCTGATGGAGGAGATGAGGCAAAAAAATATGGAGAGCTAGAATGGTGATTCCTTGTCTATACGGGCAAGGTCCCAGAACATAAACAAAAATAAGTCATCGAGTGGGAGATATAAATCTCTAGGAAAATATGTAAAGGTGGTGTGCTAGAAATGCGTAAAGGAAGGGCACTACAAAAGGGACTGTAAATCTAAATCTCTTAAGAAAGGAAAGGGATCTGATGATGCTCCTTCTGCAGAGGCGAAAACCACCTCAGATGAAGGTGGGGATGTATACTTGGCTTCTTCAAGTACACATGTAGATCATGAGGCATGGTTGATTAACTCAAGTGCATCCTTTCACTTCACTCCCCATAGAGAGTGGTTCTGTGAGTATGAGAAATATGATGGTGGTGATGTCTTCTTAGGGGATGATAGGAAGGCTAGAATCATTGGTCGTGGAAAAGTAAAGTAGAAGTTACAAGGTGGAAGGGTTAGAACACTTTCGGGTGTTCTGCATATTCCTACATTGGCCAGAAATCTGATTTCTGTAAGCAAGTTGGATGATGAAGGTGTAAAAACAGTGTTCAAGAAAGGTACCTACAAGATGGTTTAGGGAGCACTGGTATTGGTGCGGGGAGTTCGAATTCGAACTCTATACAAGATGCAAGGTAGCACTGTTATTGATGGGTGCAACAGTTCTATGGTTCTTGAAAGTGGAGCAGAAAATCTAGTGGTCTCTAGAGAAAAGACCATGCTATGGCATTAAAGGCTTGGACATATTGGAGAGAAGGGCCTACAAATACTTCATTGTAAAGGTATTATAGAAGTTATGTCTAATAGCTCTCTAGATTTTGATTTCCGTGAAAATTGTGTATATGGGAAGAAAAATCGGGTGAGTTTCCCCTCTAGTGCTAAGAGGATGAAACAAATATTAGAGCTTGTGCATAGTGATATGTTTGGACCTGTGAAGCTTCCATCATTGGGTAAGTCTGTGTACTATGTATCATTTATAGATGACTTCTCAAGGAATACATGGATATATTTCCTCAAGAAGAAATCTAAAGTCTTTGACAGATTTAAAGAATTTAAGGCTCTAGTGGAAAACCAAACAGAGAAGAAGATAAAGGTGCCGAGGATAGATAACGGTGGAGAGTTTTGAAAGAAGGAATTTGAAGAATTCTGTAATAAGTGTGGTATAGCATGGCAGAAGACTACTCCATACACACCTTAGCAAAATGGAGTTACAAAAAAAATGAACAAGACGTTAATGGAAAGTGCAAGAAGAATGCTCAATGGTGTCGGGTTAGGACAAGAATTATGGGGAGAGGCAGTGGAGACAGCATGTTACCTAGTCAATAGGTCACCTTCATCAACGTTGGAGGATAAGACTCCGCAAGAGGTATGGACTACTAAGAAACCCTCTCTTTCACATCTGAGGCTATTTGGATGTGATGCATATGTACATGTTCTAAATGAGAAAATAACAAAGTTGGATAGTAAATCTGAAAAGTGCATCTTTATTGGGTATAAGGATTGTTTAAAGGGTTATAAGCTTTGGAACCTAGTAATAAGGAAGGTTGTGTACAACCAAGATGTGGTGTTCAAAGAGGTGAAAAATGTTATTAAACATGAAGTCCCATCAAAGGAACCTAAAAAGATAGAGTTTGATCTAAAGGAGGATGAATCATACTCTACATCAGATGTAGAGGAATCAGAAGATGAAGAGCCACAAACTCAAGTTCTGAGAAGATCAGTTTGAGAAAGAAGGCAGCCAGAAAGGTATAGTCCATCTGCTTTCTGTTCAAATTTTTCTTTATCTATTACTAATGATGATCCTAGAACTGTGAAGGAAGCAGTAGATTCAGAGGATGGAAAACTCTGGAAAGAAGCCATGGTTGATGAAATGGCATCTTTTCAAAAAAATGAGGCTTGGGATCTCATGGAGTTGCTGGCTAGAAGGAAACCCATTGGAAGAAAATGGGTGTTGAAGAAGAAGACAAATGCAGAAGGAAAGGTGGAGAAATACAAAGCCCGGTTGGTAGCAAAAGGTTATTCCCAGGTGTCGAGAATTGATTTTGGTGATATTGTTTCTCCTGTTGCCAAGGTAGCTTCTATTAGATTACTTCTATCTATTGCTACTGCTTTTGATTTTGACGTATAATAGATCAATGTGAAGACAACATTTCTCCACATGGATCTAGAAGAGGAGATCTACATGAAGCAACCTAAAGGCTTTGCGGTGAAGGGTAAGAAAGAACTGGTATGCAAGTTAAAAAAGTCTTCATATGGGTTAAAACGGTCACCAAGGATGTGGTATCAGAAATTTGATACATTTATACGAGGACTTGGCTTCACCAAAAGCAAAGGATATCACTGTGTGTATTTTAAATTAATTGGTGACCATGTTAATTATCTGGTATTGTATATGGATGATATGTTGCTGGTTGGAAATGACAAAGAAATTATCCAAGATTTGAAGACCCAATTGTCCTTCAAATTCGACATGAAAGATCTTGGTGCTGTAAACTATATTTTAGGCATGAAAATTAAAAGAGATCGGGCAAAGAGGAAGTTGTGGTTCAACCAGAGGAAGTATGTTGAGACAATACTACAGAGGTTTAATATGCATGATAAGAAACCAGTGAAGGTTCTTATTCCTGTTGGTGCAAAGTTATCTGTTGAACAATGTCCCAAGACACAAGAAGAAAAAGAGGACATGTCTTGTGTTCCATATGCAAGTGCAGTTGGTAGCCTGATGTATGCGATGGTTTGTACTAGACCAAACATTGCACATGCAATGGGAGTATTGAGAAAATTTATATCAAACCAAGAAAGGAGCATTGGACAACAGTGAAACAGGTTCTCAGGTATTTGCGTGGCACTAGTGATTATGGTTTGTGCTACCAAGGAAGACCAGGATTGGACAGAGTTTTAGAAATTCATGGCTTTGTTGATGCAAACTAGGCTGGAGATCTAGATCAGAGAAGATCTACAAGTGGGTATGTGTTTAAGCTATTTGGAGGTGCAGTCAGTTGGATGAGTAAGAAACAATATGTAGTAGCATTATCAACTACATAGGTAGAATACATGGTAGCCACTCACGCAAGCAAGGAAGCAGTTTGGTTGCAAAGATTGTGTTCAAATATGGGGTTAGTGCAGGGAGCTATAAGGATAGACTGTGACAGCCAAAGTGCAATTTTCTTGGGAAAGAACCATGCTTACCATTCAAAGACAAAGCACATTGATGTTCGATATCACTTTGTGAGGGATATGATAGAAGACAAAAAGGTGTTGCCGGTAAAGGTGGACACTTTGAAGAATATTGCAGTTGCATTAACAAAATTTGTGAGCTCTGAGAAGTTCTCTTGGCGTAGAGAAACAATGGGCATTGTAGGGCAGGATAAATGACTAATCTCTCCTGTGGAAAGAAAACAACAAGTGGGAGAATGTTGGGTTGTGTTATATTCTTTCCACGACTAGCTACCCTAGTTAACCAGGCAGTTAGAGGGGGGGTGGAGCCCCCCCTTCGTTGTGTTGATTGTGTAGTGTGGGGGTCATAGGGGGTTTGAGGGGGGAGGGTAGCCCCCCCTCTATGGGGTTCGGTGCAGCGCCCTGGGGAAATTTTTCTGGAACCTATATTAGGTTGGGCGCACCTGCCTATGGTTTTGTGCATGGTTTTCGTACATGGTTTTGGGTGCGATGGTTTTCGGTCCATCGTATTGGATGCTTTGGCATGTATATATATGTATTGTAACATATGAAAGGAACATAATGAAAATCAATCTGGTAGTCCCAGTTTTTGGATCCAGGGCAAAATCTATGTGTATATGTGTTTTATGTGTTATGCTCTTGCATTGTTTATTTTCTGTGTTTTAAAATTCGTATGCAGGTAATTTTTGTATGGGGTTAAAACATACAAACAGGTTGAAAACCTCCTTTGAGGCGACTTGAGTGTCTTTCAAAAAAAGAAGAAAATGAGAAAAGAAAAAAAAAATGCCATGACAGGGACCTCAAACCTGCGCACTAATAAAACTCTTTGATTTTTGCAAGTTTTAAAGGCAACAAATGACTCAGAGTTCAAGGGACAACAAGCCAGGAATAACACCCATTATTCCTCTATTCACTTCATATCTCCCATGCCTACTATGTATCCATCATCCATCCTCACTTCCAAGCATCAAAAACCAGTTTTTATGCAGTTTTCTGACTTCTACAGGGTTTTATGTAGTTACTATAGGAAGAACATGTAGTACTACACGATGTCCTAAAACACTACATGGATGAAATCTCGATTGAAAAATGATGTTGCAGGCTTGTTCTAGGTTGAAAAAGGGAACCATACACCTCACCACCTCTCACCCAACACCATCTCATGACCATACCAACCTCTGTGTCCATCAAAAACCACTATGAAAAATGAAAAAATACACACAAAAAAAGAAAAAGAAAGTCCAATGAACATGCTATCATTGGCCTCACTCACCTACCACTCCATCTCTTCCATTTCGATCCTTCCACTCCTACATCACCACCCATCCCTCCTCCAAGTGAAGAAAAAGAAAAAAAATGATGAAAAAAGGTAGCTACAGGATTTCCTGCAGTAACTAAAGGAAACCCTGTAGTAGCTTATGTTATCACAACAACAATTTCTCCATGTAGTCTCCTTAACCATACATGCAAGTAAAGAGCTCCAAACACCTCTACAGACATTATTAATCCTATCCAAAGCTCAGCAGCAACAATAGAGACCAAGCACCTGCACACAACAACAAAGAAGACAACTACATCAATAGGAAGAAATCAATAGAAAAGTGACAACGAAAAAAAATTACTTAAACAAAAAGAAGCACAACAAAGTCACCCTACAACATGCATCAACCAAGTGAAATAAGGCATAGGTATGGCATCTCATCCAAATTATTCCCTAAGTACAATATAATAAAAGTGTAGGAGTATGAAAATTATTGATTTTATAAGTTGGAGGTGGCCAGTTAGCTTGGTCACCCTTAGCTCGAAAAAAAGAGTGAACTCCTATTCAACATGCCACATTGCAATGTCACATCAACGAGAATGAGTCAAAAATGTGGTCGAGTTAATTTGTGTGAGAGTGGGTGATGATTACGAGGGGAGGCTACATGATAAACAACAGTGGGCCAATGGTCCCAAAGAGGAAATCATGTACACTGCCAGCCAATGCAGTGCTCCAAGGAATCGACCATAAATAGAAAACATTCCCAAACTCTCATGAACTATTTATTCATTTTGAGAATAGAGAAAATCGGGACCACCTTGGAGAGCCATCGAGGAAGAAAACATGTTTTATCCACCCTACAAGAAATAGAACTACAGGAACAACTACAGGAAATGTAGGGAGCTACATGAAGCATTGGAAATTCACAAAGAACTCTGCAAGGGGGTGCCTAGGGTCCAGCTATTTAGCAATTATCCTTATCCAAAGAATAACAGTGAAAGGTAGGTGGCCCATATCTCTTGTGTTTTGAATTGATAGCTAGGAAAAGAAAAATTTGAGTTTTCTAAGTGATTACAATGGGCTTGGGATTTTAGACAAAATTGTGTGAAATTTAAAAGTTGTGTGGAGATAGAAAGAAATTTCAGCCATCCACCAATATTCTAAACTCTCAGTCACCCTAGAAACACTAAGGCTAGCCTACCAAACTCCCTATAGTAAGATAACTAGAGAAGAGACATGAAAGGAGGATTTAACATAAGGGAATCCACAGAGACATCTAGGATACACCTCCATCCCCCTGTGCTGGAATCATTTAGAAGGCATAATTGGTTGGGATTCTTTGAGTTGCTTAGAGGGTATGATGATGATGTAGCTCAATAATTTTCCATGGCACTCAACCTTCAGGGTAGAACCAATGCTACTATTGTGGTAAGGGGGTTGTCAATTACAGTCGCTCCTGAGGTAGTTAGCAGAATCACTACACTTCCTCAAGGGATTTAATGGAGAATAGAGGATAAGGCTGCAAGCACTTTTGCTAAGAAAAAAATTATTCATAAGGGATGAAGAGCCAATTGAGGAAAAGAAAGGGATAATAAGGGAAATCCTTCCCTATCCTTGGAATAAGGTGAGATATCATATTCTCAAATATATCTCTTGTGAAGGGAGGCTCAGTATAATCTATGGCTACCAATTTAGACTCCTACATGGGTTGAGATTTGGAGAGGAGATACCCATTGACAGAAGACTCAGTGTACTCGACTTCTTGTTGCAATCAATAATATAAATGAGCCTAAAGGTCCAAGAGGGAAAACCTCAGCAATTGGTACACCATGGAATTATTAAGCTAATACTAGAGTATGCCTTGAACCAGCTAAGAATCTGTATTCAATGGTCCACATTTAGAGACATGGACAGAGAGGTTGTGATTGAAACACAAGCCCTCAAATATGATAGGAATGATACCTCTAGTGGTGAAGAGGAGGCAAAAGAAGATGATGAAGAAATTGAAGCGGAAGAAGAAGAACCAGAGGAGGCAAAAGAAGATGATGAAGAAATTGAAGAGGAAGAAGAAGAACCAGAGGAGGCAAAAACAGAGAAACTGGAGTAAGAAGAAGGAAAACAAGAAGGAGAAGAAGAGAAAAATGAAGAGGAAGAATAGGAGGAAGAAACAAGCCCTGAGGAACATACCAAGGAAGTGGAGGAATATACAAGGTTGTCTCATGAACCCATTGAGAAGGAGGCAGTTGCTTCCTTGACTGCCCTAAGCACACCTGTCAAGTCAAAAGGGAAAATACAGAGGCAGACTCCCCTCTATTTCAAAACAAGGAGGAGAACCAGGATCAAACAAGGGAAAACAAAAACACCCATTAGGACTCCAATAATAATTGAGGACTCTCCAAAAGAGTAAGAAACGCTATTTTCCCTAGAAATAAAATGTGAAAAGGGCACACCAAAAAAAGCTTCCCCAAAGTCTCCCATCACCTATGTTAGGAAGCTTGTCACCAGGTCAGCATCGGAAAAGTGAGACAAGGCACCTTTGACCCCATTTTAGAAAGGAAAAATCCTTCTACAAGATCCTCAAATAGTCCTACAGGAAACTCTGTCAGCACTATAGGAAACATAGAAAAAGCTACAGGAAGGACAACAGGGACAGAGGGAAGGAAAGGAAGCAACAACACAAGTGCAGGAGGGGGAAGCTTCTCCAAAGAAATTTGAGGGAGATTTCCAAGAGCTTCAAGAGCCTAGCCCACATCCAAATCTGAGCTCTTATTACATATTCATTGTGGGAGGTAGAGTAATACCACATAAATTTTCCATCCCTCTCTTCTCTGATCTTGAGAAAGAGAGAGAAAGGACACATCGCTAAATGAAAATTGCCAAATCAAAGAAACTAGAGGATCTGGGCCACATGGAAGAGAAACTCCTAGAGATGGGCAAAGAATTGAGTAAAATAAGAGACAGGGAACAAATTATGAGATCTCAACTAGAGGTAGAAAAAACATGGCTAAGGAGGAAGTTATAGGAAAAGGAGATCCAATTGGCCACAATGGCAAGTCTCTTCATGGAGGAACTCCAGTGCAGGATGCCACCAAAATCATATTCCTTGTACCTCAAAGACCAATGGTTGCAAGTTCAGATCAGAAAACTAGTAGTATAGGAAGTTCATTGAACTATGTGACAAGAGCACCCTAGAGGATAAGGCCAAGATATCTGAATTCTACTTGCATAACTTGGCCTTAATAGACTTGAATGTGTGGGACCCCAATGCAAATTTAGGGGACTTACAACTAATGGCCTTTGCATCATGATGACTCATGAGTCAAGAGGAAGCCAGGGATAAGGAGGTGAAGAGGGTGTTGGAAAGACAAGAAAGGAAGCCCCTTTACATTAGAGAAGAACAGATAAATTCAATGGCTATCATTAGCACGCACAACATTATTGCCAATGAACCCCATCTTGCACCAAGATACCTAGATACACAAGAACAAGAAATCAAACATTTTGAGAACACCTTGAGATTGCTAGGGAATGAAAGCTATCAAGCATGCCAGAGGAGATGGAGCACCTACCATACAACCTAAGGTTCAAATAGTATCACTCCCCTGAGAGGATAAGAGATGCATTAGAAAGGACCCCACTGTATAAAAATGTATTGGAGAGACTCAAAATCAATTGGATTGGTTTGAAACTCAGTCCAACCTTGCTATTGGGTATGCTAGAAGGTAGAAAGGGGGAAGAGGAAAGAAAGTAGTGGGAGGAAAGAAATAAATATGCAGGGTTTTATCCATAAGAGGTAAATCCATTAACAAATTCTTGGGATGTCAGAGAGGCCACAAGAGCTATGAAATATATGGACATAGACTAATTTTCTTAGAGGATGAGCAACACTTTTAGTAGGGGGGTGATGAAGAGGCTCATCAGTACGTAAATTATGGGCCTTAATGCCACTCTCTAGCTTATTAAAATCAAATTTGCTCACATTTATTTACATATTTTATTATATTTTTCTTAGTGATAAGGGTAAAGGTGATGATATGTCATGTGGCCTAATGTGCATTAGTTATAGGATTTGGAGTAGTTTTGGGCTAATTTAAGTGTAGGAACTCAAAGTAGACAAGCAAGAGGGATTTTAGGATATTTGGTCTCCCTCCTTCTCTCCTCAATCACTTGAAGATTCCTCCACCAAATCTCATCATTTCGAAGTTACAAGCAACCAAGACCACCGAGTTCATTGTCAGCCAAGCCAGTGATAGTTGAAGACAAGTCAATCTTGAGTTTGGGAGCCAAGCCTCCCTAACTTTTAGGAAGTTATTGATAGCTTCAGTTGTATAAATAAGAAGGCTTAGGGCCTCATTAGGATTCAACTTTTTATTGTAGCAAAGAGAAAATTTCGAGCTAAGGTATTGTGACTATTATTCTCATGCTATTTTCGACATTTTGATGATAATGAAAAGGTTTTCTTTGATCTAGCACTAAGTTGACTCAGAGGTATGAAGCTCTTAGGTTAGCACCCAACCCTAGCAGCATAGGTTCCTCTTTTTGTACATGTATTCTTAGATTAGAATCATAGATTAACTGTTGAAGTTATCTCTGCTTTGTTTAATTTACAAGTCTTTGAATGATTGGGTAGGTTTGCTTCCATTAGCTGGAGAAGTAGATCAATGTTTCGGTAGTGAAAGAAAATACTTCAGAAAATCTTGTGAAAGTGGCCTCTTCCTCATCTTCCTCATCTTCCTCATGGGATCATGGTTTGAGGGCCCCACTCTCACAGCCCCAAAAACATATTTATCTTTTGGTCATTGCATAACTTAGGATTTCTTATTGAGTAGATCATTGTTAATGATTTCTTAGAAGCACCTGCAATTGTCATTTTGGTTTCTTGAGTTTGTTGTAGATTAGAAAACATTCCATTCCATAGATTTAAGCCACTAGCCATCAATAAATTAGTTTCTCAAATTCAACCCATCTTTTCCACATTTACATAAAGTTGTGCATGAATGAAGGAAAAGATATGTGTTGTTGTAGGAGTTGTTGATGTGCATGGAGGAACTCATTCCACCAGCCTCATCTAAGTCTTCTCCACCTCTCACCGAATCCTACCAACCACTAATTCATATTTATGTTTTGTAGCAATCGTGGACAACCACCTTGGGCAAATCCAACCATCCTGAAGCGTTGGATTGATCCTTGGGTAGTGTGAACCTTCCCCATACCTTATTCCACCATCATACATCTTCCCAACACTTACTTTCACCTTCCCTACTGATGAATCTCATCATTGGGTATTTATATGGGCCTTAATTCACCTCCTATCTTAGTCAAACCAACTATTCTCATAACTTATTGCATACTTTTGATTATATTTTGTTTATGAGATGAGTTAGAGTTGGATATTTTTCTTTGTGGTCTAATGTGCATTTAATGCAAGATTCAAGGAGAAAAGCAAGGAATTTTGGCAAAGACCAAGGTTAAAACTCGAATGGGACAAGGGAGAGGGATTATAGGAGGTAAATCCTCCTCATTTACTACCCCTCCATTTGAATATTCCTCCATCAGCTCGGAGTGCAAATAGCTAAATCATGAGGACGAGAAGGCAGCCAAGCAAGTGAAAGACAAAGAACTAGTTTATATCGAGTTTGGGAGCTAAGCCTCCCTAATTTTAAGGAATTTGTTGGAGACTTCAGATGTATAAGTAGAGAGGCCTAGGACCTCAGTAGGATTCGATTTTTTATTGTAAAACTTTACTCTATTTTTGAGCTGCAAGATTTGTGACGATTTTTTTGATGTAATCTGTTGTTTTGGTAATAAGAATGAGTTTTGTTTTGAGCCAACACTGAGTTAACTCAAAGGTTTGAAGCTCTTGGGTTAGGGCCCAACCCTAGAAACCAAGGCTCCTCTTTATTGTACATGTATGCTTAGTGTAGATTCATAGCTTAGTTGTTAGTTTGCTTATTAGATGCATTTCCATTACAAGTAGTGTAGATCAGATTGGTTGTGTGATAGTTTTCTTCCATTTGTGCCTTCTTTCAAGTAGTAGGTTAGTAAGGAGAAAAAGGATCACCACAAGGTTGTTAGTGGGTGTATCTTCCTCACTTCCTCCATCTGGGACCATGACTTGACGAAGGGACCCTTCAACAGCCCCAAAAACATAGATTTATAGTTCTTTTATGAGCTTTGGAGTTTGTTGTCTTTAATTCAGTAGTTGGTTAATGTTGCAAGGCTGATTTCATTGTCATCTTTTTCCATCTCCATTTTTGCAATAATATCTCCCTCATGCTTTCATTCCTTTCAACAACTTTCTTCATGCATAATATAGGCAGTTGATTCATGCTTTTCTATTTTATGAAAAATGTATCTTGTTGCATTGTTCTTTTTGGAAGACACATGTTTTATGCAGAGCAGGTACTTCAAGAGGAGACCAAAACTTCATAACCAGTAGCCACCTTCCACTTCATCCACCTTAGCCATCCCTTGTCTCACCATCACGCTCACTAGTTTTTCATCATTTTTCATTGAAATTCTGCTAAACACATTGAGCGAATCTAGCCATCCCTTATCTTGGATATTGACTCCTAAGTGATCCTAGACCTTCTAGCACTCCATTCCACCCATCACACACCTTTCCTAAGATTCCCAAAACCTCCAACGCCTCCAACACCTCACAATTAGATCTTGGATGTATCCTGTAGGTTTCCTATAATTCCTACAGGATCGCCGTGTAGGTTTCTAGTACATATTGTAGGTTTTCCTGAAACGGACTATTTTGAGGCTGAATTAATGGGAAACCTATAAGAAGTCACAAAAAGACTCCTAGGACCCCTCCACACCATCCAACCACTTCATAAACCTTCTAGCCATCCTCAAACACCTTCCATCCACCTGTCACATCCACAAGAACAATTAGTTTGCATACTTGATTTTGCCTAAAAAACCAAAAAAGTGAAAACAGATTTAGTTTAGTTTCTTTGCTTGCACATTAGTATGGTTTGATGCTTTTTACTTCTACAACTTAGATAGTAGAATTTGTTTATTGTTGATTTAGCAATTTTGCTTAGCATAGCTTCTTAAATGGTTAATTAGGGTATGGTGTGGTTTAGCATTACATGTTGGCCTTTTCCATTACTGCAGTAGAGTAACTCTCTTAGAGTAGATTTTCCCTTCTTCCATCAAAGAATCAAGCTTCTTTTGACTCTATAGAAGTCTAGCTTGGAACCCCAATGGTCTCTTGCCAGATGAATAGTGAAAATAGGTAGAAACATCACTTTTACTTGTGCATACAACACTGTCGCCTCTAAGTTTATACGAACCCCGGGTTGATAAGTAAAGTTGGTAGCCCAGGAGTTGTATCATCCTTGCTGCAATACTAGCACTCATCACTTTTTGGCACCATTGTCGGGGAGGTGTCTGAGTAGAATGTGATTACTACTTTTTTTTCTTCTATTTCTCGTCTTCAATATTCTACCATTAGTTTATTTCTACAAAATTAATCTAGTTGTTTCCTTTCTTTCATTTGGCATTATCTTCTTTCCTTTCCGTTTTTTAAGTAGGATTTCAATTCAGCAAGTAGCTTTTTCATTTAGTCAGTAATTTTCATTCAATCAACAATTTCAATTCTGCAAGTACTTTCCAAGTTTTAAAAAGAATACAAAACCAACCCAAAAATATTTCCTTTCATGCCTCGTAGGAATAGGGACAACTTAGGGAAATTTTTGCCAAATACCCCCACTGCATCCAACAACCAACCTTATCTCTTCTTCGGTGGTTGTGAACTAGGGGAACCCTTGGGTGAGCAACCTAACATATTGAAGAACCTACAGGGCAAGAACATGAAGAGGAACCCATTCCTACTAATCCAATGGCTGAAAACTGAAATGACAAAGGGAATAGAGAGAGAGAGTTGAGGGTGTTTTCCCCATCAGGGAAACCAATGGGGACACTAAGATGAAAAATATAAGCACCTCTGGCCTACCTCATTTCCATGGCCTGACCACAGAGGACCCTGACACTTTCCTATTTCAGTTTATTGTTATATTCTGAACCTATGACTATACAGATGATGAGAAAAAGTAAAAACTATTTCCATCTACCCTCAAGGATGCAACATTACGCTGATTCATGGGTTCACTTGGAGATAGCATCACAACTTGGGCTCAGATGTAGCATACCTTTAACAAAAAATATCAGGACTATTGTCGATCAAAGGATACTAAAGAAGAAATTTTTAGGATGACCATAAGCCATGATGAATCCTTAGAAGACTACGAAGAAATATTCTAGCTTAGTTACAAAAGGGCCAGGTGCACACTTGACCCTGAGTCACTAAAGCTGGTCCTGCTTAGGGGAGTAAGAGAAGATATTCTGGATACCTTACATTTTTTAGCAAGAGGAGATATCTACCAATTACCCTATGAGGATATCAAGACTGCCTTTAGAAACTATTCTAGGGCAGCCAGGAAAAAGGGTAGGGGTAGTCAACCTATGGCCAGTACATCATCTTCCAACTCACCCATCAAGGGTGAAATTGGAAACATGTTGGAAGATTTCAAAAGTGAGATGCTGCAAACCCTTGCCCTGTAACTGGACACCATGAACGTAAAAGTAAGTAGGAGGAAGCAAAGAGAGCCTTGGCCATATTTTGTCCTAGATGCACTAGGAGGCATCCTAGGAATGAATTTCCATTGAACTCTATTGAAATTTTCTTTGTTTGTGAGGAAAACCACTCCACATACAAGTGCCCTTCCTTACCCTGACTCAAAGTTGTATATCAAGGAGCTGAAGGGGTCACTGATAAGCTTTGCTACATTAACCAAAGGAGACCTCCTGGGTTTAGACCATACCAGCAGGGCATGCATGCAAGGGTCATCCCATGCATATTACAACCCCAACCAAACCACAACTATACCTTCTTGGGACCCCATGCTCATCCTTCCTAGTCTACACCCCTCCTTGGTCCTATACATCTCATTATCATTCCCAGCCAGCCAGACAGTCATTTCAACCTTATGCTTAGCCACAACCTCAGTGGAATACACTACTCCCAGGGTGGAGGCCCCAATACAACAATGCTCCAGCTCTATTTCCTCCACCACCTGCCCAACCACAGCTCCTACACTCTGCTCCACCCAAGAAACCCCATATTCCTGCCTAGCCAAATCTGAATCCGAACAATAGGCAGGCTCAGCAAGTATACAATGGAGAGACATCATATCCAGCTTATGTTGTGGAAGTCCAGGAGATTAACCTGAGATCTGGGAGAGTTCCCCTAGATAACCAACCTCCCCCTCCACCTAGGGAGGTTGAGGAAGAAAGAGAGGAAAGCAACCTTATAGTATATCCACCCATTCCTGATATATTAGCCCAACCACTCTAGCCTACCCCAGAAGAGACTGAACTTCTGGGAGAATTGAAAAATCTATGTGTAAATATCCCCCTTCTCCAGGCAATAAAAGATGTTCCCATTTACAATAAGTTGATTAAGGAGAAGTGCTTCAAGCATCCAGGGAGGCGAAAAAGGGATGCCCCTACCATTAATGTCATTGGGCAGCTGTCTGACATAATGCTGGGGTAGGTAATATGTCCAAAATATTTGGATCCTGGAAGCCCTATAGTAAATGTGCACACCAATGGCACCATTGTCCCACACACTCTAATCGATCTTGGGGCTGCCATTAATGTGATGACCAAGAACACCATGCTCAAGCTCAACCTACGAGGTTCATTAAGGAAGACCACAATAGTTCCACAACTTGCAGATCATTCCACAGTTACCCCTGAGGGAATGGTGGAGGATGTGATGGTCTCCATTGACTCTTGGGAGTACCCTGCAGATTTCCTAGTTCTCCAGCCCAAGGCTAAGCTTACTGGTTATCCTCTCATCCTTGGTAGGCCATGGTTGGCCACTACCAATGCTTACATTAGCTGCAGAGATGGGAATATTACTATCAAGAATGGGCATATGTCCAAGCAATTAGTCCTATACCCTCCTACTCAACCTTCTCTAGAGCATGATTTACCTTTATGGTTGGAGGAGGAGGAAGAAGATGAAGTTTATTCCACCCAACTTTATCCTTTGGAAGAAACCATGGGAGGAGGACAGAAAGATGAGGATGACTTGATTGAACACCTACTCCAAAGTCCAACTCCCAATTCATTACCTTTAGAAGAAGTGGTAAAAGAAACCTAGAAAAATCATCCAATTGACTTATGCTTGGCCGATTCCAACCCACTCTATGTCAAAACCATAGAATTCGGCCTAGAGAGAACCTTTAAAACCAATCCATTTCTTTCTTCTCTCGAAGAGGAGAAGCTATGCAACATGTTAAAGGAAAATCTAGAAGCCTTCGCTTGGAGTTACAAGGAAATGAAGGGAGTACACCCCTCAATGTGTACTCACCACATATACATTAAAGAAGGTTGCAAGTCCGTCTGCAACCACAAAGGAGGATGAATCTAGCTCTTAAAGATATAGTCAAAGAAGAACTGCAAAAACTGCTAGATGCAGGATTCATTTACCCTATCTCCGACAGTGAGTGGGTCTCTCCTTTGGTGTTAGTTCCCAAGAAAAATGGTAAGTGGAGGATTTGTATCGATTACAGGGAGTTGAACAAAGCCACAAATAAGGATCATTTTCCTGTACCGTTAATTGACCAAGTTCTAGATGGCCTCGTAGGGAAAAGGTTTTTCTCTTTCCTAAATGGATTTAGTGGGTACAACCAAATCCAGATCTACCCAGAAGTCCAGGATAAGACCACATTCACATGTGCTTGGGGTACTTTTTCCTATAGGGTCCTTCCTTTTTGCCTATGCAATGCTCCTGCCACTTTCCAGAGAGTAGTCTTGAGTATTTTTGCCAAATTAGTCCATGATGCGGTGGAGATTTATATGGATGATTTTACACCTTATGGCTGTGATTTCCAAGAAGCCCTGTCTAACCTAGGAAAAGTATTGCACAAGTGCATTGAAATGAACCTGTCTCTCAGTCTTGAAAAATGTAAATTCTTAATGACTACGGGGACTGTGCTAGGACATTAAATATCTCACCAAGGGCTGCAGGTGGACCCAAACAAAATAGCCATCATCCAAAGGGTCCCACCTCCTCAAAAGCAAAGATATGTCAGAAGTTTCCTAAGGTTAGCTAGATACTACCAAAGGTTCATAAAGGACTTCAGCAAGTTGGCCTCTCCTTTATTTGGTTTGTTGGTCAAAGATTCTGACTTTATATGGTCAAAAAACTGTCAATAGGCCTTAGACATTCTAAAGGATAAGTTAACCACTTCACCAATTCTCCGAGGCCCAAACTAGGCCATCCCCTTTCATATTCATGCTGATGCCTCACACAAAGCCATAGGAGCAGCCCTAGGTCAGATAGATGAAAAACTGCCTTATGTTATCTATTTTATTAGTAAGAACTTATCAAAGGTTGAACCAAATTATACAGTGACTGAAAAGGAACTCCTGGCTATTGTGCATTCATTAAACAAATTCAGGAATTACATTACAGGCTATCAAACATTTGTGCATACTGACCATGCCATAATCAAATATTTAATGAACAAGCCAGATGTGAATGCTTGAATTATAATATGGTTACTTTTATTACAACAGTTTGATCTAACCATTGTTGATAAGCCTAGTAAGGAAAATGTTGTTGTAGACTTTTTATCTAGGGTAAATTTGCCTGTAGGTGAAGAAGGAAAGGTGGATGACCAATTACCAGACGGGCACTTATTTTCTATTTCAGTTCTCTCTCCATGGTTTTCTGATATAACAAAATATTTGGTATCATCACAGTTCCCACCAAACTTGTCCTCTAAAGAAAAGAGCAAGATAGTCAGGAAAAGTGCCCCCTTCACTTGGATTGGGGGCAATATTTTCAAACCTGGCCCAGATCAAATCTTGAGAAGGTGTGTCAAGGAAGAGGAATTATTTGACATCCTTCTAACCTGTCATGATGGGCCTTGTGGAGGTTACTTTGCAGTAAAGAGGACAACATTCAAAGTGTTACAACCAGGCTATTATTGGCCCACTCTTCATCAAAATGTGAAAAAACACAATAGTCACTATGATTCGTGCTAGAGGACGGGAAGGCCTACTCTAAGAGATGAAATGCCTTTGTAGCCTCAAGTGAATTTCGAGCCATTTGCAAGTGGGGCATGGAATTCATTGGGCCTATTGACCCTCCTTCGAAGAAAAACAGTACATTATTGTTTGCACTGATTATTTGACTAAGTGGGATGAAACCAAGGCAATTAAAGAAACAACAGAAGAGAAGGTGGTTGAGTTCCTAAGGGAGAATTTATTCTACAAATTTGGGTATCCTTGAGAGATGGTCACAGACCAAGGCAACCAGTTTACCTCCAACATGATCGAAGACTTGCTCATCCATCACAAGATCAAACATAGGACCTCCACTCCCTATCATCCACAAGCTAATGGGAAAGTGGAGGTGACCAACAGAGCACTAGAGGGAAAATTAACCAAGGTGGTGAGTAGAAGCAGGAAGGATTGGGAAAAATGGCTAGTTGAGGCCACCTAGGCCTATAATACCACATGGAACACCACCACTAGATTCACACTCTATGAGCTAGTCCATTGAATTTGAATATAACACATTAAGGATGGAAGCCCAACTAGATTTGGATCATAGCAATGCACAAAAAGAGACATTGTTCCAATTGAATGGTTCAGATAAATTCACAATGCAAACCCTCCTACATACAAAGGTAGTTCAACTTCAGAGGAAGATTCGGCATCATAGAAATATCAAAGAGAAGTAATTTCAGGAGTGCGATTGGGAATTGTTATATGATTCTAGGTATAAGGACTTCAAGGGAAAGTTAAGGACAAGATGGCTCAAACCTTATGTTGTGGAAAGATGCCATGACAATGGTTCAATGCAAATCAGAACCATAGATGAAGAACCCATTCCTTTGCTTGTTAATGGACACCAATTGAAAATGTACAAGATACCTTTATCAAAACATGAGTTCATTTATGATATCAATAAAACAATGAGGATAGTGGACCAAGTTCCATCTCCTCCCTCATCAAATCACTGATGAAAAAGAAAAAAGAATAAGGACTCAGGTGAAAACCTCCATGAGGCGCCTGAGTCCCATCCTTGGGTTGAAAACCTCTTGAGGTGGCCCAGTGATGAAAAAGAAAAAGAGAGAAAAAAACAAAAAGAAAAAGAGAATAAGAAGATCCCTGGGTGAAAACCTTTCTTGAGGGCCCAAGGCAAACAACTAGGGTGCAAACCTCTCTGAGGTAGCCTAGTTCTTTTTCAAAAAAAAAAAAATTACTTTTTTATCATGAAATTTCCATTTGCAGGTGGGCAAGCAGGATAGTTAAGGAGCAAAAGAGGATCCCAAAGAGACCCCTGCCACTCACATATTCATTTTTTCACTCCTTACCATGCATCCCTCCATCATTTTTGTCATTTTTCCACTCCATTGCTTCGATTTATACAAAGATTGTGTTTTCTACATGATACCCTGTATTCCTATAGGATCCCCTGAAAACTTACAGGATGATCTTGTAGGAATTACAGTGACCCAAAAATCCTACAGGAAGCAATCCGAAGGAAAATTATGAACTTGTTAGGTCCCTAAAATTCACCCTTTCCATGATCTAGCACCTCACCTCGTCCACCATCATCATCCCTACACTCATCATTCAAGAAAAAAGATCAGTCTCAATAGTTTCTTTTAGTTTTCAAAGAAAAAAGGAAATAGAGAGGAGTAAAGAGCATCACCTGAGTATCCTTTTCTCTCCACACTCCCACTCCTTCTTTCCATCCATGTCACCATCCTCACAACCCTAGCAAGCAAAATGATTAAAGAATTTTGAGGGAGAAGTAGCTATAAGACATGTTGTAGGAAATCCTGTAGCAGCCTATTCCACAAAATACCAATCACACCAGCAACAAGTCTTCACCGTGATGATCCAGGAGCTCAAAAATTAGCAGCATCAAATATTCAACCATAGATGCCTACAAAAATAGAGAAGCCATTAGCAGACAACAAGAGGAGTAAAAATAATGGCATGCATCAAATATACACAACAACACCTCTGGTCTTCGACAACTACATCATAGCATGGAAACCATAGGTAAGTATCCTACTCGCTCTCTCATCTGCATCATGTAGTAAGAAATTGTAAGGGTTATGAGATAGTTGGTTTATAAGTGAAAAGGTGGCCAGTTAACTTGGCCACCTTCATTCAGTCAGCACATGCACAACCGGGTGTCCTCTCGCACATGGTTGCAGTCAACTCAAAGACAGAGAAGGAGTAGGACAAAAAGCGGTTAAACTACGGATCTATGAGGTGGGAGCTGATTACGAGGAGTGAGAAATGATGAGGTGGTAGTGGGGACCAATGGTCCAAAAATGGAAACGTACCTTTGCTGCTAGCACACCACCTCACCCTGAATCACCATAAGAGGAAATAAAACATCGTTCCCATGCATTCATGCATTTCAACTCCTCGAAACTCCCTCACTCAAGTCACTCTCATAACCCAGACAAACCAATGGAAGCAAAGATCCATCGTTCACTGCACAGGAATTCCTACAGGATACAGCGACCATCTACAAGATACATATAGACCATCTATAGGATTGGCAGAGAAGAGTTTAGAAGGGATATGACGGGAGTTGGCCACTGCAACCAGTCTAAAGAGGTAGGCTCTAAAATTACATTCCCCTTTGCAAGTAAATGAACCAAGGATACTCTAAATTTGAGTGAATTTAGCAATTGTGTGAAGGGAATTTAATACATAGTCGTCTTTGTTTTGCTCCTGCATTTTAAAAATTGTTTCAACCCTCTCATTTTCTCCTCAAGCTTCACCAACAAGATGATAGGAGGGTTTAATAGGAGAGAGCCCACAAACACTGTGAGAATCCAACAACACCCACAAGTTCTTGAAATCTTCACAAGACATAATTGGATGGGGTTTTTCGAAAAATTCAAAAGGTATGATGATGAGGTGGCTCAAAAAATTTCTCTCTCCCTCACTCCACACACCTGAATCCATGCCACTATTGTAATAAGGGGCCTCACTATAGACATCACCCCTAAGCTCATCAGTAGAGTCATCACACTTCCCCTAGGAATACCATGGATAAAATAAGACAAAGGAGATAGCCAGGTTTCCAAAAGAAAATTCTTTTTAGAAGGTGAGGAACCCACTAAGGACAAAAATGGAGTAAGGAGGGAAAGTATGCCATATCCATGGAGTGAGGTAGGCTACCAACTAATCAAATACATCTCATGTGAGGGTAGATATAGTGTTGTCTATGGCTATCATTTCAAGATCCTTGAAGAATTAAGATTTGGAGTAGAAACACCCCCTCACCAAAGGCTCAACATACCATATTTCTTGCTTCAATCACTCATAGACTCAAGCATCAAAGTGAAGGAGGGGAATTCCCAACAATTAGCTCACCATGGGTTGATTAGGATCCTCATTGAAGATGCCCTCCAAAACCTCAGAACCCCTATAACATGGTCAGTTTTCAGAGACATGCCAGCAGAGGATGACATCAAAGCTCTCACTTATGATGTTAGTCCTACTATTAGTGAAGAGGAAGTAAAACAGGAAGAGGAAGATACAGAAGGAGATGAGGATGAGATGGATGAAGAAGGAACTAACACAGAGGAACATGATGAAGATGAAGAAGAAGAGGGAGAAGAGAAGGAGGATGATGAAGAAACATAGGAGGAAATTAAGGAGGAAACTGATAGAGATGATGAAGATCTACAAGAAGAAGAAGACATGAAAGACAGAGAGGAAGAAGGAAATACAACAGAGGGGACAAAACACAAGGAGTAGTCACCTAGGGTGTCTCCAAAGGCCACTAAGAGAGAGGTATTAGCTTCCCTCACTGCTCTCAGCACCCCAAGCAAGCAAAAAGGAAAATGGTAGAGGCAGACCCCACTATATTTTAGGATAAGAAACAACACAAGAATAAGACAGGGGAAGCCAAAAACATCAACCAAAATTCCTATTGAGATTGAAGATTCCCCTACACAAGAAGACAAAATTCCTTACCCTAAGTCCCATATCACCTATATAATGAGGCCTACTACTAGATCAACTTCCTCAAAGGGTAAGGCAATCCTACAGGATCCACAATAAAATCTATAGGAACCAAAAATAGTCTTACAAGATACTTTGTTGAATCTAAAGGAGGCACAAAAATTAGAAAGAAAGGTAGGGGAGTAGCAAGAAGCTAAAGAGGAGGACCCAGAGACAAAACAACCCAGCCCCCAACCTAACCTGGACTCCTATTACCGGTTTATTAAAGGAGGCAGGGTCATACCTAAAAAATTTTCCATCCCACTGTTCTTCGAGCTTAAAAAGGAGAGGGCCAGAACTCACCGATGGATGCATACTGCCAAATCAAAGGGGGTGGAAGACATTGGGAACATGGAGGAGAAACTCAAAGAAATGGGAAGAGAGCTAAGTGGCTTAAAGGATAGAGAATCTATAATGAGAAATCAACTAGAGACAGAAAATGCATGGCTGAGGGGACAACTGCGGGAAAGAGAGAACCAACTAGCATGTATGGCCAGCCTCTCCTTGGAGGAAATCCAATGTAGGATGCTAGCTAAATCCTATGCTCTCTACCTCAAAGAACAATGGCTGCAATTTTAGATTAAGACACTAGCACAGATGGGAACCATGCCATTTCAGGACTACAGGAAATTTATTGATCTTTGTGATCAAAGTACACTAGAGGATAGGGCCAAAATGGCTGAGTTTTATTTGCACAACATGGCCCTTACAGACATGAATGTATGGGACCCTAATGCCAAGCTAGGAGATCTACAATTAAAGGCTTTGGCATCATGGATGAACCATGAGGAGTCAAGGGCTACAGAGATGAAAAGGATATTGGGAAGAGATGAAGTTGAACCTCTTTTGATTAGAGTTGAACAATCAAATCCCATGGCCCTCATCAGTACCCACAATTTGATTGAAAATGACCCTCATCTGGCACCTAGATATCTTACTGCCCAAGAGCAAGAAATTTCACATTTTGAGGACATGTTTAGGCTGCTAGGAGATGAAAGTATACATGCTTGCCTAAGAAGATGGAACACACTACCATATAGCCTAAAGATAAGAGAATATCACTCCCCTCAAAGGTTAAAAGAGGCACTCAACAGGACACCTATGTATAAGAAATCTATGCAAAGGTTGAAGGTCAATTGGATAGGCCTGAAACTCAGTCCACCACTACTCTTAGGGATGCTAGAAGGGAGAAAAGAAGAAGAAGAAAAGAGACAGTGGGAAGAGGTAGAAAATAAAGCAGCCTTGTATGAACAAGAAGAGGAGACCACAGTAGAGGCATGGGATGTCAGAGAGGCTACCAGAGCCATGAATGATATGGATATTGACTAAGTTTCTCAGAGGATGAGCAACACTTTCAGTAGGGGGGTGATAATGAACCTCATCATTGGGTGATTATATGGGCCTTATATCACCTCCTAGCTTAGTCAAACCAACTATTCTCATAACTTATTGCATACTTTTGATTTTATTTTGTTTATGAGATGAATTAGAGTTGGATATTTTTCTTTATGGTCTAATGTGCATTTAATGTAGGATTAAAGGAGAAAAGCAAGGAATTTTGGCAAAGACTAAGGTCAAAACTCGAATGGGACAAGGGAGAGGGATTATAGGAGGTAAATCATCCTCATTTACTACCCCTCCATTTGAATATTCCTCCATCAGCTCAGAGTGCAAACAGCCAAATCATGAGGACTAGAAGGCAGTCGAGCAAGTGAAAGACAAAGCATTGGTTTATCTCGAGTTTGGGAGCCAAGCCTCCCTAATTTTAAGGAAATCGTTGGAGACTTCAGATGTATAAGTAGAGAGGCCTAGGACCTCAGTAGGATTTGGATTTTTGATTGTAAAACTTTACTCTATTTTTGAGCTACAAGACTTGTGTCAGTTCTTTTGATGTAATCTATTTTTTGGTAATAAGAATGAGTTTTGTTTTGAGCCAGCAATGAGTTAACTTAGAGGGCTGAAGCTCTTGGGTTAGGGCCCAACCCTAGTAGCCAAGGAACCTCTTCATTGTACATATATTCTTAGTTTAGATTCATAGCTTATTTGTTAGTTTGCTTATTAGATGCATTTCCATTACAAGTAGTGTAGATCAAATTGGTTGTGTGATAGTTTGCTTCCATTTGTGCCTTCTTTCAAGTAGTAGGTTAGCAAGGAGAAAAAGGATCACCAAAAGGTTTTCAACAGGTGTCTCGGCCTCGCTTCCTCCCTCTGGGACCATGACTTGAGGAAGGAACCCTTTAACAGCCCTAAAAACATAGATTTCTAGTTCTTTGATGAGATTTGGAGTTTGTTGTCTTTAATTCAGTAGTTGGTTAATGTTGCAAGGAAAATTGCATCTTCATATTTTTCCTCTCCATGTCTGCAATAAGATATACCTCGTGCTTTCATTCCCTTCAACAACTTTCTTCATGCATAATATAGGCAGTTGATTCATGCTTTTCTAGTTTATGAAAAATGTATCTTGTTGCATAATTCTTTTTGGAAGACACACATGCTTTATGCAGAGAAGGTACTTCAGGAGGAGACCAAGACTTCATAACTAGTAGCCACCTTCCACTTCATCCACCTTATCGATCCCTTGTTTCACCATCACCCTCACTTGTTTTTCATCATTTTCATTGAAATTCTCTTAAACACATTAAGCGAATCTAGCCCTCTCTTATCTTGGATATTGACTCATGAGTGCTCCTAGACCTTCTAACACTCCATTCCACCCATCACACACCTTTCCTAAGCTTCCCAACACCTCACAATTAGCTCTCAGTTCTATCATGTAGGTTTCCTGTAATTTCTACAGGATCATCCTATAGGTTTCTAGTACATCCTGTAGGTTTTCCTGAAACGGCCTGTTTTGAGGCTGAATTGATGGGAAACCTTTAGGAAGTGACAAAAAGCCTCCTAGGACCCCTCCACACGATCCAACCACTTCATAAAACTTCTAGCCATCCTCAAACACCTTCCATCCACCTGTCACATCCACATGAACAATTAGTTTGCATACTTGATTTTGCCTAAAAAACCAAAAAAGTGAAAACAGATTCAGTTTAGTTTCTTTTCTTGCACATTACTATGGTTTGATGCTTTTTACTTCTGCAACTTAGATAGTAGGATTTATTTATTATTGATTTAGCAATTCTTCTTAGCATAGCTTCTTAAATGGTTAATTAGGGTATGGTGTCGTTTGGCATTACATGTTGGCCTTTTCCATTACTGCAGTAGAGTAACTCTTTTAGAGTAGATTTGCCCTTATGACTCTATAGAAGTCTAGCTTGGAACCCCAGTGGTCTCTCACCAGTTGAACAGTGACAACAGGCAGAATCATCACTTTTACGTGTGCATACAACACTGTCACCTCCAAGTTTGTATGAACCCCGAGTTCATAAGTAAAGCTGGTAGCCCAAGAGTTGCAACATCCTTGTTGCAATACTGGCACTCATCACCTACATTCCTACAACTTTCAGCTAAGTTTCCTATAGTAAATAAGGACATCTTTTAGCAACTACAGGAAACCCTATAGTAACTACAAAAAATCTTGTAGCAACTAAAGGAAACCATGTAGCAGCCTGCTTTAGACTGTTTTGGGCAGGAATGATGATCAGAGCTAGGGTGGGCCTTCAACTTGACTTCCATACCCCTCAATTCCATTTTGGACCAGCTTTTCCATACCTTCCTCCACTGCAAAAGATCAGATTATTAGCTTAGCATTTACATTTCTAAATTGAAAACCGAAAGAATCTTTTTTGCAATATTTATCTAGTGCATGCATATATCAGTCATAACAGTGTTAGGATAATCTCCATGCGTACTTAGTCTAGATAGATAGATGATAGAATGCATGGTTAAATTAGATCTCTTTTGCAAGTAATGTGTGTTAATTCTTAGCTAGGTAATTTCATGTCATTTCATAGCACTTTCTATTTAGCACTTTCATTTCCTTCAAATAGGCAAGAATTTACTTTCTGCATTAAAAATAGCTTTACATTTACTATCAATAGTCAGCCTCCTTCTTGTCAATAGAAGATTAATTTGAAAAACCCTAATGGTTTATCGCCCCAGTTGAGAAGTGACAAGAGTAGACTATTTCATTTTTTGGGCATATAGCACTGTCACATCCAAGTTTGTATGAACCACTGGTTGATAAATTAAATTTGGTTGCCCTAGGAGTTGCAACATCCTTGCTGAAATACTAGGGCTCATCACCAAGTCCCTTGCTTAAAGAGAAATAAAGTTCCATTTTTCACTCCATCCTTGGGAAAGGGTTTTCAGGGCCACTCCTCACATATCCATTGACATTTACTTTACAAAGTGATCCCTACACTACCAGGACTTCTCCCATTGGTGAAATTCTGTAAAGAGCAAGGAGACTTAGTTGTGGTGATAGTGGGCTAAGACTCCACCGTTTCCCTTGACCTAGCAGTTGCCCTCTTAGGAACCCCTTTTAAGTTCCCTACTGGTTTGAGTTGTAACATTTCTGGTACCATTTTTGAGGACATGAAAAGTGTGTTTTATTCCTTGTATGACATATTGGCATATCATTATTGGTGACTCCATTGTTAGAACAAAGCCCTAGTTCTTCATTGAACTTTAAGGTTGATTATTGTAGGGTGAAGCAAGCATTTTTCTACGCATCTTTAATTTCACCTTGGCGACTCTTACATATGTTTCATGTATACCTCAAATAGGTTGTCATTCTTTCATAAATTTCCCACTTTGAACATTGCTAGCATCCCTAGAAATCCTAATCATGTCACAGGAATAATGCTACGTGGGATGCCTATATTTGATGGTGACCCAAGCTCCACAATTGACCATGTGGAAACATTTAATGCACATACTTCAAAAGAGAAAGTGGTCCACCAAGATGTCCTTATGTTCGTTTATGGTTTTCTTACACATTTTCAAGTATGCCCCGTATTGAGAATTCAAGAGGAAGCTTTCATCGAGAATCACCAAGACCCTAAGAATATAAGTAATGAATGGGAAGATGAGTCCTCCTGGGGTCCACAAGATGAAAAGGATGATTTTCAGAACACATATGATGGGAAGGATGAATCCATGGAAAGTGAAGTTGAGACTAACCTTACCTTTCTCAAGAATATTACTCTTGATGGATATCCTTTTGAGAACCTTGAGGAAGGTGATCACATTAGCCCCTTGGAAGATGACATTGAATATTACTTCCACATTATAAAAGGGAAATGGGGAATTTCTGGTCCTCAATTTGGTTGTGCTCCCATTTATGACACCGACAAGGAAGACAAGGTTGAGAGTGGTCTCCCATTTCTCTCAGGCATTATTTATGATGACATATCCATCGACACCTTTGAGAAGAAGGATAATTATTTTCCCTTACATAAGAAGGATGATTTTGAGGAGAAGAAACTCGCTGAATATAATACTTCACCCTCCCATTTTCCTTATCCTCTTGTTTATCACTTCAAATCTTCCACAAGTGATTCCCTTGCCCCTTTTCAAGTGATCCCAAGTGACCATGAGCCCTTTCCCCCTTCTAAGTATGATTTCAAGGAAGAACCCCTCATTGAATATAGTTTATCTCCTTTGACACACCCTTAGCATTATGACCACCCCACAACCTCCCCTCTCCAATGTGACCATCACCGTGAGCAACCCATTTGTTGCATTCCTCCTTTCCCTCACCCTTTGTTTCCCCCTCGTTGTGACCTTGTGGCATCTGCAAAGCATAAGATTGTAAGTGATGATTGTGATAGGGAGTTCTTGAGAATGATCTTTTATTCCACCATTGTGTACTTAGAGGGAAACCCCCACACTTTTGAATTGACCTATTCTCCTTCTCCTAGGGCTTCCTTTTACCTCAAATGGAGGTCATGTTTTCCCACCTCCCACCGACTTCACCCCCCATCTGATTATGTTCACATTCGCTTTTGGTTTAGTTTCATGAGTAATCATATTGGTATTCATATGTATATTGATACGATGATATGTTGGCTACACTCTCTTTATGATTACACTTAGCATTAGTATTATCATATGCATGTTAGGGTATGATGCATTGCATGATGATTTTTGCATTAGAACTAACTGCATATGATGTTTCTCATGATACATTGGATTTCATTTAAAAGAAAAATTGCATATTTCATTTCTTGTTGGTTTATGGGCTAACATTAAGCATGGGTGATCATAAGACATCGTGAAAAGAATGTTGCCCTGTGGTTTTGATCTTTGACATGTGTAGATAACAGGTCTATGGTGACTAAGAGATAGTTGGATTTCTCATGACCTCCTGTTCGAGTAGCCTCATCCACTTCTTCGAGAGATCACATCCCAATTGGACACAGATGTTACCAACCACGTTTTGGGTGATATTCCCAGGAGAAATTTTTCTCTGTGATGAGCCTCAATCGATAGCCAGCATCCCCTTGATGCCTCCTACAAGCTCATTGTGCCACTTCTCTGCCACCTGAGCCAGCCATGTGGTTCCTCACCCTCATGTATTGATCATATTTTTGAAGGTGGGCTTCCCGAATCTAAAGGTATGTCTTGTCATTTGATAGTTGAGTATTCGTTTTACTTAACATGGATACTTTTGGGTATGGATTGATGGGGGGATTTAGCGGAAAGAGAGGGCTTAGTTTGTACTCTTGTCTCCTTGATCTCTTTTGGTTGTTACCCTTGGATCTTAGTCCCGCGAGATCTCCTTTATATACCATTAGGTTTTAGGGTGGTATTACTTGGGAAACCTTGACTTTAGATGCTTGGTCCCACTCCTCTACCCGCACATATTACTCCCTTTCCACTCACTATAGGCCCATTCATCATTTCTCCCACCTGGCTCCACATTTCCATTATGGGTCCACATAGGGCCAACCTCCCCATCCCCTTGCCCCCACCTTAGGTCAGGCCTAGAATAATGCCTCAAAGTTTGAAGCAACTAAAAAAAGAAGAAAAAGCATAATTGGCCACATTTAACAAGAAATTGTACCACAAAATGCAAAAGATGGTCAAGAAAAAATAATTAGCACATGGGCAAAAGCCAACACATGAGCTCTACCCCAATCCATCGCCATCACCCTAGTTTCATAGGCCTAGATGAGCCTCCTTTGTCATTCAGAAACCCATGATTGTCCCAACTCCTCGAGGGAGATGAACCGGCTTACTTGAAAGGGGGTAATCACTGCTATATTACATGTGAAAATTCGTGAATCTAACAAACCAGAAATCCTAATGTAGTAAATTGAATTTCATTACCTACTTGTGTTCTTCATTTAACAAGTTATTTTCAGAAATATTCAAAAAATATTATTGCAAATACACAGTAGCCTACACCAATATACAAATCAAGTACTAAAAAAAAAATGAGATGATCACACAAAGGAAACACTTATTTTTGGACTAAACGTCCCCGGAAAAACCCAATGTGGGAAAACGATGCAACAACTTTGAGGGTTTTCTATTATTAAGAAGTAGTTTTGGATATGAATATTGGTTTCCCTCTCAGCCAGCCAGTGATAGAGAAATATAATGGTGGAAAACCTGAATGAGTTTTACCTCACTTCACTCGGCATATTTCGGGTGATCCGACAACAAAACTAGCTAGACCCTGCTACAACTACATTGCCCCTTCGCAATAACTATGTGGGCCAACGTGGAGCTCTCTGATGCTCCACACCAGCTCTATGTCAGCTCTTTTTCCCATTGTGTCAACTTTCCTAGCTGTTCCGGCAGTTCCCGGTAGTTTCGGCTCTCTACGTGGAAGGCAACTTTCACCCTCTGTGCTGGCCCTTCTCGCTCTGCATCAAGGTTGCATGGGCCCAGACTGGCCCAGTGCCAGCTCTCCTAGCTACTATGTGGCCTCCAAAAGCTTCTCTCCACCTCTCTGTTAGTATTCCCAAACTATCCCTGCCCCTCAATTGCAAGATCTCCCCAATTGATATTCCTCTTGAGAACTTCTCACTTCCTAAAATCAATTTCCTCGATCTCTTTGTGTGTATTCTCCAACTGAACCCAAGCCTCCATTTATACTTTTCCTGTTTAGAAATCAACAACCGAGATTAAGTCTCTAATAAATGGCTAAGATTAAATTAGACTTGATCCTCATCTCTTAGAAGCTTCTTGCCCATATTTTCATTAATACGCATTAATATTTTAATTATCCTATGTTTAGACTTAGGAACCCCACTAAAAATATTAATTATTTTAATAAAATAGAATCCTGGTGGAATTTCTCCAAATGATTTCCGGGTCTTGGAGATTTCATGTGTTCTAGTCCCTCCAAAAAAGTTGGAGCTAGATCACATCCGATGCTACCCAAAAATCAACATTATACACATCATGCTCTTGTCCTTTGAGCCCTGAGCAATTAATTAAACAAAATTCATAAAAGGCAAAAGGAATATAAATAAGGGTGGAAAATTCAAGGTCGGGGCACCTCATGTACTACGACTTCTCCCTCCTATACATTACATACCTAGGTGTGGGATTCCCCTTATCTATCTACCCCTATCACCCATTATGTGGCTCATGGTTGTGCCTCTCATTACCTATCCCACCTCACCTATTTGTCACTTGCCACCCACAGTAGAAGGATGTACCTTGGACACACTATCCCCTCTAAGGGCTGAAACCACCTAATAAGGTATTTGGCTAACCCCTTTAAATCTTGAAGACGCTATCACATTCCAAAGCCCAGTATGGAAGGGCATGCCATTATGAAGTGCACACTTTGTTATCCATGGTTTGTAAGCTCTTTTACCTGATTATTTCAATGATTGGTTGTACTAGAAGCCTAGGGGATGCATTGGATCTTATGCAGGATTGCAGGTGATTTCCATTTGGGTTTGGCTTCCCTATATGGGATCCTGACCCCCAAAGGACCACATTGGTGCATGTAGGGTGTGCATAGAGAGCATAGGCCTCCACAGCTGCAGATGGTACTCCACCAATTTTCATGGATGTCCAGAGATTACTAGTGATCCACTTTCATGACGATGGTAATAGGCTTGGTACACTATGCCTAGCATGCCCCCACAGGAGCTCCACCCTCCTGGCAGGTGTCCCAGAACTTGTATGATGTCATGGCAGCATTCATTCCACCACTTGGGCCATTGCAGAGGATCTACAAGCATCTTCGTTCCATATGGAGACCCATTTGGTCATTGATGCTCCCTCAAACCCACTAAGAGCACCATAGGTCTACTACTTGGAGAATAAGGGCCCACCCCCTTATCCATTATATTCCGAAGAATTTATTCCTCAATATGTCACTTCATGACGTTATTGAGCCTTTAGAGGGCCCCACAACATGCAGACATCATTATTTGGCCCCTTGTAAGGTTTCTTTTTACGTTATGAGCTAGTATGGAAGGCTTGTCACCATTAGGAGTTATTATTTGCACATTATTTTATCTTTAGGGGTCCATAGGCTAATTTGAACTCATTACGAGGCTATATATTGATGTTAGATACATTCATTTGTATCATCACTTGACTTGGGAGGGATCTCTCTAGTCTTAGAGAAATTTCACACTTTTTCCTTGAAGGATATTTTTTTGAGATGGATGAATTTTGATGTATGGATTTGGGCTATTTCTCTTATCTTGGAGCTTTTTTATGCAAACAAATTTATGGTTGGATATAATCTATAACGTTTTAAGTGCTTTTTATCATTGTTATTCTTTTTGTTGCATATTGCTAAAATTAGGGTTAGTTGTTGCATTATTGTAATGTGGAATTGAGCTATGTTTTAGTTATTAAATGTATATGCCAATGTTATATGAATGAAATGTCCTAGAGATTATTTATCTCGAGAAACTTGCATCATTTTCTTTAAAGTATAAATGCTTGAAAGTCATTTTTCTTTGCTTACTATCTACATTGGATGAAGTTGACTTTCTAGGCCTCCTTGATCAAGAATCCAAGTTCTTACTCATTACCATGCTTGACTCCATATCCCCAAGGGAATTAGGCACTGGTTCCATAAAAGGGTGATCATCTCAACCTTCATTTTACCATTTTCCCCCTTTTTCCCCAGTATAGCCCCATTAGGTCACATAGGGCATCAATTTCCTGATAATGGGGCCAAGGAAAAATTTCGATCTCCTCTAGGCTACTGCATTGGTGGGTCCCCTCCCTCTCCTCCAAATTTGAGGCCATTCTTACAGTGGAATCTTCAGGAATCCCAAGCCCTAACTCTAGGACCTAATTTTTCCTAGGTATCCCCAAGGCTAGACATTAATAAGATCATTTCAACCTTTTGAAGTGAATATTCTTGTTTGGTCCATTCTCCGAACCTGGGCTACGTCCACTTAGCCCCGTGTGGTCCCACTTCTCAATAAAGACTATTTGTTAAAGACAACTTGGGAATCCAAGTTTCCAAGGATTATAGGGATTGAGAAACTCCTTTATAACCCTATTTGTTCTCCCTCAACCCTCTAATCCTCACCCCTTACCCCAGTTGGACCAAGTCCCTTTCTTAAAGAGAAAACAAGTTCCATTTTTCACTCCATCCTTGGGAAAGGGTTTTCAAGATCACTCCTTACCTGTCCATTGACATCTACTTTAAAAAGTGATCCCTAGTGTTGGCTTGAGGGGGCATGACCCAGGTTCAAATTTAATTAGCCAAACAAATCCCTACACTAATGGCCCTTTCAGCAACAGCCCGCGAAGCACGGACTGAGGTCTCGCCCGAAGCAGTATGGGGGGATGCTGGACCCAAGTTTCCACACCCTTGAGATGTCTGAGGGGTCGATTTAGTCCAACTGTGAATACCTTCATGCAGGTTACTTCGTACACTACCTTGACCTGCGAGACCTCTATGATCTATTATAATTGTCTTTGTGCGGCCCTAACCAGGGGCTAAGATGCTTTCGTGCTGCTAAGGCAATGATCTACGCTATTTCCCCAAGTTACACCTTGGTTCTTACTTATCTTATTATAACTGTTAGTTAACTTCGTGTAAACAGATACTTTATCTCATATTCACTTAAACAACATAATCATATAAGTTCGCATATCATATAAACAACAAAAATGTAATTTACGCCCAATACATTCAATACAGGAAACTGTAAATAAATACACATGAATGGAATGAACTTCTCTTTATTAATACTTCAATCGATTACAGACTCAACCTACCTTGCGCATTCAGTTGCAGGGGTCCGCGCTCTCAGCATCGGACTACTAGGCCTCTGTGCACTCAGCTGTAGAGCCTTCTCCTACTCTACGACCCAAGACTCGACTCTACACTTAGATAAGACTCAATTCTTCATCCTTCTCTCCATTGATTCCTTCGATGATTTACAACTTAGAGCCTCACTCTATTTATACAATCCCATGCTCCGCGAACCATAGGTAGATCTCTAAATCTGACACTACATTTACAAAACTAAGGGCAGACAATTCTATGACTCATTTACAAGTTCACACTCTACGCCCACAAAACATGGAGCCTTGACATCGGATTTGGTCAAAATCTAGGCTTTAAACCCCAAAAATTCCCATGGGGGATCCTATTCCCAATAAGCCCCCAACACAAACATTGTGACTCGCCCTTGAGTCACTCTGTCGGTGTGGAGATCTTCGCATGAAGACCTCCCAACTCTGCTCGAACTGCTGCAAGTTCAGTAGGGCAATGAGAAACTTCCTACTGTATCTCCTACACATGTTGTTCAGAGACCACGGTATCTGAACTGCTTACTTGCATCTACTCCTTCGTTCCCTACATCTGCGCAATATTGGCTTTGATCAAGGCTGTAATGACGAAGGCCTCATCGATCCATGGTTGGATGCGCGCCTTCAAAACTGCTTCCTTATGTCACGCCATGTCTACCTGCTCCTTAAGCGCTTTTGCCTATTGCATTCGTGCGAGCCTTTGAGTAACGGCCACTGTCTACGCAGTCCCTTTTATATCATCATATCTTCACTGCAGCTCACATGCCTCTGTATCCAAGCATTGTATGTTTAGGTCCTCCTATATAGTGGTGAGGACCTCGAACGACTCTTCCAAAAGTTTGGTGTCGTCCTGCACTGCACTGTTGATCTCCTCTGTTCCCATTGCGATGGCACTGGCACACTGTTCCCATGCCTCTAGTGGAGTTAGTCACTTCTTCTCGCTCCTCACGCACCCCTGCTACTAACCTTAGATGTGTGCCTCTGTTAGTGCCTCTACTGGGATGACTAACTCAGAGGACCATCTAGAAGGCTTCTTCAACCACCTACACAATCTGTCGATTCTACGCCACGACCTCATCGCGCTGTAGGCTCAATTGCTCCATGTTAATTCACTGCTCACTTATTACTTGGAGCACGCGACCCTCCCTAGCCCATAGTTCTATAGTTACTTCGTCCTGCAGAACATAAAGTGTCTCCCGAGGGAGTGCAACCATGTTGATCCACATTCCTTTTAGTGCATTGACCATAGGCCTATTAGCTTCGTTTTTTGTGACCAGTGCCCCTTCTAGTAGCACTATAGTATTGGTCATGTGGGCGTGCATCAGTTCCTCAACTCCAGCCATTCCTACTGCAAGGTTGGTCGACAGAGTACCATCCTGAGGAATGCGCAACTACAACTCCTGTATATGTGCCCAGAGGGCCCCCAATGCCATCTAATTTTCCTCCGTGAACTATTGGAGTGCCTCCACAGTGACCTCGCACACTGTCTCCCCTATGTCATGCAGATCCCCCTTAGTGAGGGTGATCAGGTCAAAATAAGTCTTGGAGGCTTTTGACTTCTTCCGTAGCCCCACCTTCTCTCTCAGGCATTGGCGCTTCATTTGTGTAGATGCTATATGTGGGTTCACGCCACCTTCCTCTATCTCGGGCTTTTTCTCAGGCAACAACAATTTATGTCCCTCACGCTCCTTCTCTGTTGCCTATTGTTGTTCTGTGACTGCCTTCCATTGTTTTGCTGCTACTTTCATAGAATCTCGTGCCTCCTGTGCCTTTGCTATTGCTGCCTCTTTTCTTCTTTTCTCTGCCAACTGCACCATCTGTAGTTTTTCCTCCTCCTTCTTCTTTTGTGCAACCGACTTCTGCATTTTCAATGCGGAGATGGCTAGAGCATGCCACTCTGGTGGCCACGACTCAAGTATGGCGAATATGACATCATTTGTGGCCAGGTACGGGAGATCATTCCACTTCTTCATGGGGTTCCTACGTGCCCTGACATACATGTTGTGGAAGTCCGCCTTGAACTCTGCAAAGCTTTGTAGACTATTATAGATAGTGGGCGATAACCGTGGCATGCAGTTAATCCCCATTTTGATGTTCATCTCCATGAACACCCAGAATATCTTACTATCTCAGATCCTCTGCACATCTTTAGTGGCCCACAACGAAGCGTACTTCACTACCTCCGGAAGATCCCACACAATTATGGGGAACTAGCTATCCTTAGGCAATTCCCAAGCCACCATCACTATGGACAGCAGAAGCCATGCATAGTGAAAGGTCTTCCCCTGTTCCTATGCCTCACGACAATTATCCAAGAACTCCTTGCACAAGTACTCAGACCAGTTAAACTGGACCCCCTCTGTGCATTACGTGGCAAGTGCTATCAATGGCGCGGGCACCTCATCCGCGCGACACTTCCGCATAACCTTGCCAGCTAGTATCTAGCTGGCAACTCTAACTGCCTTATTTTTTATATTGGAGATCACGTACCCTCTCTTCTTTTTCTCTAGCTTGAATTTTGCCTTCACAGCCTCCGCGATGGCCAAGTCGTTGCTCTTACCCTTCGAAATATTCGCCTGGTCCTCCCCTTTACAAGGGAGTCAGGTAATTCTATGAATCAGGTGGTCCATGATGGGGATGGGTTCCTCCAACCACAAGCACCCATCATGCACCAGGAAAAGCAGCTACCTGATGATAAAGATATTTACTAGGGCTCAATGGTAATGCGACACCTAGAATAGGTTTAAAAACCTTGCTTTCTCTACTCCACGCAACCACTTGTGCAACTCCAACTCTATGACTCCCACCGCAGTGTTTTTCTTCAACCTCATGAGCTGTGAGGTTGCCAAGTGTGGGAATTTCTCATGGTCTTCGAGATCCCTGTCTTCAAACTTTAGACCTGACACCCGTCCCAAATGTGCTCCTTCAAAAACGATATCATCAGGTAGTAGCAAAGTCTACAGAGAGCTCTTGCTCTCATCTAGGTCCTTAGGTACCCTTGCTTTCCTTTTCATGGAGGAACATACGTTGGCAGCTTGGTTAGAGGGTCTGCACCCTGGGTTTCTTCCTCCATTCTTCGTCCTCCTCCTCTTCGACTAGGATTTCCTCAAGGTCTTCCTCCTCCTCATCGGTTTCCACATTAACCGCTTTCCCCTTTTCTTCCATGGTAAGTTTAGTTCGCAACGGGTTTCTAAGGGACATGCACACTAAAACCATGGGCTTCTTCTCTTTCTTAGGTCTCAGCGTGCACAGTGATTTAGGGATTCTCGCGACTATCCCGCCGCTCTCAGGGGTATCTCCTATTGTCATGGCCTGTGCGGCCTCTTCAACGGTCATCTCATTGATATCCATGGCTTCCTGTGGTGTGATCATACTATTGTTCCAAAAATATCTCAACGACTCAGGTAAGTGCTCAAAAAACACCTTCGACTTCAAAAAATCAAGTAGATCTGGGTTCATAGATCTCTGGGTGTGCAATAGCTCAATTCTCAAATGGCCAAGTGTTGTTTGCAGGGCAGCCCTTTGCAATTTATAGCGCCTTTTGAATTTGAATTCGACCATTCCCCCAAAATTTGGTTCATTAATTCTCCCTTGCCGGTAGATTTTACCAAATCTAGCCCATAAAGCCTGCCTTAAATGCTTGTCGCCCGCTCCATTTGGTCTCAAACCAAGCATCACATTGTGAATAGTGACTATAACAGTCACTTCCAGTTGACCCGTGTGGCAGCGCAACTACCCTTACACTGTCGCGGACCCTATGACACTTCGCTCCTACGTGTAGCCCTGTCATCGTGTAGCTCCCAAGTAGAGTAGTTTATAGTCCTGCACCTCCTTTCAACTACCGGTGGTGCTAAGACTGTGCTTCCTACGGTTAGCCAGGTGGTCGGGCCACTTATATATGGCTTTAATGGACTATCACTTACTTCTCCTGGGAAGGGTTCACCATTTGACTTCACCAACTGTAACACGCCACCATCTGTGGTCCCCTTAGTAACATATGGTCCAATCCAAGGCATCAAAATGGCCAACTCTCAGCGGTAGTCCCCAAATTTGTCAACGTAATCATGTGCATCTTGTTTTATCACCACAATTTTCTTATCAAGAAAGTCCTTCTTTATTCCTTTCTCAAGCTTCTTGACATCTCCTTCCACCATGGCACTTTTTTCCCTCAACCAAACTCTTTAGTTCAGGAGTTCTTGGATCCTAATATTACCCTGATGGATCTCTTCATCAGGTCCCAAGCATTCTTCTTCGAGCTCTTCCAACTACACGATCCCTTCTTCCAAGGCTCCGTGAACCATCATATCCGTGGGCGCTACTATGCACGGACTAGGCATGATATACCCCATCGACATTATAGTGTTTGCTCCATATGCCAGCCTAGAAGGCATCGATTCTGTCAGTTTCTTGCACGTATTCTTGTAATCCCATAAGACTACTGGTACATGCAGATCCCAATCACTTTGCTTCGCATTACATACTTTGTTCAGTGCTTCGCACACTTCATTAAATGCTTCCGCGTGGATAACCTTCTGTGCACTCGTTCTCTCCACAATTTGTCATTCCAATTTGAGGAACTGTTTGCACATTCCCCCCCCCAACACATGCTTATTGACCGTATTTCCCAACACGCAGTTCATGTGTATCTGTGCAGGTTGTTTACCATATGCATGTACCCACCTAGACAGATGTGCGCGCAGACCAGCCCATCCATTGTATTTATCCACCAATTGCACTATAGGTTTCCCAAACCGTGAGCGCATCATCCTCCTACATGCGCACCAGTCTTCCAAGCTCCCTTTGTGCGTACCCCACCACCTCGCGGGTGTAGCACGCAGTACCCAATTCAAGGCCTGGAAATGTTTCTTTTCTGGCACCTCCCTCTCAAATCTGTCCAAGAAAGCATCTACCTCACCTAATCCATCATAAGTAGGGAGATCTCTCACTTCCATCAATACGTAGCACAGCAATCTTGTCATCATATTACAGGCCAGCATGGTTACCTTGTGTAACCGGTTCTGCCATTGCTCTATCTCCTCATCAGAATCTGACGTACAAGAGCTTTCACGCTACCATGCGATTTGTCCATCTGCAGTGGGATTTACCCAATCTTGTTCTCACACGATTATTTTGTAGATGCAATCCAAATCATAGTCTTTTTCATAGTCGTGCACCAGCTCTGTACAACGTGATTCCTCAGCAAGGTCCAAGGGCATAACTACACGCAGAGACTTCTCCTAAAAAATCATCTTGTGCTTCTTTAGATTAATCACCCTGTTCATATCAGTGGCCCAATAAATTCCTAAGAGCGTGGGGTAGGGATTGTTGTCATCAACAATATCTATCACCTCAAAGTCTACTAGCACACTAGCTCCCTCAATATACACAATGATTCCCTGCAATCGCCCTAGGGGTATTATCTTCTGTTGGTTCGCCATTCGCAGCTGAATAGGAGACAATCATCTTGCACTTCTTTAGATTAATCACCCTATTCATGTCAGTGGCCCAATCAATTCCTAAGAGCGTGGGGTAGGGATTGCTGTCATCAACAATATCTATCACCTCAAAGTCTACTAGCATGCTAGCTCCCTCAATATACACAATGATTCCCTGCAATCACCCTATGGGTATTATCTTCTGTTGGTTCGCCATTCGCAGCGTAGGCCTCCCCATGCGCTTCCATGTCTACTTTAGCAAAACTTTTGCATCCGATCCTAAGTCCAAAATTACTTGGTCCATCCCATATTCTCCAATTTGCATGGTTAGCCTCATTTCTGTCCCCGCCCTTGTCTTATGCTTTCCAATCTTTTAGACTACACGCAGTTCTCTTGGTGCGGTCCTAGCGCATTTGTTAATGAGTTCCTGTAGTCCCTTTATAGCCTTACTGTCGCGCAGTAGCTTCATGCATGTTTCCAGGAACGTCGTAAGCATAGATGGGTCCATTTATGCCTCCGGTCTATCTTTGCTTCCTGAAGTGGAGGCATCAACGAAGCTCTTCTTAGCTTCCATGAAGGTTTCCTTAGCGCGCTCCAAATCAAACTCTGCTTCTTTCGTCGGAGACATGAAAACCTAAGTACTATATTCAAGTTGTTTGCATTTATCATCTCCCGTCGCAATTCCACTTCGAAGCATAATGTTTACATTTGGATCTTCCTTGCGCAACTCAGACCTCATCATCTACAGGTTCTGAGTCGAGGGATTCGGTAGCGCTCCCTTGTTGCATATCCTAGCTATCAGCATAGGAAAATCCTCTGTCTCGTGATCAAACAAGGTACAATACAGATATGATGGACATGTTGGGTTCATACAATCATGGGCATAATGTCCTGGCCCTCTGCAATTGTAGCATATTAGCTGTCTGCGACCTCTTCCAGGTCCTCCTCCACCTCGGCCTCGTCCGTGCCCCTAAAATCCTGTTCGCACCACTCCTGCATTCGGGTCTAGGGGTCGCGATTCGGCCTGAACTCTATAGGTGGGAGTTCTATCCATCATTAACTCATAGCTTCTACAAGTGCGCTCATCATGTCCCACTAATCTACAAAAGTTATAGAACAATTGCTGTGAATTTTATGTATACTTCTGTAACAAATGGTAGTTGTCTGTAGCGTGTTTCCCTCCTATTTGACAAATCGCACACCACAAGGCAGGTGCCGCACTAGGTTTTTCTTATGCCTCGGGTCTTAACAGCATCAGTCCTCCTCCTGCGAGGTAATTTGTGAACACTGGGTAGTGGTCCTTATCATGACCTTGACCCTTGCATTTTACGAACCACACCTCTTCACGCACTTTTGGTCGAGCTATCCTATCTTGTTTCAAACTCTGCATCTCAAGGCATAGGTTTTTCAACTACGTGTGGATATGCTAAACTACCAAGTTAGGATCCTGCATTGGGGTCTCATGCAGTCTCATCGCAATCTCCAAGGCTTCTGCCTAAGTCGTTAACCTCTGCTGCGACAATGCATTCCTCAAATGCGGCGTTAGCGATGCTACAAACTATTCGTGGTGTTGTCCATCCATCAAAGTCATATTAGCTTCGAGAATTGTGAACTTCAACCTCTTATCGAACTCCGAAGGAGTCTCACCTGGTAGCATTGTGATCTCTTTGAACCCAATAATCGATTGCACTTTTGACTTCGGTCTGCTAAATTCCTTATTTAGCGCAGTTTGGATATTTGCGATCCCCACATTCGAATTGTCATTAGAATTCTTAACATACTAGGTTAGCGCGTGGTCTTACACGGCACTAACCAGTGTCGCTTTCTTTATATTGTCATTTGTTACTCCCTATGCTTCCCATATGACTCTTATCACAAACCAAAACTGGTCTAGATCCTCATTTCCTACTCCCTTGAACACAAGCAACTTTATTGTGCTTTCCATATTGACTCGCGGTGGTGGCGGAGGTGGTACGAGTGAAGATGGAGGTCAAGGCAGTGAAGCTAACGGTTGTGTGGGTGGGGGTGGTATGCACAGAATCCTTTGCCTTATCAAATGGATCGCACTTCGTGAAGAGACCTTCGCAAGCTCTTCCTTGTCCCCTCGCGAAGGCGAAATCAAAGGGCTATTCTTTGGTCCCTTACTTCCTTCACTTCTATAGGTTTTTCCACTTTGCGTAGCTCCAAACATCAAGGTAATTGCATAACCCTCTTTTCACACAATAGCATTTTAATCCAAGTATTCAGAGACTTTACATACTTACCTCGCGGTCCTTTGAGGAAGTGTCGCTCTGCCTCGCTATAGCTGACTGAAGTATCTACCGTAAACTCAGTAATGAATCCTCCTATAATCTGATCGAGCCAGTGATCAACAACGCGCATGATCTTATCCTCTGATGCTTCTAATCTACACACCAACTCTGGGGTCCACACAATAGGACCATTAAGCGTCCACCTCCCTTGGTTATCTGCTAGCTTCGTGATCCACTCGTACAGCTCAATAGGGAAAGATGCGAAGAAGATTTCGTGGATGTCTGTGTATAGGTAGTAGTCTAACCACTCTTCCTTTGTCAGTCACAGATTCCTGTTCTTCTATGTTGCGAACTCGTGAATTCTCCTATCCAACCAACCTTCAATTTCCTTCATAGTTGGATTCCAATGATGCGACATTAGACATCTCTATGTAGATTCTGGTCCCGACAATGGAACCATTTGTTGGCTTGAGGGGGTCTGACCCAGGTTCAGAGTTAATTAGCCAAACAAATCCCTACACTACTAGCCCTTTTGGCAACAGGTCGCGGAGTGCAGACTGAGGTCTCACTCGAAGCAGTATGGGGGGATGATGGAACCAAGTTTCTGCACCCTTGAGATGTTTGAGGGGTCGATTTAGTCCAACTGTGAATACCTTCATGCAAGTTACTTCGTGCACTACCCTGACCTGCAAGACCTCTGCGATCTGTTATAATCACCTTCGCACAGCCCTAACCAAGGGCATAGATGATTTTACGCTGCTAAGGTAGTGATCTGCGCTATTTATCCAAGTTACACAATAGCATTTTAATCCAAGTATTCAAAGACATTACGTACTTAGCTCGCGGTCCTTTGAGGAAGTGTTGCTTTGCCTCGCTATAGCTGACTGAAGTATCTACCCCGAACTCAGTCATGAATCCTCCTATAATCTGATCGAGCCAGTGATCAATAGCGCAAGTGATCTTATCCTCAAATGCTTCTAATCTACACACCAATTCTCGGGTCCACACAATAGGACCGTCAAGCTTCCACCTCCCTTGGCTATCTGCTAGCTTTGTGATCCACTCGTACAACTCAATAGGGATAGATGCAAAGAAGATTTCATGGATGTCTGTGTATAGTTAGTAGTCTAACCACTCTTCATTTGTCAGTCACAGATTCCTTTTCTCCTGCATTATGAACTCTTGAATTCTCCTATCGAACCAACCTTCAATTTCCTTCATAGTTGGATTCCAATGATATGACATCGGACATCTCTATGCAGATTCCAGTTCCGACAACGGAACCATTTGTTGGCTTGAGGGGTCCTGATCTAGGTTCGGAGTTAATTATCCAAACAAATCCCTACACTACTAGCCCTTTCAGCAACAGCCCGCAGAGCGCGGACTGAGGTCTCACCCGAAGTAGTATGGCGAGATGCTGGAACCAAGTTTCCGCACCCTTGAGATGTCTAAGGGGTCGATTTAGTCCAAATGTGAATACCTTCGCACAAGTTACTTCACGGGCTACCCTGACCTACGAGACCTTCGCGATCTATTATAATCGCCTTCGCGTAGCCCTAACTACGGGCAGAGATGCTTTCGCACTGCTAAGGCAGCGATCTGCACTATTTACCCAAGTTACACCTCGGTTCTTACTTATCTTCTTATAACTGTTAGTTAACTTCGCGTAAACAGATACTTGTTGGCATTATGATGCATGTGTTGTACTTGATGGCAACCCTCTCATAGAAGATCATCTCACTTGTATACATTCAGATGAATCCACATAAGAGATATCAGATATGACAGAATACATGGATGTAGGACAGTTCAAAGGGATCAGATGACAGTTCAAAAATAAGCTTTGCCATCAAGTCCAAAGGGGGAGATTGTTGGCATTATAGCTAAAGTGTTGTCCTTGATGGCAACTCTTACAGGTGATGGATCACTGTACATCCGTTCAGTAGCAGAGATTGATGATTAGCTCACAATAATGAAGGAAATAAGAAGTACACAAATACATAGTACAAAAGGCGCGGACCTGCAGGAATATCACAGATAAAGTGATATATACCCGCATGTGCACCATGTAAAAGGTGCGGACCTAAAGTGCACACACTTTCATGCAGAGAAAAGCACACGTGGGGTTTCTTATGTTTAACCCTTGGTATTTAGCCCGTCGGTATTGTGTTATTGTGGTTTTGGCCCGTGGTATTGTGAAAGGCCTAAGGCTATAAAAGAGGAAGGAAATCATTTGGCTATGGCATGCTTTTGGGTTGAATATCTTATGAGAGATAGATCTGAAATACTATGATCTCTTGGTGAATAATATCTAGATCTACAAGGTGAATCTGCTGATGGGTCAAGATCAACTTGGCACAAGATCAGATCTGTAGATCTGATAGACTGGGGTATGCTTGAAGTCTGAAAAACACCTATAACCTCAGGACCGCAGGTGCAACACGGTGAATGTGCGTAAGGAACGCAGGCGATCCATAGGCACAGTGCGGATGCACGCAGCGCAACAAAGGTACGGGTGTGGAGGTACGTGGTGTGACGTAAGGCGCAGTTGCGGAGGCACAGGAGAGATACGCAGCGCAACAGAAGACGCAGGTGCGGAGGCGCCCTAGGAGTACGCGACGCGATAGAATATACAAGTGCGTATCTGCACGGAGGTACGCAGAAAGATAGAAGGTACAGTGTGTATGCCCGCAGAAAATCAGATTGTTAGCTGCGGATACCCGCGGGTCGGTAGTTGGTGCAGGGGCGGACACCCGCAGGTTTTCGTTGGAGAAGCTGCGTACATTTCTTAGAATATGTCTTAGCTGCTTCTGTTGTTTACTGAAGTATTCTGGGTTGTTAAGTGATGTCTGGTATTATGTTCTGATAACAGCAGTGATTGATTGAATGATTATGATTAGCTTCAGTATTGATAGATGAATGGATCAGGTTCATAATGACTTATCCTTATATGATCTGGTGGACTAGATCTGGTTGATAACTCTCATTGTATATGTATTGATCTGGTGATTGGGTGATTCAGAAGGTTGTTTGATTATGAGCTTCAATGTTGTTGTGTCCAGTATGAAAATTGGATGAAATGTGGCCTTTCAGATTATGTGTTGTGCTTCAGTGTATCCAGTCTGAAAATTGATGAAACGTGGTACCTGGAGGAGAGAAGATTGTAGGTCAGCACCTACATACTAGTATCTAAGCTAGTACAAGAGCTAAGGGAAATCTTTGGAGCATTGTAGCAGGTAGCAGCCTGCGTACTAGTAAATGAATCGGCTAGTACAAGAGCAAAGGGGGTTGTAGCTCCCGTACTGGTATAAGACTGCACCAGTACAAATATTGTAAAAGGATTTTCTTATTAAGAAGAAGATTGAGATGACTTGCAGCAGGTGGTTTTCTCCCACATTGGGTTTCCACCTTATATCATGGTGTTCATGTGTGTGACTTATGTGTGATGATCTATTCTCTTTTACTGCACCAGTTTACTGCTAATATGATTGATAATGTTCTAATACACTCAACTAATTGAATCATAAGAAGCTGTGGAATTAGCATATATGAATCTGATTATGGAAATGAAAAAGTTTTATTAATGTGATAATACTGATTCACCCCCCCTCTCAGTATTATTTCCAACAATTGGTATCAGATCAGGTCCTTTGGTAGAAGCTTGATTGCTTGAAGGAGATCCGTGGAACAATGGGAAAGAAGCTTAAGAAGAAAGCTCATAAGAAGAATAAGACATCTCAGAAGAACTATGACAGTGGGAGAATCGATTGGGGATTAGGTATAAGAAGCTCTTCAGATTCAGATTCAGATTCGGAATCATTTCAGAATGAAGATGAACTATCAGGTATGAATTTGCTATCCTCTGATGTTCCAGCTATCTATCCATTTGGAAAAGATGGAAGTGATAACGAAACAACTGAATGTGCTCTTATGGGTGAGGAAGAAGGATATCAAATAGAAGCAGAATTTAACAGGCTGACAAACAAAATTAGTGAACAAGAAAGACTTCTGAACATAAAGAGTGGTGCCCTCAAAGAAGCTGTTACTAGACAAAAGGCTCAACGAGAGTTATTCAAGGAGAAATATCAAAAGTTGCAGGTTGAAGCAACATCTCTAAGAAATGAAGTCAATGAAAAGAACACAACCATCAAGAAACTCAGAGATAGATCTAGTTACTATGAAAGTCTTGAAGCCACAATCCGCTCTCTAAAGGAATATCTTGAAGAATCAAAGAAGCAGAATAAAGATCTTGTCCAAGATATTGAAAAACAGGGAAACGAAGTTATCAGCTTAAAATCTCAGCTAGAATGTGCCTTCATAATTCGTCAAATGCAACAGGATCTGAATGAAGAACAAGAAAAGGAGATTCTCAAGCTAAAGCATCAGTTGGAAGAAGAAAGGAAAGTTGAAGAAGACATGAAGAAGCAATATCTAGAAAAAGAAGAACAACTTCAAGTTGAGGTAAATATCTTGAAAAGTAAATTAGAAGAAAAGGATAAGATCTTACGTTTTCAAGATAGTACTAAAGTCTTGGATGATATTCTTAATAATCAAAGATATCCTGCTATCAAAACTGGTCTTGGCTTTCATGAATCTGTTGAAGGTGAATCTAGTTCACAAGGTGAGGCAAGGAACTCTAAAGAGAAATCTAAAATGATCAACAAGGAGATAAGAGAGATGAAAGGTCAATCTCATCATCAACCAAGGAAAGAAATTCTTCAAAGAAAATCTCTTACTCCTCCTATGAATAATGTTGAATGTTATGTATGTCATAACCTTAGACATGTTGCAGCTAGATGTAGAAGAAGAAGGGTTCAAGATCATCAAACAAACAGATCATCTCAGTCAAGGTACTTTAATGGATATTGCTTTGCTTGCAATATGTTTGGTCACAAAGCTGCTAATTGCTACAAAAGGAATATGAAACATGTAAGATGTTATGCATGTAACAAGCTTGGACATATAGCAAAGGAATGCAGGAACAAAGCACGGACATCACACCAAAAGGCGAAAACATCATCACACTTGAAGATATGGAAGAAAAAGGAAGTTCAGTGAGAAGGTGGTGGCACAACACATTATACAGACATAACAGAGGGAGCCGGAAGTGTAAAACTTCAATCTCCTACGCAATCTTGATAAAGGGAAGTTGCATATATACGCGAATTTGTTACTGCATAGTCGCGTATATGATTGTTTGAAGAAAGGCAGTAGGGACAGATTCAAGGAAAGGATCAGTTTTTGATAATGGTTGCATTTTGCTAATGATGTGTGGATATGATGGTTAGAATTATTTTGGTTCTAACTTGATATTGTTGATGTCTTGATACTTCTTATTAATATGCATGATCAGATCTAACAGATGGCACAGGTTTAGGGGGAGCATATGCTCTTAATGCATTGTTGGCATTATGGTTAATAGTCCTTGGTGATGATGCTTATATGGATAAATGATTCATCTTGCTATGATATGGTTATGAGTTGTTCAGATGATTCTTGGGGTTACATAGTTGATTTTTCAGATCAGATTTATGGTTGATTCTCTGATGCTACATATTTGGTGCTTACATGGTGATCTTCATAAGGATAAGAAGAATTATGATGCAAGATTCGTATTGTTCTTGGCACATATGAGGATTGTTAGCTGGATACATGGGTGATTATTCAAAGTTGCATTGTTGGAGACATGATGATGATGAGCTCTTACCTATATGATGATAGGTTGTTTCGTACATATGTTTATTGATGCAGATATTCCCAAATGATCATCTGGATGGCTTTGGTGTTTCTCCTTATGATAAAAGATGTTATGGAGAAGATCATACAGTGTTGTTGCTGTTGTTTATCTTAGGTGATTGGTCTCTGTTATAAATGTCATATCACGACTCATGATGTAATAGTGTGTCTCTATCTATTGTAGTCATCTCTTCAGGTCATGTAACGAACTATGTTGGTTTCCCCACTATGCCTGGGATGAAGATGTAATGTATTTAGTTCCTGATGTATCCCCACTTGGTTGGGTGATGGATGTATGTATTGAGTCTTTTGGTGATAGGAAGGTCATATAGAGTCATGTTCTTCTTATAGAACATCTTTTTGCAGACCTTGCTTACAGTTAGGGGAAGCTTGAGCATAAACAACACTATATAGAAGAGCAGACATTTCAGCTTGTTCTCAGAAAGAGCATGATCAGATTGGTGCACCATGGCATATACAAAGGGGGAGCTCATTCAGAGACTTCAGCAGATCTGGTTTATAGTCAAGAGGAGCATGTTCTTAGGGGGAGCAAAACCCTTTGCCCTTGATGTCAAAGGGGGAGAGTGATTTGGTGTTGTTGCCATCAAGTCCAAAGGGGGAGATTGTTGGCATTATGATGCATGTGTTGTACTTGATGGCAACCCTCTCATAGAAGATCATCTCACTTGTATACATTCAGATGAATCCACAGAAGAGATATCAGATATGACAGAATACATGGATGTAGGACAGTTCAAAGGGATCAGATGACAGTTCACAAGTAAGCTTTGCCATCAAGTCCAAAAGGGGAGATTGTTGGCATTATGGCTAAAGTATTGTCCTTGTTGGCAACTCTTACAGGTGATGGATCACTGTACATCCGTTCAGTAGCAGAGATTGATGATTAGCTCACAATAATGAAGGAAATAAGAAGTACGCAGATACATAGTACAAAAGGCGCGGACCTGCAAGAATATCACAGATAAAGTGCGTACATACCTGCATGTGCACCATGTAAAAGGTGCGGACCTAAAGTGCACACACTTTCATGCAGAGAAAAGCACACGTAAAAGGTGTTGTTGCCATCAAGTCCAAAGGGGGAGATTGTTGGCATTATGATGCATGTGTTGTACTTCATGGAAACCCTCTCATAGAAGATCATCTCACTTGTATACATTCAGATGAATCCACAGAAGAGATATCAGATATGACAAAATACATGGATGTAGGACAGTTCAAAGGGATCAGATGACAATTCACAAGTAAGCTTTGCCATCAAGTCCAAAGGGGGAGATTTTTGGCATTATGGCTAAAGTGTTGTCCTTGATGGCAACTCTTACAGGTGATGGATCACTATACATCCGTTCAGTAGTAGAGATTGATGATTAGCTCACAATAATGAAGGAAATAAGAAGTACGCAGATACATAGTACAAAAGGCGCGGACCCGCAGGAATATCACAGATAAAGTGCGTACATACCCGCATGTGCACCATGTAAAAGGTGCGGACCTAAAGTGCACACACTTTCATGCAGAGAAAAGCACACGTGGGGTTTCTTATGTTTAACCCTTGGTATTTAACCCATCGGTATTGTGTTATTGTGGTTTTGGCCCGTGGTATTGTGAAAGACCTAAGGCTATAAAAGAGGAAGGAAATCATTTGGCTATGGCATGATTTTGGGTTGAATATCTTATAAGAGATAGTTCTGAAATACTATGATCTCTTGGTGAATAATATCTAGATCTACAAGGCGAATCTGCTGATCGGTCAAGATCAACTTGGCGCAAGATCAGATCTGTAGATCTGATAGACTGGGGTATGCTTGAAGTCTGAAAAACACCTATAACCTCAGGACTACAGGCGCAACATGGTGAATGTGTGAAAGGAACGCAAGCGATCCATAGGCGCAGTGCGGACGCACGCAGCGCAGCAAAGGTACGGGTGCGGAGGTACGCGGCGTGACGTAAGGCGCAGTTGCGGAGGCACAGGAGAGATACGCGGTGCAACAGAAGACGCAGGTGCGGAGGCGCCCTAGGAGTACGCGGCGCGATAGAATATACAAGTGCGTATCTGCACAGAGGTACGCAGAAAGACAGAAGGTACAGTGCGTATGCCCGCAAAAAATCAGATTGTTAGCTGCGGATACCCGCGGGTCAGTAGTTGGTGCAGGGGTGGATACCCACAGGTTTTCGTTGGAGAAGCTGCGTACATTTCTTAGAATATGTCTTAGCTGCTTCTGTTGTTTACTGAAGTATTCTGGGTTGTTAAGTGATGTCTGGTATTATGTTCTGATAACAGCAGTGATTGATTGAATGATTATGATTAGCTTCAGTATTGATAGATGAATGGATCAGGTTCATAATGAATTATCCTTATATGATCTGGTGGACTAGATCTGGTTGATAACTCTCATTGTATATGTATTGATCTGGTGATTGGGTGATTCAGAAGGTTGTTTGATTATGAGCTTCAATGTTGTTGTGTCCAGTATGAAAATTGGATGAAATGTGGCCTTTCAGATTATGTGTTGTGCTTCAGTGTATCCAGTCTGAAAATTGATGAAACGTGGTACCTGGAGGAGAGAAGATTGTAGGTCAGCACCTACATACTAGTATCTAAGCTAGTACAAGAGCTAAGGGAAATCTTTGGAGCATTGTAGCAGGTAGCAGCCTGCGTACTAGTAAATGGATCGGCTAGTACAAGAGCAAAGGGGGTTGTAGCTCCCGTACTGGTATAAGACTGCACCAGTACAAATATTGTAAAAGGATTTTCTTATTAAGAAGAAGATTGAGATGACTTGCAGCAGGTGGTTTTCTCCCACATTGGGTTTCCACCTTATATCATGGTGTTCATGTGTGTGACTTATGTGTGATGATCTGTTCTATTTTACTGCACCAGTTTACTGTTAATATGATTGATAATGTTCTAATACACTCAACTAACTGAATCATAAGAAGCTGTGGAATTAGCATATATGAATCTGATTATGGAAATGAAAAAGTTTTATTAATGTGATAATACTGATTCACCCCCCCTCTCAGTATTATTTCCAACAATACTTTATCTCATATTCACTTAATCAACACAATCATATAAGTTCTCACATCTTATAAACAAAATAAATGTAATTTATAACCAGTACATTCAATGCAGGAAACAGTAAATAAATACACAGGAATTGAATGAACTTCTCTTTATTAATGCTTGAATTAGTTATAGACTCAACCTTACCCTACGCACTCAGCTGCAGGGGTCTGTGCACTCAACAATAGACTACTAGGCCTCTACGCACTCAGTTGCAGAGCCTTCTCCTACTCTACGACCCAAGATTCAACTCTACACTTAGATAAGACTCAATTCTTCATCCTTCTCCCCATTGATTCCTTTGGTGATTTACAACATAGAGCCTCACTCTATTTATACAATCCCATGGTCCGCGGACCATGGGTAGATCTCTAAAGCTGACACTACATTTACAAAACTGAGGGCGGAACACCTTATGACTCATTTACAAGTTTGCACTCCACACCCACAAAACGCAAAGCCTTCACAATGGATTTAGTCAAAATCTGGTCTTTAAGCCCCAAAACTTCCCTTGGGGGATCCCACACCCAAAACCTAGATCACTGGTACTTCTCCCATCAGTGAAAGTCCATAAAGAGCAGGGAGACTTAGTTGTGGTGAGAGTGGGATAAGCCTCCACTATTGCCCTTGACCTAGTAGTTTCCCTCTTAGGAACCCCTTTTAGGTCCCCTGCTAGTTTGAGTTGTAACATTTCTGGCGCCCTTGTTGGGGACACTAAATGTGTGTTTTATTCCTTGTACAACATATCGACATATCATTATTGGCAACTCCATTGGAAGAACAAAGCCCTAGTTCTTCTTTGAACTTTAAGGTTGATGATTGTAGGGTGAAGCAAGCATTTTTCTAGGCATCTTAATTTCGCCCTGGAGACTCCTACATACGTTTCATGTATACCTCAAAAAGGTTGTCATTATTTCATAAATTTCCCGCTTTGGACATTGCTAGCATCCGTGGACATCCTAATCATGTCATAGGAAGGATGCTACATGGGATGCCCATGTTTGATGGTGACCGAAGCTCCGCAATTAACCATGTGGAAAAATTTAATGCACATACTTCAAAGGACAAAGTGGTCCACTAGGATGTCCTTATGTTGTTATTATATAGTTCCCTCTATGGTCACAACTCATGGTTGCAAAATCATGAACCTAGGAGCATCTCATCTATTAAGGAGTGCGTTGATGGTTTTCTTACACATTTTCAAGTATGCCTCACATTGAGAATTCATTGAGAATCAACTAGACCCTAAGAATATAAGTAATGAATGGGAAGATGAGTTCTCCTAAGGTCTGCAAGATGAAAAGGATGATTTTCAGAACACATATGATGGGAAGGATGAATCCATGGAAAGTGAAGTTGAGACTAACCTTACCTTTCTCAAGGATATTACTCTTGATGAATATCCTTTTGAGAATCTTGAGGAAGGTGATCCCATTAGCCCCTTGGAAGATAAAATTGAATATTAATTCCACATTGAATAAGGGAAATGGGAAATTGTTGGTCCTCAATTTGGTTGTGCTCCCATTTATGACACCAACAAAGAAGATGAGGTTGAGATTGATCTCCCCTTTCTTTGAGAAATTATTTATGATGACATATCCATCGATACCCTTGAGAAGAAAGATCATTATTTTCCCTTACATGAAAAGGATGATTTTGAGGAGGATAAACTCATTGATTATAGTACTTCACCCTCTTCTTTTCCTTATCCTCTTATTCATCACTTAAAATCTTCCACAAGTGATTCCCTCGCCCCTTTTCAAGTGATCCCAAGTGACCATGAGTCCTTTCCCTCTTTTGAGTGTGATGTTAAGGAAGTACCAGTCATTGAGTACTTTATATCCTTTGACACAACCTCTGAATTAGGACCACCCCACAACCTCCCCTCTCCAATGTGACCATCACCATGAGAAACCTAGTTGTTGCATTCCTCCTTTCCCTCACCCTTCGTTCCCCGCTCGTCACGACATTGTGACAGCTACAAATCATAAGATTGTAACTGATGATTGTGATAGGGAGTTATTGAGAGTGATATTTTATTCCACCATTGTGTACTTAGAGGGAAACCCCGACACTTTTGGATTGGCCTATTCTCCTTCTCCTAGGGATTCCTTTTACCTTGAATGGAGATCATGTTTTCCCACCTCCCACCCACTTCATCCCCCATCTGATTATGTCCGCATTCGCTTTGGGTTTAGTTTCATGATTAATCATACTTGCAGACATATGTATATTGATACGATGATATGTTGGTTGCACGGGCTTTAAGATTACACTCAGGATTAGCAATATCTTATGCATGTTAGGGTAGGATGCATTCCATGATGATTTTTGCATTGGAACTAACTGCATATGATGTTTCACATGATAGATTAGATTGAATTTTAAAATAAAATTGCATATTTCATTTCTTGTTGGTTTATGGGCTAACATTAAGCATGGGTGATCATAAGACACTGTGAAAAGCATGTTGCCCTATGGCCTTGATCTTTGACATGTGTAGATAACAGGTCTACGGTGACCAATATATTGTTGGAGTTCTCATGACCTCCCTTTTGAGCAGTGTCATCCACCTCTTCGAGAGATCACCTCCCAGTTGGAGCCAGATGTTACCCACCACTTTTTATGTGATATCTACAGGAGAAATTTTTCTCCATGATGACCCTCAACCGGCAACCCCTTAATGCCTCCTACTAGCTCATTGTGTCACTTCTCTGCCACCTGATTCAGCCATGTGGTTCCTCACCCACCTGTATTGATCATATATTTGAAGGTGGGCCTCTCGAATCTAAAGGTATGTCTTTTCATTTGATAGTTGAGTATTGGGTTTACTTAACATGGATACTTTTGGGTATGGATTGATGGGGGGATTTGGCGGAAAGGGTGGGCTTAGTTTGTACTCTTGTATCCTTGATCTCTTTTGGTTGTTACCCATGGATCTTAGTCCCATGGTATCTCATTTATTGACCATTAGGTTTCAGGGTGGCATTACTTGGGAAACCCTGACTTTGGGTGCGTGGTCCCACTCCTCTACCCACACATATTACTCCCTTTCCACTCAATATAGCCCCATTCATCATTTATCCCACCTGGGTCCACATTTCCATTATGGGTCCACATAGGGATAGCCTCCCCATCCCCTTGCCTCTACCTTGGGTTAGGCCTAGAATAATGCCCCGGAGGTCGAAGCAACTAAGAAAAGAAGAAAAAGCATAATTGGCCAAATTTAACAAGCAATTGTACCACAAAATGTAAAAGATAGTCGAGACAAAAATCATTAGCACGTGGATAAAAGATAACACATGAGCTCTACCCCAATCCATAGCCATCACCCTAGTTCCGTAGGTCCTAGATGAGACTCCTTTACCATTCAGGAACCCAAGATTGTCCCAACCCTAGACGACAATGAATGGGCTTACATGGAAAGGGGTCATCACTGCTATATTATACACATCATGCTCTTTTTCCTTTGAGCCCCACGCAGTTAATTAAAGAAAATTCATAAAAGGCAAAAGGAATATAAAGAAGGGTGGAGAAATCAAGGTCGGGTCACCTCATGTACCATGACTGATCCCTCCTATACATTCCATACCTAGGCATGGGCTTCCGCATATCTAGCTACCCCTATGCCCAATTATGTGGCTCAGGGCTACCCCTCTCCTTTCCTATCCCACCTTGCCTATTTTTTAGTTGCCATCCCCATTAGAAGGATGTACCTTGGACACACTATCCCCTCTAAGGGATGAAACCACCTAATAAGGTACTTGGCTAACCCCCTTTGGAGCTTAGAGACACTATCACATTCCAAAGTCCACAATGGAAGGGCATGCCATTATGAAGTGCCCACTTTGTTATTCATGGTTTGTAAGCTATTTTACCCGATTATTTCAATGACTGATTGTATTGGAAGCCTAGGGGATGCATTAGATCTTATGCAGGATTGCAGGTAGTTTCAATTTGGGTCTGACTTCCCTATATGGGATCTTGACCTCGAGAGATCTACATTGGCGCATGTAGGGTGTGCACAGAGAACCATGGGCCTCAAGAGCAATAGACAATACTCCACCAATCTTCATGGATGTCCAAAGACTACTAGCCATCCAATTTCGTGACGATGGTATTAGCCTTGGTAAACTATGCCCAGTAGGCCCCCACAGGAGCCCCACACTCTTGGTAGGTGTCCCAGCACTTGTACGATGTCATGACAACATTCATTCCACCACTTGGACCATTCCAGAGGATCTACAGGCATCTCCAATCCATATGGAGACCAATGGGGTCGTTGATGTGCCGTCATACCCACTGAGAGCACCACATGTCTACTACTTGGAGAACATAGGGGCCACCCCCTTATCCATCATATTCCAAGGAATGTATTCCGCAATATGGAACTCCAAGATGCTATTGAGCCTTTAGACGGCCCTACGACATGCATACATCATATTCGGGCCCTTGTGAGGCTCATTTTTACATTATGAGCTAGTATGGTGGGTTGTCACCATTAGGAGTTATTATTTGCACATTATTTTATCTTTAGGGGCCCATAGGCTAATTCGAACTCATTAGGAGGCTATATATTGATATTAGATAAATTCATTTGTATCATCACTTAATTTGGGATCTCTGTAGTCTTAGAGAATTTTCGTATTTTTTCCTTGGAGGATATTTTTTAGAGATGGATGAATTTTGATGTATGGATTTGGGCTATTTCTCTTATCTTGGAGCTTTGTTATGAAAATGAATTGCTGGTTAGATATACTCTATAACATTGTAAGTGATTTTTATTATTGTTATTCTTGTTATTATCTACATTGTATGAAGTTCACTTTATGGGCCTCCTTGATCAAGGATCCAAGTTCTTACTCATTACCATCCTTGACTCCATATCCCCAAGTGAATTAGGCACTGGTTCAATAAAAGGGTGATCATATCAACCTTCATTTACCATTTTTCCCCTTTTTCACAAGTCTAGCCCAATTAGGTCACATAGGGCATCAATTTATCGGCAATTGGGCTAAGGAAAAATTTTGATCTCTTCTAGGCTACTGCGCTGGTGGATCCCCTCCCTGTCCTCCAAATTTGAGGCCATTATGATGGTGGAATCTTCGGGAATCCCAAGCCCTAGCTCTAGGAACGAATTCTTCCTAGGTATCCCCAAGGCTAAACCTTAATAGGATCAATTCAACCTTTTAATGTGAATATTCTTGTTTGTTTCTTTACCCTCACCTTGTCCAAGATAGAAACATAATTGTTTTCTATATTCCATCCTCGAACCTGGGCTAGGTCCACTTGGCCCTGTGTGGTCCCACTTCTTAATGAAGACTATTTTTCAAAGATCACTTGCGCATCCAAGTTTCCAAGGATTATAGGGATTGAGAAACTCCTATGTAAGCTTATTATTTCTCCCTCAACCCTCCAATCCTCACCCCTTACCTCTGGTGGACAAAGTACCTTGCTTAAAGAGCAAGCAAGTTCCATTTTTCACTCAATCCTTGGGAAATGGTTTTCAGGGTCACTCCTTACCTATCCATTGAGATCTACTTTAAAAATTGATCCCTACACTACCAAGACTTCTCCCATTGGTGAAAGTCCATAAAGAGAAGGGAGACTTAGCTGTGGTGACAGTGGGCTAAGCCTCCATTGTTTCCTTTGACCTAGTAGTTACCCTCTTAGGAACCCCTTTTGGGTCCCCTGCTGGTTTCAGTGGTAACATTTCTGGCGCCATTGTCGGGGACATGAAATGTTTGTTTTGTTCCGTGTATGACATATCGACATATCATTATTGGCAACTCCATTAGAAGAACGAAGCCCTAGTTCTTCATTGAACTTTAAGGTTTATGCTAGTAGGGTGAAGCAAGCATTTTTCTAGGCATGTTTAATTTCACACTGGCGACTCCTACATATGTTTCATGTATACCTCAGATATGCTATCATTCTTTCATAAATTTCCCACTTTGGACATTGCTAGCATCCCTGGACATCCTAATCATGTTGCAGGAAGGATGCTACATGGGATACCCATGTTTGATGGTGACCCAAGCTCTGCAATTGACCATGTGGAAAAAATTAATGCACATACTTTAAAGGACAATGTGGTCCACTATGATGTCCTTATGTTGTTATTCATTAGTTCCCTCTATAGTCATAACTCATGGTCGCCAAATCACGAACCTAGGAGCATCTCATTTATTGAGAAGTTCATTGATGGTTTTCTTACACATTTTCAAGTATGCCTCACATTGATAATTCAAGAGGAAGGCTTCATCGAGAATCATCAAGACCCTAAGAATCTAAGTAATGAATGGGAAGATGTGTCCTCCTGGGTCCGCAAGATGAAAAGGATGATTTTCAGAACATATATGATGGGAAGGATGAATACATGGAAAGTGAAGTTGAGACTAACCTTACCTTTCTCAAGGATATTACTCTTGATGAATATCCTTTTGAGGACCTTGAGGAAGGTGATCCCATTAGCCCCTTGAAAGATGACATTGAAGATTACTTCCACATTGAAAAATGGAAATGGGAAGTTGTTGGTCCTCAATTTGGTTGTGCTACCATTTATGACACCGACAAGGAAGATGAGATTGAGAGTGGTATCCCCTTTTTCTCAGGCATTATTTATGATGACATATCCATCAATACCCTTGAGAAGAAACATCATTATTTTCCCTTACATGAAAAGAATGATTTTGAGGAGGAGAAACTCATTGAATGTAATACTTCACCCTCCCCTTTTCCTTATCCTCTTGTTCATCGCTTCAAATCTTCCACGAGTGATTCCCTTGCCCCTTTTCAAGTGATCCCAAGTGTCCATGAGCCCTTTCCCCTTTCTAAGTATGATGTCAAGGAAGAACCCCTCATTGAATATACTTTATCTCCTTTGACACACCCTCAGAATTATGGCCACCCCACAACCTCCCTCTCCAATATGACCATCATCGTGAGCAACATATTTGTTGCATTCCTCCTTTCCCTCACCCTTCGTTTCCCCCTCATCACGACCTTATGGCATCTACAAAGCATATGATTGTAAATGATGATTGTGATAGGGAGTTCTTGAGAGTGATATTTTATTCCACCATTGTGTACTTAGAGGGAAACCCCCACACTTTTGGATTGACCTATTCTCCTTATCCTAGGGCTTCCTTTTACCTCGAATGGAGATCATGTTTTCCCACCTCCCACCCACTTCACCCCCCTTCTGATATGTCCACATTTGCTTTGGGTTTAGTTTCATGAGTAATCATACTTGTAGACATATCTATATTGATACGACAATATGTTGGTTGCACTGGCTTTATTTTTACACTTAGCATTAGCATTATGATATGCATGTTAGGGTAGGATGCATTGCATGATGATTTTTGCATTAGAACTAACCGCATATGATGTTTCTCGTGATAGATTAGATTGCATTTGAAAAAAATTTATCTTGATTTCTTGTTGGTTTATCGGCTAACATTAAGCATGGTGATCATAAGACACCGTGAAAAGCATGTTTCCCTGTGGCCTTTATCTTTGACATGTGTAGATAACAGGTTTACGGTGACCAAGATATTGTTGGAGTTGTCATGACCTCCCTTTTGAGCAGCCTTGTCCACTTCTTCGAGAGATCGTGTCCCAGTTGGAGCTAGATGTTACCCACCACTTTTTGGGTGATATCCCCAGGAGAATTTTTTCTTCATGATGACCCTCAGCCAGTAGCCCCTTGATGCCTCCTACTAGCTCATTGTGCCACTTCTCTGCCACCTGAGCTAGCCATGTGGTTCCTCACCCACCTGTATTTATCGTATGTTTGAAGGTGGGCCTCCCAAATCTTAAGGTATGTCTTTCATTTGATAGTTGAGTATTTGGTTTACTTAACATGGATACTTTTGGGTATGGATTGATGGGGGGATTTGGCGAAAAGAGTGGGCTTATTTTGTACTCTTGTCTCCTTGATCTCTTTTGGTTGCTACCCTTGGATCTTAATCCCGTGGGATCTCCTTTATTGACCATTAGGTTGCAGGGTGGTATTACTTGGGAAACCCTGACTTTGGGTGCGTGGTCCCACTCCTCTACCCGCACATATTACTCCCTTTCCACTCACTATACCCCCATTCATCATTTCTCCCAATTGGGTCCACATTTCCATTATGGGTCCACACAGGGCTAGCCTCCCCATCCCCTTGCCCCCACCTTGGGTTAGGCCTAGAATAATTCCCCAGAGGTTGAAGCAACTAAAAAAAAGAAGAAAAATCATAATTGGTGACATTTAACAAGAAATTGTACCACAAAATGCAAAACATGGCCCGAAAAAAAATAATTAGCACGTGGGAAAAAACCAACACATGAGCTCTACCCAAATCCATGGCCATCACCTTAGTTCCATAGGCCCTAGATGAGCCTCATTTATCATTCAGGAACCCAAGATTGTCCCAACCCCTGGAGGGCAATGAACCACCTTACCTAAAAGGGGGTAATCACAACTATATTATACACATCATGCTTTTGTCCTTTGAGCCCTGAGCATTTAATTAAAGAAAATTTATAAAACGCAAAAGGCATATAAAGAAGGGTGGAAAAATCAAGGTCGGGGCACCTCATGTACCATGATTTCTCCCTCCTATACATTACATACCCAGGTGTGGGTTTCCCCTTATCTAGCTACCTCTATGCCCCATTTGTGGCCCAGAGCTGCACCTCTCATTCCTTATCCCACCTCACCTATTTCTCACTTGCCACCCCCATTAGAAGGATGTGCCTTGGTCACATTATCCCCTCTAATGGCTAAAAACACCTAATAAGGTACTTGGCTAGCCCGCTTTGGAGCTTGGAGACACTGGCAGATGCCAAAGCCCACTACGGAAGGGCAGCCATTATGAAGTGCCCACTTTGTTATCCATGGTTTGTAAGCTCTTTTACCCGATTATTTTAATGACTGATTGTTTTGGAAACCTAGAGGATGCATTGGATCTTATGCAAGATTGAAAGTGGTTTCCATTTGGGTCTGGCTTCCTTATACGAGATCCTGACCCCCAGAGGTCCACATTGGTGCATGTAGGGTGAGGTCCACATTGGTGCATGTAGGGTGTGCATAGAGAGCCATGGGTCTCCACATCAACAGATAGTACTCCACCGATCTTCATGGATGTCCAGAGACTACTAGCGATCCACTTTCGCGACGATGGTGATAGGCTTGGTACACTATGCCCAGTAGGCCCCCACAGGATCCCCACACTCTTGGCAGGTGTCCCAACACTTGTACAATGTCATGGAAACATTCATTCCACCACTTGGACCATTGCAGAGGATCTACAGGCATCTGTGATCCATATGAGACCCATGGGGTCATTGATGTGCCCTCAAACCCACTGAGAGTATCACATGTCTACTACTTGGAGAACAAGGGGCCACCCCCTTATCCATCATATTTTGAGGAATTTATTCCTCAATATGGAACTTTAGGATGTTATTGAGCCTTTAGAGGGCCCTATGACATGCATACATCATTATTTGGCCCCTTGTGGGGCTCGTTTTTACATTATGAGCTAGTATGGTGGGCTTGTCACCATTAGGAGTTATTATTTGCACATTATTTTATCTTTAGGGGCCCATAGGCTAATTCAAACTCATTAGGAGGCTATATTTTGATGTTAGATTCATTCACTTGTATCATCACTTGACTTGGGATCTCTCTAGTCTTAGAGACTTTTCACACTTTTTCCTTGGAGGATATTTTTATGAGATGAATGAATTTTGATGTATGGATTTGGGATATTTCTCTTATATTGGAGATTTGTTATGCAAAGGAATTGCTGGTTAGATATACTCTATAACGTTGTAATTACTTTTTATCATTGTCATTCTCGTTGTTGCATACTGTTAAAATTAGGGCTAGTTGTTGCATTATTGTAATGTGGAATTGAGCTATGTTTTAGTTATTAAATGCATGGGCCAATGTTATATGAATGAAATTTCCTATAGATCTTGAGAAGCTTGCATCATTTTCTTTAAAGTATAAATGCTTGAAAGTCGCTTTTCTTTTCTTACTATCTACATTGGATGAAGTTGACTTTCTGGGCCTCCTTCAAGAATCCAAGTTCTTACTCATTACCGTCCTTGAATCCATATCCCCAAGTGAATTAGGCACTGGTTCCATAAAAGGGTGATCATCTCAACCTTCATTTTACCATTTTTCCCCTTTTCCCAAGTCTAGCCCCATTAGGTCACCCATGGCATCAATTTCCCAACAATTGGGCCAAGGAAAAATTTCGATCTCCTCTAGGCTACTGCACTGGTGGGTCCCCTCCCTCTCCACCAAATTTGAGTCCATTCTGAGAGTGGAATATCCAGGAATCCCAAGCCCTAGCTCTAGGACCGAATTTTGCCTAGGTATCCCCGAGGCTTGACCTTAATAGGATCAATTCAACATTTTGAAGTGAATATTCTTGTTTGGTCCTTTCCCTTCACCTTTTCTAGGATGGGAACATCATTAGTTGTTATATTGCATCCCTAAACCTAGGTTGGGTCCACTTGGCCCAGTGTGGTCCCACTTTTGAATAAAGACTATTTGTTAAAGACCACTTGGGAATCCAAGTTTCCAAGGATTATAGGGATTGAGAAACTCCTTTATAATCCTATTCTTTCTCCCTCAACCCTCCAATCCTCACCCCTTACCTTTAGTGGACCAAGTCCCTTGCTTAAAGAGCAAGCAAGTTCCATTTTTCACTCCATCCTTGGGAAACGGCTTTTACGGTCACTTCTCACCTATCCATTGACATCTACTTTACAAAGTGATTCGTACACTATCGAGACTCCTCCCATTGGTGAAATCCTGTAAAGAGCAGGGAGACTTAGTTGTGGTGACAATGGGATAAGCCTCCACCGTTGCACTTGACCTAGTAGTTGCCCTCTTAGGAACCCCTTTTAGGTCCCTTGCTGGTTTGAGCGATAACAGGACCTAGGGGCTAGTTACTTGAGTGTTGGGATGGCTCTTGGTAGTTCTGTTGTTGATGTGGAAGGTTGGTGTGGTGTGTTTTTGTTGATTCCACTTCCTTAAGGTCACCTAGGAGGTTGAATCCCATAATAGTGGACTCTCGTCGTATATTTACCCCTGTTCGCTGGTTACTTGGGTAGATGCGGGATGAGGGTGTTACAAAATCAACATCCTTTGACCTCCTTTTCATCATTCTTGCACAAAGCCTAAGCATGACTCATTCTAAACCCTAAGTTTCTACCTGAAAGCACCTTGTTTCAGTCATTTTAAGGAATGACGCTACCTGGCCTCTTACTGGACAACATTGACTACCAGGTTGGCCTACTTTGCACTTGCGCTGATCACCAATAGGTTGCTCAATGTTGGGGGAGCGTTGATTCTATAAATCCAAGAAAAAGAGAGAGAATCTTGAATCTTCCTCTTCCATAAGCTTCTAGGATCTGTTGTAACCATTTACCTCAGATAAAAGTCTCGAATCCTATCCTATCATACCTTGGAGTTTTCATCCCTTATCCCTTGAGTTCATCCTCCCATCAAGAGTGGATCTCAAGCCCAAATTGGTAAAAGGATAAGAATTCATGAACTACCGCCTTTACCTATATATTTACCTCATCCCACAATGGTTGTTGTTGGATTTTGGAGAGTGATTCCACCCTTATGTTGTTGATGTGAGAGATATCTTTCCATGCATTAGGGTGATTAGAGGTGCAATTTGTAACAAGGAAAGGACAAGTCAACTTAGAGGAGCTCTTTTATAGAATCAACACCTAATTTTGGTTGTAACTCACACCATTTCTATTAACAGAAAGAGTTCTTTGTTTTCTTATATATGATGTTATGGTTTCATACATTTCAACACCATGTTGATCTATTGAATAAAATGATTAGATGATGCTGCATAAATTTCGTGGATCGTTGACTTGTGTTATATGAATGCGCAGGTTCTAATAATAACGATTAGAGTTAGGATTGGAACATTCAAGCCCAGGAAGGAGCGAAGCATACGAAAAATTCTAGGTAAGCTTCATCCTGTTATCTATTTACTTTAAGGAAAACATTAGTCCCTTTGTCTTTCTATTGTTCTAGGTCAGTGCACTAGGCCTAGGGAAGATACTTCTTTTCCGAGTCGTAGATTCCGCATAACAACTGGTTACTGCATAAATTGAGGATAAGGGTAAATAAATGAAAATAACCCTTGTTACCTGGTAAATGAAGATAGGGTTGCATGTCAGAGCAGGGGTGGCCGAGCTCTGTAATGGTTCCTCCTCCATGCCATTTAGGCACCGTGACAACCCAACCCAACCCTGGAAGAACTCTGAGGAAAAAGGAAAAGAACAATGTCTAACACCATTGTAAGGATAGCCACAACTCGTGAATGAGAAATCGATCGGGTTGAATTGAGATTTCCTCGGCATAACGAGTTGTAGAGCTACTAGGCTAAATAGGCAGATTGAGCAAGTCGTTAGGGAGCCAAAGGTAAGAACGGTTACCACTATCCTCATCGTTGATAGCTGCTCCATCCAATGATAGCCCTAATACTTAGATAGTGGAGATCAATACACCTGTTACGTGCCAATTATCCCTAAGTGGTGGCAGGCATTACAATGACATGCCCTAGAGAATTCCTCAAACAAATATTGCAAGGTTAACCATTTAACCAAGCGAGCATAATGCATATTCCGAAACCTTAGTGTATTAATTGAACACCAAGTTAATAAATGGAGCACGACCCAGTTCTCTACGGAATAAAAATTTAATTCTTAGGAAGAGAAATATCTAATACATCAATACCTTTATAATATTCATAAATTATCCAACTAGAGTTGTGCACTCTATGTTTAACGAATTCTCGTTGAAACCCATGTATGGTAAAATATATATAAAAAAAATGTTATCAAGGTAAACAATTAATGTTTAAGTATCATATTTGTGTTTGATGATTGTTACAACAATTTCACCTAAACATTTTTTTTTTGCAGAAATTTGGTATTTAAAAAAAGATCAACTTAATCATTTTTTTATGGTGGAAATGATTTGGCACCATAAAAAACCTATGCCACACCCAAAATCCAAAATCCTAAAGCCACAATTGTAACCCAAATTTCCAAAAATTTCCGCCACATTTTATCAAAATTGTGCCAGAAAGTCCATTGTTTTCTAGATAAGATATTGGGGTATTGGAGTGAATTAATAAATACTTAAATTCGATATTTTATGATTTTTTTAAAGAGAAAAATGTCAAGTTTTATTATTTTTCAATATTCAACTTGTTGATTTATATTAAAAAAAATAGGAGTAATCTTTAAGTAGAATTACCGACCTGGCCAAAAAATTTGTGGCCAAATCTTGATTAGTGTTCTTTAAATAAAAAATCCCTGGGGCAGTTAGATTGTGAAAATTTGTGATTTCCATAAATGTCTATAAGATTCTAAACAAATTAAATTCTAAACAAATTGGATCAGAAAATAAATAGAAATTTTTCCAAAAAAGACGTTTAACAATTACTCCCACAACAAAAAAAAATGAAAAATATTCATTATTTTTCAATAAAATAACGTATCTGAATCCTCTCCAAATATGTCAAAAATTCTGGAATTAAAGGTTCTGTAAATTAACATAAAAATTGGAAGTATAACCTCTCAAAATTCCAATCAAATTTTCTGTGATGACCCTGGGAAAAATGTAAATGTGGGAATTTTACTGTGGTAAGAAACAGATTTGAAAGTTGTTGTTCTTTTATTTTCCTTAAAAAAAATAAAGAACTATAAAGACATTATCCTATTGGCAAAATTAAATATATAGGAAAGTATATATATTTCTTGAAATGTTGGCAGCCTCTGGGAGGAGGATTTAAAAAAGAAAAAAATCAGTTATGAAACTGAAGAAACTACCCTTTCACACAGGAAAAGTCCTAGGAAGGGGGACCCCTGTGCTGTAGAGACAGACAGGAGGATTCCAAAGAAAAGGAAAAAAAAACAAGAAACTGGTTAGGTCTGGTAAGGACCAGATAACCAGGCACAAAGTGCATGAATCTTGTTGAGGGTTGTAGGCCTGCAAGATAGCTCGGGGGGAGAATCCAAAGTGATGATGGATCTCAAGGTTGGGTGGATAAGAGCAAGCATGGAATGTAGGTGAACTTCTGGAGTACCTATTCATATATCCAGCGAACCAAGTACGAGTTTACCACAAAAGATTAGCTAGAATATAAACTGTAGTACAGAGTAAATGTACGGTAATCACATTCTAAATCTCTCTTAGATGATATAACATTTAATAAATTTATGGCAGAAGAACATGCGTGTTGAAATGACAGAATGTTATGTACAGTAATCACATTCTAAATCTCTCTTAGATGTTATAATGCTTAACAAATTTTATGACAGAAGAACATTCGTGTTGAAACGACAGAATGATATAGGTTAAGTAAGCGCATAGAGACTATCTGACATAATACCCAGAAGTAAATAAAAGTACAGAGATACCAGTGCGGTTCAGAGAGACCAATAAAAGAACTGTAAAATTTCATTCAGAACAGTACATCATAGTGATTATCTAAATGGCTTAGCACCCAGAAAGAAAGGAAGCGACTTGAGGAATACGTTATTGATTCTGGTGCCATGAACTAATCAAACCTTAAAAAAAAACTATTTCCATTCAAACCCGAGCAGGGGCATAATTAATAGTTACAACAAGCGAACATACAACGAACCCCTGAGTCGAGGGTTAAGGCATCAGAACTGCATGAGGTGCCGTGTATCATAGAGCCAGATTAAACCGGCTAAGGTACACGATGTAACTGTTAACAATCAACAAAATAACCGAATGATGCTAAACAGTAAACCATACCAGAACGAGCGCATCCAGCCGTTGGTACACGGTCGCATACATTGTTGTAGGTGTAATCATACATCGACAAGTAATAACATATGCATATACTGTGACGGAAAAACCCTAAACATGATTTAGTCCAACCCTGTAACTATTGAAAGCAACACCCAATATCACTGCACAACCGAGATTAACGGTGCATTGAAAAATGGAAACCGACCATTATTTGGAACGGACTCTACCGAGTATGGTAAACGAAATAATATCTTCATACCATTCAGGAGAAAAGCATATCAAACGGAACTGTAAGAACATTTCTAAATAGCACGCTGTAAACATTAGGACATTAACAAACAGTATGCTGTAAACATTCCGGTAGGGCCAGTAAGAAAATAATACAGTTCCATAATAAACAAAGACGAAGGTCTGAAGTGCAAATCATAGACATATATATAAACATTGGAAAACAAAGGGTAATGAGCGTTCATTCACCCAGAGTTAAACTCTGTCCAGTCGGGTCGACTCAGAGGCCGAGAAATCACCATTGTTCATAAGTATATATATAAATGCAACCAGGCATAAATGCCGGAAACACAATAAAACAAATTGCCCTTTGATTAACTAAATTGCTGCACAAATCCAAGTATGGAATAGACGGCCACGATTCATAACTCGGCAGAATGGGTCGAAAGCATAACCCTGAAGACAAACGAACACAAGTGCCATGAGGGACTCCTCTGGCAAATTTCCATCTAACACTCAAGAATAAGAGGAACGGCATGAACAGAGCATGTGATTTATCAGTGCGAAGCAAACCCCAGGTCTCGCACCCAGCTAAGGGTTGATGACTTACCTGGAAGGTTCAATGGATGGTGGCTCGGCCATCCTACGAGTAGTGGGAAGGCTGTAGCAGTGTTCCGCCTGCACACCACAATAGATAAGCCATGAATTAGTATGAGTTCTCAATAGTAGTAATACAATCAAAAAACCTTGAATCAAAACAAAATGCGCAGCATATGTTAAACGGCGGAGAAAAACAGGAATCCGTAGTTAAGCAGCGGATAGAGCAGATACCTGTGCAAACTGTGGCTGTAGTAACCTTGACACCTCGGTGCAGAGGAGGAGCCAGCTTAGTGGTGGAAGGAATCGATCGCGGGTTGAGCAAACAAAGAAGTGCCGCGAGACCTTCTCGCATACCAAATGAACCGGAGGTGTGACCCGAAGGGTTATGAAAACCCCAAAACCCTTGAACGCATAAGAACCCTCGGATGTGGACAGCAGATCTCCACCGTCAAAAACGAGCGGGAGACCAGGGCGGGAAAACCAAGAACGTAGAACCCAAGGAGTCACATGGCCACGCGGGTGAGCCATGCCACCTGGCAATGTGCTAGTAAGAACAATTTAATTCTGTCAACCACCTGGCACCGAAAAGGGATGCGGCTAAACTTTCCGACCGTCGACCAACTCATGGCGATCATTAAACTTAAACGTTAGATATCATATCCAAGGTTCGACCATATACCGTAAACCAACTATAGTATTATTCCATTGTGCGGAAAGATTAAATCACACAGTCATGGTCACGAACAAGTTTAGTTAGGGGTATGAGCCGTATGGTTTAAATAATTTTTATTTTTTTATTTAATATATGAATTTATTTTGGGAACATGACAATGTGGTATCAGAGCAAAGTTTCAATACTGTGGCCTCTGGAGCAGTATGATTCAGTTGTATGGATAATTATCCCATATACATATAAGAGAGAATTAATCCAACTAACTATCTTTCTTGTCCCAATTATTAGGGGTGTAATACAGGAACAGTAATTAGCTAAAAGTCAACAACGGAACGCAGAGGAAATGCAGGGAGCTGGCAGCGTTCCTCGGGAAAACCCAGAGCTGTGGATACAGCTTGGTGAGGAGACACGCAGTACAAACCTTGCGATATTAAAAACTGTTCAAGAGCTGAAAAATGAGATGGCACGTCTACGAGAAGATAATGCGCGATTGATGGTGGAGCAGGAAAGAATTCTGAAGAGTTTGTCGAACAGACAAAACCCACCACTAGCTAATCCCAGTGCAGAACAGCAGAGGGTAACAGAAGAACGAAATTATCAAACTGCACCTGAAAATTCAGAGGAAAAGGAGGACCATTCTGATAATGTACTGGAACAACAGACCTCAAAACGACAGAAGATGGAGTTGTAGGGAGAATTTCGAAAAATTAAACCTCCACATTTCGACGGGGAACAGGAAGAAGCGGCTGAAGCATGGTTAATTAACATGAACAAGTATTTCCAGCTGTATGAGTATGATCATAATTTGAAGGCACGACTGGCCATCTTCCAGCCACAGGGCAACCCTGTGGTGGGAAGAAATTAAGATTGTTAAAGGAGTTAGCGAGCAGATCATAACATGGGAAAAGTTTCAGAAATACTTCAAGGAGAGATATCTGACCGAGTGTTTCTATGATGAAAAAGCATGAGAATTCCATGATTTACGGTTAGGACAGCAGTCTATGGACGAGTTTATTAACCGCTTCACTTCACTGCTTCGCTATGTGCCGTATATTAAGGAGGAGAAGGCCAAGGTGCAGAGATTTGTGAGCAGTTTACCTTTATATATAAGAGAACGAATTGAGTTTGACAATCCTAGAACAATGGATGAAGCTATCCGTAAAGCGAGAATCTGTTACCAGTAGAATAAACAGAAAGGAGATATTTCAAATAAAAGATGGAATGAAAGAAGGGGTAACAGAACTGCTGGGAATAGCAAAGGAAGTCGCGGTAACGGTAGTAAGGGTGCTGGCAAAGGACAGAATAGCAGAAATGTAGCAAAAAGTACCTTCCGGGCTAAGCCAGCCAGTGAGACCAGAGTAAGCGAACAGCCTGCCAGGCCGGACATTGAAGGTATGGCCAGACCTCCAGTCCAATGTTGGGGCTGTGGAGGACCGCACTATGTTAAGAACTGCCCGCAGCGGAAGGGTGTGGACCAGATATCTCAGATTCACGAAGCATCGACCGTTGGGGAGGTGGCACGTAGCGTACCAAGGATTAACGCAGCCTTGGATGATCGTCAAGCGGAATACCAGCCGACTATGGTGGAATTTGAAGGTAAAATTTCAAATCTTTCTATAGCTGTTCTTATTGATCCAGGAGCTACTTTAAGTTATATTAGCCCAAAGATAGTAGAACATTGTAAGCTACAATCTGAAAAATTCAGAAATCCATGGCTGGTATAGTTAGCTACGGGAGCGAAGAGACGAGTCTTGGCAAAAATTAATAACTGCTCTTTAACCGTAGCAGGACAGCCAATAGTAGTGGATCTGAATGTACTTCCATTGGGCTCATACGACATCCTGATTGGGATGGATTGGCTGGAAAAACACTGGTCATTAGTAAACTGTAAGACCAAAACCATCTACTACAAAGATGACCTTGGAAAGCAGCAGGAATTGCAGGGGATCAAGCACCCCGTGCAGATCCGACCCATTACGGCATCCCAGCTAGCTAAATGCCTCAAAAAGAAATGTCAAATTTACGCTATTCAGGTCGGCTATGCAAACCAGAAAGACAAAACATCTGCACTGGACAATATCCCAGTGGTACAGGAATTCGCGGATGTTTTTCCAGAAGAGATACCGGGGCTGCCCCCTAAAAGGGATATAGATTTTACTATAGAACTATCACCAGGGGCAGCACCAGTGTCACGGGCACCTTACCGAATGAGCGTACCAGAATTAACCGAATTAAAAATGCAACTGCAAGAGCTGTTAGATAAGAATTACATTCGCCCCAGCGTATCACCATGGGGAGCTCCAGTGTTATTTGTCAAGAAGAAAGATGGAACTCTCCGGATGTGCATAGACTATCGTCAGCTGAATAAGCTCACGATCAAAAATAAATATCCTTTGCCTCAGATTGATGAACTTTTTGATCAAGTGAAGGGGGCGAAAGTGTTCTCTAAGATCGATTTGCGATCTGGTTATCATCAGATTAGGATTAAAGAAGAAGACATTGCTAAAACAGCTTTCAGAACGCGCTATGGGCACTACGAGTTTGTGGTGCTACCTTTTGGTTTGACCAATGCACCTGCCACCTTTATGTGTTTGATGAACAACGTGTTTCACAGGTTCTTGGATAAATTCGTGCTGATATTTATCGATGATATTTTGGTATATTCTCGTTCCAGGAAGGAACACCTTAGAGTAGTGCTGCAAACTCTCCGGGAACATCAACTATACGCTAAGTTTAGTAAGTGTGACTTCTTCAAGGAAGAAATCCAATATTTAGGCCATGTAATTACCAAAGAAGGGATTGCAGTGGACCCTGAGAAGATAAAGACTATAATGGAATGGCCCGTACCCAAAGATGTAGCTGATATCAGGTCCTTTATGGGGCTAGCTGGCTATTATAGAAGATTTGTGGAAGGTTTCTCGAGGATAGCATACCCTATCACCTCCTTACAGAAAAAAGGGAAGGTATTTAGGTGGACATCAGAGTGTCAGCGGAGCTTTGAACAATTGAAACATCTACTTACCACCGCACCCATTTTGATTATAGCTAATCCTAATAAGGATTACGTGGTATGTACTGACGCAAATAAGGAGGGTGTGGGAGGAGTATTGATGCAGGAAGGGAAAGTAATTGTGTATGAATCAAGAAAACTAAAAGATCATGAGCAGAAATACTCTGCTTATGACTTAGAGTTGACAGATGTTATACATGCGCTGAAAATGTGGCGACACTATCTCCTGGGGAGAAGATTTCTGTTATTAACGGATCATCACAGCTTGACAAATTATTTCAGCCAACCTACCTTGAATACAAGGCAAGCTCGTTGGGCAGATTTCCTAAGTGGATTCGATTTCGAAATTAAACACTTAAAAGGTAAGGAGAACCGGGTGGCTGATGCGTTAAGTCGAAAGGTACAGTGCTTGTGTGAACTTTCGATCAGCAAGTGGCGGAATTCCTTGTTTGAGCAAATAAAAACAGCAGCAGATCAAGATGCTGAACACCAGAAAATAAAACAGCAGGTACAACAACCTTTTAATGGAAAAACACAGCAAGGATATACATTAGATGGTGCCGGAATGCTGTATTTTAATAAAAGGCTGTATGTACCTAACCAGAATGGCCTTAGGAATCTGATTTTGGACGAATTTCACATCAGCCACTACACTGGACACCCAGGATACCAAAAGATGGTCACTGCACTTAGGAAAGAATATTATTGGCCAGGAATGAAGAAGAATGTAGCTGAGTATTTGGCGCGGTGCCTGGAGTGTCAGCAGATTAAAGCAGAGCATTTGCATCCGGCCGGGCTGCTACAACCTTTACCTATTCCAGAGTGGAAATGGGAAACTATTTCCATGGATTTTATAACTGGATTGCCACGGACAAGGAAAAACAATGATTCCATTATGGTGGTGGTTGATAAGTTGAGTAAGGCAGCACACTTCATACCTGTGCAGTCCACTTATAAGGCTGTGCAAATTGCTCACCTTTTTATGCAGAACGTGTTTAGACTGCATGGACTGCCGAAAATAATCATATCAGATCGTGATGTAAAGTTCACGTCCACTTTTTGGAGAATGTTGTTTGCTGAGTTAGGAACACAGCTGAACTTTAGCACGGCCTATCATCCCCAGACCGATGGTCAAACCGAACGAGCGAACCAGGAAGTGGAGGATATGTTGAGAGCATGTGTAATGCTGAAACCAAACCAATGGGAGGAGTATTTACACCTGGTTGAATTCGCATATAATAATGGATATCATACGTCGACACAACTAAGCCCCTTTGAGGTCTTGTATGGGCGGAAATGCCGCACATCCTCAAGTTGGGGTGGACCTGAGGATAAACTAAGTTTGGGTCCAGAAATGCTTAAAGAGATGGAAGACATGGTGAAAAGAGTGCGTACCAATTTAAAGGCTGCACAGGATAGACAAAAAAGTTTTGCAGACCGAAGCAGAAGGTTCAAAGAATATCAGGTTGGTGACCATGTGTTTGTGAGGATCCAAGCCAGAAGGAGCACACTGCAATGGAGTGGGTGTGCCAAACTTGCTCCTCAGTATTTTGGGCCTTTTCAGATCTTGGCAAGAGTGGGGCCGGTGGCTTACCAACTCGCCCTGCCAAGTCATATTAGGATTCACAATGTTTTCCACATTTCTGTTCTAAAAGAATATGTGTGCGACCCTAAACATGTGATCAAGTGGCAAGATGTTCGGGTAAGAATTAATTTGGTTGTTTTAGTTAAGCGTTTATGCTTGACAGAAAGTGACTGAAAGTGTTGTTGTTTGCAGGTCGAGCCGGAAGGCGAGGTTCTGGTCGAACCACAGAGCATCCTCGACCGGAGAGAAGTGCGGCTGCGGAAGCAAGTTATTACCCAAGTTAAAGTGTTGTGGCAGCACTATGGGCCTGATGAGGCTACTTGGGAGGACGAGGAACTCATTAAAAAATCCTATCCAGACTTGTTTAAGGGAAATAGACATCAGGACGATGTCCAATCACAGGAAGGGGAGATGTGATGACCCCGGGAAAAATGTAAATGTGGAAATGTTACTGTGGTAAGAAACAGATTTGAAAGTTGCTGTTTTTTTATTTTCCTTAAAAAAAATAAAGAACTATAAAGACATTATCCTATTGGCAAAATTAAATATATTGGAAAGTATATATATTTTTTGAAATGCTGGCAGCCTCTGAGAGGAGGATTTAAAAAAAAAAAAAAATCAGTTATGAAACTGAAGAAACTACCCTTTCACACAGGAAAAGTCCTGGGAAGGGGGACCCCTGTGCTGTAGAGACAGACAGGAGGATTCCAAAGAAAAGGAAAAAAAACAAGAAACTGGTTAAGTCTGGTAAGGACCAGATAACCAGGCACAAAGTGCATGAATCTTTTTGAGGGTTGTAGGCCTGCAAGATAGCTCGGGGGGAGAATCCAAAGTGATGATGGATCTCAAGGTTGGGTGGATAAGAGCAAGCATGGAATGCAGGTGAACTTCTGGAGTACCTATTCATATATCCGGCGAACCAGGTACGAGTTTACCACAAAAGATTAGCTAGAATATAAACTGTAGTACAGAGTAAATGTATGGTAATCACATTCTAAATCTCTCTTAGATGATATAATGTTTAACAAATTTATGGCAGAAGAACATGCGTGTTGAAATGACAGAATGTTATGTACAGTAATCACATTCTAAATCTCTCTTAGATGTTATAATGCTTAACAAATTTTATGACAGAAGAACATTCGTGTTGAAACGACAGAATGATATAGGTTAAGTAAGCGCATAGAGACTATCTGACATAATACCCAGAAGTAAATAAAAGTACAGAGATACCAGTGCAGTTCAGAGAGACCAATAAAAGAACTGTAAAATTTCATTCAGAACAGTACATCATAGTGATTATCTAAATGGCTTAGCACCCAAAAAGAAAGGAAGCGACTTGAGGAATACGTTATTGAATCCGGTGCCATGAACTAATCAAACCTTAAAAAAAAACTATTTCCATTCAAACCCGAGCAGGGGCGTAATTAATGGTTACAACAAGCGAACATACAACGAACCCCTGAGTCGAGGGTTAAGGCATCAGAACTGCATGAGGTGCCGTGTATCACAGAGCCAGATTAAACCGGCTAAGGTACACGATGTAACTATTAACAATCAACAAAATAACCGAATGATGCTAATCAGTAAACCATACCAGAACGAGTGCATCCAGCGATTGGTACACGGTCGCATACATTGCTGTAGGTGTAATCATACATCGACAAGTAATAACATATGCATATACTGTGACGGAAAAACCCTAAACATGATTTAGTCCAACCCTGTAACTATTGAAAGCAACACACAATATCATTGCACAACCGAGATTAACGTGCACTGAAAAATGGAAACCGACCATTATTTGGAACGGACTCTACCGAGTATGGTAAACGAAATAATATCTTCATACCATTCAAGAGAAAAGCATATCAAACGGAACTGTAAGAACATTTCTAAATAGCATGCTGTAAACATTAGGACATTAACAAACAGCATGTTGTAAACATTCCGATAGGGCCGGTAAGAAAATAATACAGTTCCATAATAAACAAAGACGAAGGTCTGAAGTGCAAATCATAGACATATATATAAACATTGGAAAACAAAGGGTAATGAGCATTCATTCACCCACAGTTAAACTCTGTCCAGTGGGGTCGACTCAGAGGCCAAGAAATCACCATTATTCATAAGTATATATAAATACAACCGGGCATAAATGCCGGAAACACAATAAAACAAGTTGCCCTTTGATTAACTAAATTGCTGCACAAATCCAAGTATGGAATAGACGACCGCAATTCATAACTCGGCAGAATGGGTCGAAAGCATAACCCTGAAGACAAACGAACACAAGCACCATGAGGGACTCCTCTGGCAAATTTCCATCTAACACTCAAGAATAAGAGGAACGACATGAACAGAGCATGTGATTTATCAGTGCGAAGCAAACCCCAGGTCTCGCACCCAGCTAAGGGTTGATGACTTACCTGGAAGGTTCAATGGATGGTGGCTCGGCCATCCTACGAGCAGTGGAAGGTTGTAGCAATGTTCCGCCTGCACACCACAATAGATAAGCCATGAATTAGTATGAGTTCTCAACAGTAGTAATACAATCAAGAAACCCTGAATCGAAACAAAATGCGCAACATATGTTAAACGGCGGAGCAAAACAGGAATCCGTAGTTAAGCAGCGAATAGAGCAGATACCTGTGCAAACTATGGCTGTAGTAACCTTGACACCTCGGTGCAGAGGAGGAGCCGGCTTAGTGGTGGAAGGAATCGATCGCGGGTTGAGCAAACAGAGAAGTGCCGCGAGACCTTCTCGCATACCAAATGAACCGGAGGTGTGACCCGAAGGGTTATGAAAACCCCAAAACCCTTGAACGCATAAGAACCCTCGGATGTGGACAGCAGATCTCCACCGTCAAAAACAAGCGGGAGACCAGGGCGGGAAGACCAAGAACGTAGAACCCAAGGAGTCACATGGCCACGCGGGTGAGCCATGCCACCTGGCAATGTGCTGGTAAGAACAATTTAATTCTGTCAACCACCTGGCGCCGGAAAGGGATGCGGCTAAACTTTCCGACCGTCTACCAACTCATGGCGATCATTAAACTTAAACGTTAGATATCATATCCAAGGTTCGACCATATACCGTAAACCAACTATAGTATTATTCCATTGTGCGGAAAGATTAAATCGCACAGTCATGGTCACGAACAAGTTTAGTTAGGGGTATGAGCCGTATGGTTTAAATAATTTTTTTTTTTTATTTAATATATGAATTTATTTTGGGAACATGACATTTTCATTCTGTACAGTAAGTTGGACCCTCCGGTATGGAGTTCCTCGCACTGTACAGACTAAACACATTTCATGTGAAAATCCTTCTAAATTCAATCAGAAAACAAAGTGGATGCCAAGTAGCCTTGACCTTCTCATGAGGAAACCTGAGAATGAAGTTCCCACTGTTCACGTTGATCAACAACCCTCAAAATCTGAAGCTCAGACCACTGGAGAGCAAGATAACAGTTGGCCTGGTACGACTACTTCATTTAAACTACGGAAGCCTTTCATGTCATTTGAATCGCCAGAATGGCTGCCCAAAGGATGGATCATTGGAGCCCTCAAAATCTAAAGCTCAGACCACTGGAGAGCAAGTTAACAGTTGGCCTGGTACGACTACTTCATTTAAACTACGGAAGCCTTTCATGTCATTTGAATCGCCAGAATGGCTGCCCAAAGGATGGATCACTGGACTCAGAATTAGAAAGAGAGGTTACAGTGCAGGCGCCGCAGATAAGTATTGATACCACTTGTTTTCCTCCATGTTTAGCATTGGATTGAACTTTTTTTTTGTTTTCTTTGATTGAAGTCTCTGTTTTTGTTTTCTTTAACGGTAGAAGGCCAACCATTTTGCCTGCCTTGGTTAAAAAAATTCAAAAAAATTATCAATTGGTTAGATTTAATGAAATTGGTAAAACAATTTTATAGAATGGGCAGAATTATGAGTGAATTTTGATCAGGGTTTTCCAAATATTTGAAATTTGTTTAGCCACAGGGTTAGTTCAACTAAGTCTTTGTAGTTAAATCACCTCTGCGATTAAGAAGCTGACAAAGAGTTGCATCAGAAAGTACATTTGCTTCCATGATGTCAGATACCATGACAAGGCACTTAACGGGTACTTATGATTTGCTATTTCGCAATGAACATGCTGCTCGTTTGCCTTCTAGTTCCTACCCTCGTCCTATGTTTGAGTTTACCCCTCAGTCGGAATCTGTTCGGTTTGCCACTCAGTTGGAATCTGTTCGGTTTACCACTCTGTTGGAAGCTGTTATCAATGCAAATATACCAACTGCTCTACGTAGTTCACGCCTTCATTCCTCAACTATATTACAGAGTGCATATAACCCAGATACCACTTCGACTCCAGGAAAGATGCCGACAAAATTTCAATCGCTTTTGGATGGCGCAGAAGGATCCAAGGTCCATATATTCGCTGAGGAGAAGCCTACTGAATCAAGCAAGAAGAAAAGCAAGCCTTTTATATTCACGGAGGAGAAGCCTACTGGGACATGCAAGAAGGAAAGGAAGCCTTCTTTGGATCTCAAACTGTAAAACACATGTAAAGGGAACAGTTTCTTCATATTCTATCTTGCTCATTCTTTTTCTGTTTCCTCAGCATTGGAGTATAGATTTGCAGTCACCATTTCAAAGTAATAATGGTCAATGACAAAAATTGCAAGAATTACCTTAGAATTCGAAGGTATAGCCCAGAATCCTGAAGTGTCAGGCAATATTTGGGAGATTCAACTATTTTGCACATTCAGCTACTATGTCAGTGACAGTTCGTTAACTTAAGATTTGCTCATTACCGCATGTATAAATCTAAGGCGCAATCTGCATTGATTTGTTTTCCATTCGGCCTGCCCCTTCTCTGGGCATTACGATTATCTTAGTTAATCAGGATTCAAATGTTTACAATACTGCCCGAATTTTAATAAATAAGATACTGTTTGGAGAATCTGCATTATGACAATATACTGTTTGGAGTATACTGTTTTATGCCCAAATTCTGGGTATGACAACAACTATGGGTTTGCATATTTTGTCGTAGTCGTGTTCTCTTTCCTACAATTACCATATTGCCTGTAACAGTGATTAGGAACAGTTTGGCTCCGTCGATTCCCCTTCATGGTTCAGCTTTATATGTAATTTAGTTCGGAAAACTAAGGTGGTATTTCCAGCGCATTGCTGTGAATAATTTCTTGCTGTAAATGGGTATTCATGGGTATTCGTATTTGTTTCTACCTCTTTCAAGATTTTACAGTCTTGGCTTACAACCTAATGCAATTTTACTGATTTTGTTTAATTTCCAGTTCTTTATTCATTACCGAGTGGGTATTGTTACTGCTCCAATGATTAGGCGGGACCTGGTTCTTTCGGGACCTGCGACTCACCACAAGGACCGTTCTGGACATTGTTTACTATGTAATATTAACATTATATTTATTTCTAAGGGCAGTTGTCTAGCGACTTTTTGAAAGTTTTTTTGGCGAGTTTTTCTGGTCGAAATCTGGCAGGAATTTATTGGAATCGCAAGTTTGATAGCTAGTTTCTGCACAATGAAAGCGTCCAGGGGTTTTTCAGGGCGCTGAATCCAAATATGCAGTTAAAAACCCATTTTAACTACAACAAATCAAGATTTAACCTCAATTTCTTCCGCCGGATTCGGTCACCGGAATCTCCAAAAAGTTGCATTATAGACAACTCCTTTCTAAGGGCTCTTCAACCACTCCTTTCTTCTTCTTCTTCTTTTTCTTTTTCTTTTTTTTCTTTTTCTTTTTCTTTTCTTTTCTTTTCATTCATTCTTTCTTTCTTTTTCTTTTTCTTTCTTTCTTTCTTTCTTTTTTATTTTTTATTTTTTTTATTTTTTTATTTTTATTTTTTTATCTATAGAAATCCACCATTTCCCTCAATGTTCCAACAGTAACAATTATCTCAGCCTTTATTGCAAGTATCTTACTATTACAATTTTTCAGGAAGGATCTGCTATTGCAATCATGATACTTAAAACATGTAACAAACATAGAATGGTTCAACAGTACATTTCCCACTTATCTGTTTATGCTTTTCAACTTGATAGGCCAACCATAAAACTATAAAAATAGTTTGCAGAAGCAATCTGTTTACGTTTTGGCAGTCAGGGAATTCAACCAGGAGAGAGACCACTTCTCTCAACCAATGAGAATGACAATCACGTCCAATTCTCCCCCAAGCCTTTTCAAATCCCAGAGCAGTTGATAGACAACGACTTAGAAAGGTTTGTTCTCAGGCATCAAGACCACACCAGTTAACTCACAGACTCCTAGGGTTTCCATTAACCTCCAGCGAGCTCAAGAATTCCCCAATTGGCTACTTGATTGTTTTCTTTTGCGCCTCCTCCAACTAGGTACTAAGTCCACAAAGCTGCCTTAGATTTTCTTCCCTTCCTTGTCTCAATTGAGATTATTTATTTCTAGGGAGAGGAGTAACTATCTTATAATTGTCTAGCAAACGAAATGTTTTTTCATCTATGATTTTCTCCCTTTTTCAGTGAATTCCAAGACTTAAAATTTAAATTTAAATATTAAAATAACTCAATTTTAAAATTTAATTTTAGAATAACTTAAAATTAAAGTTTAAATATTAAAGTTTCCCACTCTGCTTTACACTTAGCCCATGATTACCAAGTTCATGTAATTACAATATTTACTTTTCATCAAGGGGAGTTACATTTTAGATTCAACTAATACATCTTTTCTTTTTCCGCAGCATAAAATATATTCTATGGCTATTTAAAACATAATCTATCAAGTGTTATGTCAGAAGTATTTTTTCATTGAACATTTAATGCGATATTATGAGATTTCATTTGATTGTGGAGAATAGTTCATCTTGGTTTTACTCAATGGTTTCTCTATTTGAAATTTTAGAGATATTGAAGTCTACTTGCATTTATCTGTCAAATCTGAAGTGACTTTATTATCTTCTTCATCCAGGTTTAATTTCAGTAAGTGACTTGTTGAGTTTATGACTTTGAACCTTGTTGTTATAGGATAGGGAATAAATTAATTTACTTAGATAACAAGGTTTGAAGTCATGAAAAGAAATGCTCATTATGAGCTCAACATGTCGGATGCAAGAATTGAACCTAAGTGGAAAGGGTAACAACATCTAAATCCAATGCAACACAAAGGTTGACAACTTGACCTTGATGCAAAAAAGAGTCATTCTAAAAAACAGTGGCCTCTAAGAAAACCTAAAATATTTGCATGATTGTCTTTAAAACTGCGATGCCAAACAAAAGTTTTCATAAATGATTATTGGCACAAGTGCTCAATAATTACAATTAAACTCTCATAAGGAGCAAAATGATCTCAGAAAAATAACATAAAAGATCACAAAATATTATGAAATTAAAAGTGTTGAAAATGAAAGAATATAATGAAATTAAAAGTGACGAAAAAAAACCAAAGGCGTAAAAAACTCAACTAACCCTCCAAACATACACCAAGTTTGTTTTTCCATTATAAAGCATCATTACCCATAGGCATTGAAAAAAAAAAGCAACGCAAAAGAAACTATTATTAAGCATTGTTAAAAAAAAACTACTCTCACAATCATTATAATCATAATAACTAAACAATATTCTCACCAACAAATTGCATGTTATATCTATTCAAAATTTATTTAAATATTTCAAAATACATTTCAAAATACATCTTCACTCTCATGACAACAAATCCAACATTAGAAAACATACACCTTTCACATGAAATTTCTTTAAAAGGGAATACATAAAAGAAATATTCACAAATGATAATGCTCCTCACTTGTAGGCTATAGATATAAAATATCAATAATAAGTCTTATTCAAATTTCTTTAAAAAGGAATACATAAAAGAAATATTCACAAATGTAATGCTCCTCACTTGTAGACTATAAATATAAAATATCAATAGTAAGTATTATTCTATATGAACTCAAAATGGGAAACAAAATCTCATTGAGGAGATGAAAATTTTACCATGTTTCAGTATATTTATAAAAATGATTAAGACAAATAATTTCCAAAACAAAATCCAAAATGTTATGCAATGTAACACACATTCACAAAGAATATGTTGTTTGCTAGTAATTCTAACCAACATACAAAGCTGAAAAACACAAGAGATTAGTTGATTGAGAGATATTCCATTTGAGACCCCAAATGTTATAATGTCATATCCTAGCTAATTTTTTTTCTCAAATGTGTAAGGTGTCTCTTGCCATATTAAGATCACTATTAGAGTCATTTGAAGAAATGATGTAGTGCCTCAAGTTTGCATCTTTTTGGCAATAAGTTTTACATTTTTTATGAACCTTTTTTATTAATGTTTATAGAGGGAGTCCCAAAAGAAATCACATTAGATAAGAAATAGGTATGTGGCTATTTTCAAAACACCATAAGCATTTGAAAGGTTTGTTTTTGTTTTTGTTTTTTACTATTTCTAGATAGCTTCACTAACATTTGATATAATTTCCCCTAGAAGGCATAGACCAAATTCATATCAATTAGTATGCTTGCAAGGGTGCAAGTATGGATCAAAATGTAGTGTACTTAAGGGGAATAATAGTAGAATAATAACAATGGAGCCCATTCAATGTAGGGTGAACTAGGTCCACTATATTATTAAATAAGGTCCACTATGGTAGTTAGTGTTGAATAAATGTGTTATGACCTCATTAAAAAAGGTCCACTAGGTAGTTAGGAGTTTGTCATGATTAGAGTTTTCTAAAATTCTCTTGATGATTATAAATAGGGATGGATAACTCCATATGGTATGTGAGAAGATTATTGGATCATTAGCCCATAAGGTTCCCCCCTCGAAGAGACAAATGAACATAAGTGGACTCCTTCCATAAAAGGAATCACATCCTAATGTACTTCCCTATCTTAAGGGTTTGATATTAATAAAAGAGAATTTTCATAATATTCTTGGATCTATGGTGTGCAATTTCATATTTAGAGATATATTTTGGTATTTAAGATGCAATATGAAATCCATTTCCTCAATCAAAGTGGGTCAATCCTTTTTTCTAGTTTGTGGATTGTTACTTTTTTTCTAAGGGGAAAATTGATGGCCACAAAACTTAAATAAGTTTTTGTAGCTTTCTGGGATGAATTCATGGAAACAAGTTGTAGGGCTAAATTCTCTGCAAAAAATAGTTAAGTTAATTGTTGTCTCTATCAAAGATCAAGAGGTAAAGGTATCACTAATTTCAAATCATCAATTTTAGGGTTTTTTCATGACAATTACATAACTGTAAGGCTGATTACTTTTGATAGGGACCTAAACTTTCCATCAAACTATCACCACTGGAGAAAGGATTTTGACCCATTTGATTTGATATATGATATTTTATACTTCTAATGAGTATTGAGTAAGCTATACACATTGTATGTTTTTCCCTCTAATCGTCATTAATGTGGATGCGCTAAGGTCATACAATTTTTTTCCTTAGGTGATCAAGGAGCTACAGAAAATCATAGGTAAAAGTCAAGATACAATCATGAAAGATATGTCTCGTATGATCTTAAAGATGCTTGTATTGATTGGTATATGAACACTGATCTCACAAAGAACTCTCAAAATAAACCTAATCCACCTTTGTCCATACAAATCTAAGGATTTTAAAATATTTATACGAAATACCATGGAATTTGAATGGAAGAACCTACTCCAAGGATGACCAAGGGTCTTAACTGCACAAGAAAAAGTCCAAATGTGAACCCCTTAAAGGGATCCTTTGTATAGTCCACCTAATCCTCTAGCATCACACTCCACTCTTAGGATCACATTTTTCAAAGTCTCAGAGCCACTACTTACAATTAATATCAAAATTCTTCCCTTCTAGGAGTGTTTGGTATGTGTTGCCGAATTCTGGATCGCTCTTGTAAAGATGCGACCATCCTGAAATGTTGTGCCCACAAGAGTCGAGCACAGTGACCACACCATGACTGGTGGTCGACTGAGGCAGTTTTCTACATTATTGGTGCTACCCTTCTTGTACTTAATGTTCAAATGGAATTGTTGCAGGTATGTGGACTATTTCTAATGGCGATCGTTCTACAACTTCCCTTGTGTCTATCTAAACTGCAAGGGTTGGTGGTCCGTGTGGATGACCATTTCCTTCCCTGGAATGTAATAATTCCATTGATGGCAAGCTTGCACAATAGAATGCATTTCTTTGTCGTAAGTGGGATACTTTAGAACTGTATCTAAAAGTGTCTCACTGTGGTAATCCATTGGATGCCTCTGTTGAGTAAGAACTACACCAATAGCATAGTTGGAGGCATCTGTCTCAATCTCAAATGGTTGTTGTAGGTCTAGTAATGTGATCATTGGTTCAGAGAAGAGGTGATGCTTCAACTCGACAAACGCCTTCTATTGGGTTTTGGACCAAACAAACTTTCCTTTCGCTCGACCCTTGGTGACTTGACTTAAAGGCCAAGTGATAAGAGAGAACTCTAATACAAACCTGCAGTAGAAATTGGCAAGACCTAGAAATTTTAGGAGCTCTGTTAGAGTGGTTGGGGTTGGCCAATACCGAATTACTTATATCTTGGTTGGGTCCACATGCACACCCTGTTCATCAATGATGTACCCCAGATATTGAACTTACGTCATGCCAAAAGTGCATTTCTCCAAATTGGAAAACAACTTGTGTTGTCACAGGGTTTGAAGGACTTTTCGAATATGGTGGAGGTGATCTTCCCAACTCTGGCTGAAGATCAATATATTATCTAAATACACCACCATGAATGCATTGGTGAAGGGTCACAAGACGTTTTCTATCAATCTCATGAAGGTTTTGGGGGAATCCGTCAACCTGAAAGGCGTGACCAACCATTCGAAAAGGCCCTCCTTAGATTTGAAGGCAATTTTTGACATAGCAGAGGGTTCGATAGGCACCTGGTGATAGCCAGAATTCAAGTAAATCTTGTTGAAATATTCCCCCCCTTGATCTGGTCCAGAAGGTCATCAATCTGTGGGATTTGGTACTTATTCCAGACAATGATCTTTTTCAGCGTCCAATAGTCAATACAAAGTCTCTAGGTCCTATCCTTCTTTTGTACCAATTTGGCTCCCACAAGGTGATCAGTTTGGCTTGATGTGCCCTTTCTCCAACAGCGCTTGAATCTACTTCTTGATCTCATCATTCTCCATAATAGAGTGTCGATAGATCAGTCCATCGAGTATCGGCACGCCTAGGTTCATATCGATGTAGTGCTTTCCCTGACTGTACAAAGGTACCCCTGTAGGTGAGGCGAAAATGTTCCTGTACTCCTCCACGACCTTGTTCATTTTTTTTTGTTGTGGGGAGGAGCCCTATCTAGAAGTCGTGGCCACAACCTTCTTTCCCTTAAGGCAAATCATAAGGAAAACAAATGTCCTGGGTTGGGAAATAATCTTATTGCATTGCTTTGGAGTGATCAAAGAGATGGCATAGGCGAGGCTACCTCCAGTATCCTGTAAAACTTATTGCACAAAGTAATAATCATTCTAGACTCATATACATCACGCTGCCTCCACAAGTATAGTTTTCCTAATAATATATCACAAACTTCAAAAGGAGAAACGTCACATATCACCTCATCCATGAAGAGATTGATGTTGTAGGGAAGGCGACACTAGTGGTTAACGCTAAGATCTCATCCTTTGTGAAACCACCCGATGGTGTACAGTTGTAGATGTGTTGTCATCGGGAGGCCCAACCGCTTCACGACCTCTATTAAAATGATGTTCTTTTGGCTCCCACTATCGACAATGAACTACAACGGAGAACCTTCACCTACATTTGTGAGTGGAAGAGGTATTCCCCCTCCTCTGGATCTTCAGGCTCATTGTTTTGGATCTTGGTGGTGGCCATGGTGGCAGTGGGCTTCGCGTCAATTATTTTATTCCCTTTGTCAAAATGTCATTCCCCTTGTCGAGTTCTGACTCAGGGCCGGAACATGTGTCTGATTCAGAAGCCTTCATCTCTGCCATCAATGACTACTTGGTCTAACACTTACTTGTGTTGTGAGTGGAGCTCTTATGGAACTCACACCATTTTCCCGTCTCCTTCCTTGTCTTCGTGGTGTTGTTATTTTCTTGTAGCTTCGGTGGGTTGTCTTGGGTCACCTCACCTTGGCTTTGGCCTTTTCTCTGTGGTTTGGGGGCGCCTTTTCCTTGCTTCAGATTTGCAGATCCAAAGTCTCGCTTCTTCTATTTAAACATCTGCTTGATATTGAAAGTGTGCTAGTATGTCATGCCAAGTGAGGAGATGTCCACGAACTCCATCTCGTCTTAGATGTACTTGTGTAGATAGTCGTGGTACTTGAGTACCAAATGCATCTCAAACTCCTTGATACCCAACTTCATGCGGAGGGTATGGAAAACATTTGTGAACTCTGCCACATCTTGGTCCCTTCCCTGTCGTAGCATGGTCCAATTTATGTATTTATCTTCATAGCCCTTGACAGGGTAAGATTTTTTTTTGATGGCATCTCAGAAAGAATCCCAAGTGTGTGCAACTGGAATAGTGAGGATTCTCTCTCATCCTTTTATTCAAAATAGGTTTCCCACTAGTCCTTGACGTGTGGCGTGGCTTTAAGAAGTGCAAAAGTAATATTTTTCCAATTGGAAAAGTCATGAACGGGAAAATATCCTTACAACAAATTTAACCATTTATTTATGATGTCTCCATCTATTTGGCCCTCAAATATGAGAATATCAAAGTTAACTTGTACTTTAAAAGGAGTAGTGCCTCTAGAGTGGCTGTTGGATGAAGATGTGTCGCTTATGGGCAGTCATCGAAGGATTTGGGCAAAGTTATTCATCATCGCGTCCTTTATCGCTCGGGGGTTTCCTCGAGCAATATTTTGAAAGGATCTCCTGCCCCCTCGTCTTTTTTTTTTCCATGCGAGATCATCGAGGTTTGTGAGGTTGGTCTTGCAAAGGTTCAACCAGATCGAGCCCTAACTCATACACTGACCTCATTAGGGACATGCAAAGAAAAACAAAGAAAGAGCAAACCACTCTAATACCACTAATCTGAACTTAAACATGAATGCAACAAATTATAGATATAACCATATATACAAAGATGCAGCATAAATAACACATATTTTCATTAATATCAAAATATTGAAATATGCTTACAAACAAAATGGAAATAAACTAGCTTGGGCGATGGCATCTTATCTTTGAGAAGAGTTGTTGCGGTTACATGCATTTGAACTATGTTACAATGAGGCTTAAGGACCTATTTATTATTGAATAATAAGAGAAAACCCTAAACAACCAAAACCCTAACCCCAGGAGGTGTAACACCAAGAGTTTGTGGGTCTCGTTAGGGTTAGTTGGGCAACGAACTTCTTATGGTCATAACTTGGTCATATTATCTCTGTTTGGCACATACGCTACCTTGTTGGAAAGGTCTCTCTGAGTACTACATGATTTGCCTTAAGTCCCTGCCAAAGGCGATAGGCTTGTTGCAGACCTTAAAAAAACACCGTTTAGGGGGGTCAAAACTACTCCGGAAGTTCAGTTCCCAAAAATTTGCTAAAAATAGAAAATGATGAAATAAACAAGGAAATAGATGAAACCGAATGGAGGTCTAAGTGGAATAAGTAGGTGGCCACTGATATCCACCTGGATCATGATTGCAATATGTATTTATTATATGGATCAAAAATTGTATTCTATGAATTTGAACTGAAGGAATAAAGTTTTAAGTGAGAAAGTGTGAGTTTATATGTGCCACTTTTTCAATTTGTAAGTTTTGCAGGTTGGAGGAGAGACTAAGTTCAAGAGAGAGATCTATCCAAGAGAAAGATTAGTCTCAATCAATGTTTTAATTTAACAACTTAGCATAAACCTAAAGAAAAAAAATTACTTAATTTTTTAATAAATTTTTTTTTATTGTTATTGGTTTATAAATTTATAGTTTTAAAGATTTTATTTTTAGTTATAATTTAGATTTTTGTATGAGATTATTGATTTGTCATTTTGATCATTTTGAACAATAAAAGATTGATTTCGTAGGTGACCATTAATAATATTTGACAAATTATATTATTGTGATTAAATTAACAATAGGCATTGAAAAAATCAACAATTAACTAAATATATATTAATATTTATATCAGATTTAATTAATTATTAATCACACATTTTAACTAATAGATGAAATGACCATTTTCAAGGTATTTTTCTAGTTAATTTTAAGGAAAATCCTATGGAGATTTTTAAAAATTTGAGTTTAAGTTATTTAATCTATAGAGTTCGAATGTCCGGGGAGTTTTTCAAGGTGCTAAATCTATTTATGCATTCAAAATGTGTTTTAAACAATAAAAATTTACAATCTTGCTTGGAATGGTATGTCCACGGAGTTTTTCAAGGTGCTAAATCTATTTATGCATTCAAAATGTGTTTTAAACAATAAAAAATTACAATCTTGCTTGGAATGGTATGGTCGAATTCTGGTAAAAAAGACCATTTCCAATATTAATATTTAATGTGGAATACCTTCAAATTTAATGATGTATATATGGAATGCTTTCACATTTATGATGTAGATCTCAATATATTGCTTGTTTTTAAATAATAAAGTTATAAATAACATGAATCACTAAATGAAAACTTCTTAGTTATGATATGAATATTCCTCTTTTATTTTTATAATAATGGAGAGTGAGCTATTAATTTTTAATAATAAAGTTATAAATAATTAACATGAATTACTAAATGAAAACTTCTTAGTTCTGATATGAATATTCCTCTTTTATTTTTATAATAATGGAGAGTGAGCTATTAACTGGTAGGAGACAATATGAGATAAGTAAATTGATGAGTACAAAATATTTTTTTTTAGTTTATAGGTCGAGAGGGCTCTAGCTCAATATGGAAGAGATGTTGTAATGTAGTTATGTAAATATTTTGATTCAAGTCAAATTAAATAATAATAATGTTTTGATTTAGGTGAAATTAAATAATAATAATAATAATTAATTAATTAAACTAAACTAACCTAAATCCATTTTAACTCTAGATCCTAGCTCAATATGGAAGAGATGTTGTAATGTATGTAAATATTTTGATTTCAAAACAAATAATAATAATATTTTGATTTAGGTGAAATAATAATAATAATAATAATAATAATAATTATTATTATTATTATTATTATTATTATTATTATTATTAATTAATTAATTAAACTAAACTAACCTACTTCCATTTTAACTCTAGATCTAAGATAGTAGATGAAGAGTTAAGATGGATCTAAGCTGGTTTAAAAAATTCAAATAATAAAAATAAAAATAAATAAATAATCACTTCATTAGAAAAAAGAAACTAGTAAAGAAGATTAAACTTATTAACTTAATTTTATAAAAATATTGTTGAATTGCTAGATACACATTGTTTGCTTTGTGACATTCAATCAAATAGAAAGGTACACCTCTCCATATTTTTTTTATATGAAGGGGTATGAAAAGCTAATAAAAGTTTTAAATAATTATTATACATTTTTAATTGACAAAATGTTGTAATAATTTTGAAAACATGTTATAATATTCTCATGCATTTTGACGTGAGGTATCATAATTATTATGCATTTTGAGATGAGAATATGATATGAAGGTCAAAATTTTAATAAAAGTTACAATTTCATTTAATTAATGGGAACTTTCATTTTTGAATTTTGTTCATGAGAGTTTAGTTTATTTAAAAAATATCCAAGGTAAAAATAAAAAAATAAAAAGAGAAAGTAAATCTTCAGTTTACTCGAAAAAAAAAAATCTAAATTTCATTTAATTAACGGGAACTTTAATTTTGGAATTTTGTTCATGAGAGTTTAGTTTATTTAAAAAAAATTCAAGGTAAAAATAAAAAAATAAAAAGAGAAAGTAAAAATTCATAAATTTCAATTGATTAATGGGAACTTTATTTGACATTTAATTAATGGGAACTTTAATTTTGGAATTTTGTTCATGAAAGTTTAGTTTATTTAAAAAATATTCAAGGTAAAAATAAAAAAATAAAAAGAGAAAGTAAAACTTCACTTTACTGAAAAAATAAATTTATTTATTAACGTAATTTTATATGCATGAATATCGATCTAAAATATTATTTTCTACAGTTAGATCTAAGGCTTTTGTGATCCATATTGTACATAAATGTCTTTCGGATTAATCACATTGTTCATGAATTTTGATCTAAAAGATTATTTTTTATGGTTAGATCTAAGACTTTTGTGATCCATATTGTAGATAAATGTCTTTCGGATTAATCACATTGTTAGGATTGTTAGGATTTGGTTGACGTTTTGAACCAACAAATGTTCTTCATAGGATTTTCATAGGATTAATGTTGTTCATAGTTCTTCATAGGAATAATGTTGGATTAATGTTGTTCATAGGATTTGGGCAACATTTCGAACCAACTAATGTGGTTTTTGATGTAAAATATTATTTTTTATTGTTAGATGTAAGACTTGTGTGATCCACATTGTAGATAAATGTCTTTTGGATTAATCACATCCTTAGGATTTGGTTGACATTTCGAACCAACTAATGTTCTTCATAGGATTTGGGTGACATTTCGAACCAACTAATGTGGTTCATCCTTAGGACAAGGTGAAAAAATCATACAATCTTCATGAATAAATAACAGGGATGCATCATTGCCCAAGATTAGTTGTTGGAAACTAGCCATTGTAGATTAGTTAAAGATGTAACTAAAAATTCTAAAAAGGTAGATGAGAATTATTTAATATTCTAAATTTAGTTATACATCCTCAAGACAAGGTGAAAAAATCATACAATTTTCATGAATAAATAGCAGGGATGCATCATTGCCCAAGATAAGATTATTTTTCATTAGGATTTGGTTGATGTTTAGAACCAACTAATGTTCTTCATAGGATTTTCATAGGATTAATGTTGTTCATAGGATTTGGGCGATGTTTCGAACCAGCTAATGTGGTTTTTGATCTAAAATATTATTTTTTACTCTTAGATCTATGACTTTTGTGATCCATATTGTAGATAAATGTCTTTTGGATTAATCACATCGTTAGGATTTGGTTGATATTTCAAACCAACTAATGTTCTTTCATAGGATTAATGTTGTTCATAGGATTTGGGTGACGTTTTGAACCAACTAATGTGGTTCATCCTCAGGACAAGGTGAAAAAATCATACAATCTTCATGAATAAATAGTAGGGATGCATCATTGCCCAAGATTAATGTGGTTCATCCTCAAGACAAGGTAAAAAAATCATGCAATCTTCATGAATAAATAGCAGGGATGCATCATTGCCCAAGATTAGTCATTGAAAACTAGCCATTGTAGATTAGTTAAAGATGTAACTAAAAATTCTAAAAAGGTAGATAGGAATTATTTAATATTCTAAATTTAGTTATACATCCTCAGGACAAGGTAAAAAAATCATACAATCTTCATGAATAAATAGTAGGGATGCATCATTGCCCAAGATTAGTCTGAAAACTAGCAGTTGGAAACTAGCCGTTGTAAATTAGTTAAAAATGTAACTAAAAATTGTAAAAAAGTAGATAAGAATTATTTAATATTCTAAATTTAGTTATACATTAGTTTTTAGGAGTGCGAATAATAATAATAAATTGTTAATAATACTTCATAAATTAATAAGGAGGTTAAGAATAAGTTATAAATATTAATAAAAATAGTTGTTAGGAGATTATATATACTATTAAATAATAATAAAGTTATAAGAGGGTTATAAATATTAATAAAAATAGTTATATAATATTAAATAATAATAAGGTTATAAGGTTTAGTTCCAACAAATTATAACCTAAATGAAATGAAAATGAAATAATATTTTAATGTCCATGACATTAAAAATGGTCTATGAGACCATTACACTAAAAATAGTCTATGAGACCATTAGTTACCTGTTTCTACCTATTTTTCATAATTCAATCCTTTTCTGATTCAAATTGATGATGAGTTGGCCCATCCTTCTAACAATCCTCTTGCTAAAAAGACAATGCCAATAAACTGATGCTAACATGTTCTCATAACTTTCTCTGATGTCTTTAACATGTTCTGATAAATTTCTCTCTGATGTTTTTGAATGCATCACATTCCAAAATGAAATGTAGAAACTGATGCTAACATGTTCTTATAACTTTCTCTCATGTTTTTGAATGCATCACATTCCAAAATGAAATGTTTTTCGGATTCTACAACCCCAGACGTGCAAAATGTACACACCGTTCTTCCCAAGCTTCTTTAGGCATAGGCCTTTTCCACGCCTTGTTTCACACCGAAGTTGATGGCAGGTGGTTAAGAGAGGTTAAGAGTAGGTTTCAAAATATTCTAAAAAGGGGAAAGGGAATTATTTCACACCCCTATTTCACACCGAAGTTGATGGCAGGTGGTTAAGAGAGGTTAATAGTAGGTTTCAAAATATTCTAAAAAGGGGAAAGGGAATTATTTCACACCCATGTTTCACACCGAAGTTGATGCGAGGTGGTTAAGAGAGATTAAGAGTAAGTTTCAAAATATTCTAAACAGGGGAAAGGGAATTATTTCACACCGAAGTTGATGCGAGGTGGTTAAGGGAGGTTAAGAGTAGGTTTCAAAATATTCTAAAAAGGGGAAAGAGAATTATTTAATATTATAAATTTAATTATAAATAAGCATATAGGAGTACGAATAATCGTTAAGGATACTTCAAAAATTAATAAGGGGGTTAAGAATAAGTTATAAATATTAATAAAATGGTTGTTAGGAGTTTATATATAATATTAAATACTAATAAGGTTATACGGTTTAGTTCCAAATTATTATAAAGTATAAGGTAAAGAGAGGTTAAGAATATATATTAATGAAGTAATTAGGAGCTCAATAATTTATTAGGTTAAAAATAGGGTCAAAAAATGAATCAAATTAAATATAAAGGGATAGTATATGTTATAAATATATAAAGAAAATGAGAGGAGGGAATTTACTTTAATATAAAGCACTTAGGAGCTTGAAAATTTTATTTTAATTATGTTAAATAAGTAAAAAATAGTTGCACATTGTTCAAGATGAAAATAATAAAATAAAATAATAAAGTTTTATAAAGTTATTATTTTGTATGGCCGATTAACTAGAGGATACATCTTTTTAAAATATTTTATTTAAAAAAAAGATCATGTGATAAAATAAAAAACTTTAGTTTGAAATATTACTTTTCATTTTTATTTTTTTCTATAATAATTTAAAAATTAGATCTAATTACACATCTTTCAAGATAAAAACATAACAATAATAAAAAAAAATTAAATAATTATCATACATACTTAAATAAAAACATATTATAAAGATATAATTTTGTTGACTTCTTCCCACAAAAGTATAGACACATCATTCCTTAATATTTTATTTCAAAACCCAAATAGGTGGTTCCGGGTGGTTCCAAAACCCAACCATATTTTTACCAAAATATTTTATTGAATATAATTTTTTTTTTGTTTTTTATTATTTATAGTAATTGAAATTTTATAAATAACTACACATCTTTTAAGATGAAAATACACCAATAACAATAAAGTTTCAAATAATAATGTATATTCCAAAATAAAAATGTATAATGAAAATATAATTATGTTGATACTTTCAAATAATATTTTTCTTAGAGATAGATATTAGTTGTTATTAAAGATAAATATTCATTCTGGAGTATATTAATATTAAAAAAGTCTCAATTGAAAACACATCAATATTAATAAAATTTAAAATAATTATCACACATTCCAAAAATTATCATACATTTTAAGATAAGAACATATTATAAAGATACAATTATATTAGTTAAAAACATATTATAAAGATACAATTATATTAGCTAACACTTTTTGTAATTTTTATAAATAATCACAATAAAATAAAAATTAAAGTTAATAAAATATCAACTTAAAAAAAAATATATATATTTAAAAATAATTATAATTATAATTGATACATAGTTACACTGTAAAATTGTATTCATTCAATACCTTTCACTTACAATAAAGTGAACTACATGGTAATAAAAAAAATAAAAATAAAAAATACAACAAAGACTTAAAGAAAACAACAAGGAAAAAATATAATGGAGAATTCCCCACACTTCTTTAATTGTAACACCCCCAGTGAAAAGTAAATAACTAATTTACTTAGTAAATAACTAATTTACTTTCTTTATTTTCTTTATTGGGGTGACAATCGTAACACCCCAGTGAAAAGTAAATAATTATAACTAATTTAATTTCTTTATTGGGGCGACAATTGTAACACCCCGAGTGAAAAGTAAGTAAATAATTATTGGGTAATTAATTTGGCGTCAATTGTAACACCTTAGTGAAAAGTAAATAATTAATTCACTTTTATTGCAATGGGCCCAATGGGGAATTCCCTCACTTCTTTATTGGGGCTATGATTGTAACACCCCAGTGAAAATAATTAATTTGGCGACAATTGTAACACCCGAGTGAAAAGTAAATAATTAATTTACTTTTATTGCAATGGGCCCAGTGGGGAATTCCGCACTTCTTTATTGGGGCGACAATTGTAACACCCCAGTGAAAAGTAAATAATTAATTTACGTTTATTGCAATGGGCCCAATGCGGAATTCCCACACTTCTTTATTGGGGCGAAAATTGTAACACCCCACTGAAAAGTAAATAATTAATTATTACAGTAATGAGTGAAAAGTAAATAATTGATTCAATTCGACAATTATAACACCCCAGTGAAAAGTAAATAATTAATTATTGCAGTAACACCCCGAGTGAAAAGTAAATAATTGATTCAATTCAACAATTGTAACAGCCGAGTGAAAAGTAAATAAATAATTATTGGGGCGACAATTGTAACACCCTAGTGAAAAGTAAATAATTAATTTACTTTTATTGCAATGGGCCCAATGGGGATTTCCCACACTTCTTTATTGGGGCGACAATTGTAACATTCCAGCTAAAAGTAAATAATTAATTTACTTTTATTGCAATGGGCCCAATGGGGAATTCCCACACTTCTTTATTGGGGTGACAATTGGTGAAAAGTAAATACAAGAGAAAAGTAAATAATTTAACACCCTAGTGAAAAGTAAATAATTAATTATTGCAGTAACACCTTGAGTGAAAAGTAAATAATAGATTCAATAAAATGTGTGCAGTAACACCTGGAGTAAAAAGTAAATAATTGATTCAATTGGCTAAACCAAGTGAAAAGTAAATAATTGATTCAATAAATTGTGCCAGTAACACAAAAGTAAATAATTCTAGTAATTCAATAAACTATGGGCTATGTGGAAGCCTGGTGGAAAATTTATTGTTTAAGGTTATTTTTATTTAAAAATCAGTCACTTGATTCAATTGGCTAAACCAAGTGAAAAGTAAATAATTGATTCAATAAATTGTGCCCAGTAACACAAAAGTAAATAATTCTAGTAATTCAATAAACTATGGGCTATGTGGAAGCCTGGTGGAAAATTTATTGTTTAAGGTTATTTTTATTTAAAAATCAGTCACGGCTACACCTGGTGAAAAGTAAATAATTGATTCAATTGGCTACAGCCACTGACAAGTAAATAATTGATTCAATAAACTGTGTGAAGTAACATAAAAGTAAATAATTGATCCATTGGGAGTAGATGGATCTTCAAGTTGAAGCATAAATCTGATGATTCCATTGAGAAATATATGGCTAGATTTGTGGCAAGAGGTTTTAGTCAAAGAACTAATATGGACTATGATGAAATGTTTTCCCTCATTGCCTAATATACAACCATAAGGTGTGTTCTTTCCTTAGCTACCAATTACAATTGGAATTTGTTGACGATGTTGGACTCGACAACATTTAGGGGGTCTCCCCGATATGAAGTCTCAATTAGACCTAACATTGTTTACAGTAGGATCCCCATCTGGAATATGGCCCAGTTTCCAAAGCATTGGGTTTTAATGATGTGCCTTGGCTACAATAACACATAGAGTGTTGTATTCATAACTTTGATGCACAAGTGTATGGCTCTGTGGAGGGTCAAGTGCGATGTATTAAAGGTTCTAACATACTAGTGTTCCAAATAGAAGTTTTGTTGCATTGATGAGTAACTTGATTGATTTTGAGCCTAATACATTTGAAGAGGCTTCAAGTTCTAGATAGTATATTGAAGCTATGCATGAAGAGTGTGACAAAATCATAAAGAACAATGTGTGGGATTTAGTTCCACTTCCTAAAGGAAAGAAAACCATTGGAAGTAGATGTATTTCCAAGTTGAAGCATAAATTTGATGATTCCATTGAGAAATATATGGCTATATTTGCGGCAAAAGGTTTTAGTCAAAAAACTAATATTGACTATGATGAAATGTTTTCCCTCATTGCCTAATATACAACCATAAGGTGTGTTACAATTGGAATTTTTTGACAGTGTTGGACCTGAAAAAATTTAGGGGGTCTCCCTGATATGAAGTCCCAATTAGAGCTAACATTGTTTAGAGTAGGATCCCAACCGGAATATAGCCCAATTGCCGAAGCAGTGGGTTTTAATGATGTGCCTTGGCTACAATAACACATAGAGTGGTGTATTCATGAATTTGGTCAAAAAGTGTATGGCTATGCGGAGGGCCAAGTGTGATGTATTAAAGGTTCTAACACATGAGGGGAAAATGAGTGAGCCCCTTAGAAGCCTATAATATTACACATGTTGAAAGGAACACATGAGCATAAAGACATCACAATTTAGCCAGCAATTTTTTTCACACATTAATCATGACAGAAATAAACAACGACACGCATTCAACAAGATTCATATTAATGCAAATGAAATAGTTCATAAGCATTAGTGTAATTGAAAAGGCATATATTTCAAACATAACAAGAATAGACCTACTATATTCACAACACATGCATGAAAATGGGCTAAATATGAGCTTTTATTAAAGTGAAAGTTCCAATCATACATATACCATTGATAAACCACTAGCCCCAATAGTGGAACATGAAGTTTATACTTTCTCCTACAAAGAAAGATACTCCCTCTATGTTGTGGAGAAGCTAAGACTCTCAACAAACTCCCAAGTTGTTAATCCTGAGATAAAATCCTAGCCAAAAGCTTGGCTCCCAAAATCCCTTTACATGAGTTATGAGAACATATTTATAATGAAAGGGGTGACTATTCATCTCCCTTTTGTTACTCTTGGACTTCTCTCACGATTCTTCAACTTATTTGTAAAATGACTCTTCACATTCCACAATTGACATCTAGAATTTCACTTAGAAATTAATTACAAAAGAATATTCCAATATACTCGTACCCATATAGAACAAAATTGGGTAGGGCGAATTAGAAAGCCCAATAATAAAAATAAATCAAGCTTGAGTTTAGGGAAACTCCAACTCAAAAAATTCGACTTGTAGGTTCTTAGTCACATGATGGTGCTAATATTTGTAATGCGCAATGACTTCCCCAAACTATGCGATGGGATCAGGCTGAAACCAAAATCTAGCCTCCATGGCATCCAAGTACACTAATTTGTAGCCGGTTTGAATTTCCTTCTTTAGCAAGAGAATCATAATATTGATCTTGAGAGGGCCACCAATGTACTTATGCATATTATTCCTATTCACTTCAATATATTCTTTGGTAGTGCCCCGTATGAATCGTTCCAAGTATTCTTCGACAACCTGCCCAGCCTAATTCCTACGTTTTTCTTCAATGAGTGAACCAACTGAAGGGATCTTGTGTGATTTCACCATGAAATCCACGTTGTTGTACAATCGCACAAATGAGACTTGAATATTAGCGATGAATGAGGTGAGTTGTTTGTTACTCTTAATGATCATCCGCACTTGTGCTTTCTCCAAATCTTCGTGTTTCCTTTCTTTCTTTGTCAATTCAGATAGTGCTCCTTTGTACTACATCAACCATGTTATAAGAGATCTATGATTGCTTACAAAAGTATATCCCTTAGGTCGGTGGCTAACCTAGAACAATAGAGAGACAAGGAAAACAATGTTTTTCCTTGAAGTAAATAGATGATGGAGTGAGGCCTACCTGGAATCCTTCGCATGCTTCACTCCTTCTTCAGCTTGGAAGCTCCAATCCCAGCTTTGATTTCTAAAATTAGAACTTGCAGAGTCAAATAACACAAGCCAAGAAACTACGAGATGTATGCAATATCATCTAAGAACTTCATTCAATAGATCACCATGGTATTGAAATAAGTGAAACAACATCACATATAGGAAAACAATAAATTCATTGCATTACTATAAATGGAAGGAGATTACAACCATAAGTAGTAGTTGATCTTGTAGAAGAGCTCCTCAAAGTTGTTGACTTGTCCTTTCCTTGTCACAATGTGCACTTCCAATCACCCTAAATGCATGGAATGATGACCACTCACTACAGCAGCATAAGGGCAAATTATTCTCCAAAACCCAACCCCAAAACTAACCAGGTGCTTGTAGAATGAGGTAAATATATAGGAAGGAGAGGTAGTGCATGAATTCTTATCCATTTACAATTCTAGGGTAAGAGATACACCTTTGATGGAGGTATAGGATCAAAGGGTAAGTGGTGAAAACTCTAATGTAGGGATGGATAGGATTTGAATGATTTATCCAAGGTAAGTAGTTCTAAAAACTTCTGGAAACTCCTAGAAGGTGAAGCTTCCAAAATCCCAATCATTCTCCTATATTTGTAGAACCATTGTAGGAGCAAAGGGGAGCAACCTGCTGGTGACCAATGTAGGCCATAGTGGAGCAACCTGCTGGTGAACGACCTAGTAGGATTACAGAGAGGGTTGGTCCTTAAACTGGGTCAGATGAAGCAATTTAGGGCTCAAACTTTGGGAAATGAAAGGTACATGCTTAGGTATTTGTGCAAGATGGTGACAAGGGGGAATAGGATTTTGATTGATCCCATTAGGAGGATCACTTATTAGATGTGACAAAATGGCTTATAACAGAATTCCCCCTAAAGTGTAAAGTTAGATATGATGACTGATGACTGAAGTGATTTACCTTGTAACAAGTAGGGATCAAGGAAAACCGATGAGATTCATATTTTACAATACATTTACAACATGACATCTTGTTTGTTGATGGAGGCATACGCATGCTTAGCTCATAAGCTAACATAACATGTACAATGATCAAATGACACATCCACAGATGCAATTGGTGGAGCCATGACTGGATGACTATCAATATGATCATAGCCATCATACATTATGATCTATATATTATTCCTAAATCACAGTCTGGATGGATGAAACTAAATCTGGGGTCTTCTATATCGTTCACATGGACAATCAAAGTACGATTCTAACCATGTGAATTAATGAGTTGGAGTCAAACATGGTAGACATCGTCTGATTACCGACCAATGATGTAAGTCATTAACATATGCGAAGGAAACCACCGATGATGTTAATGGCTCTCGAGGTACCATAGTACAATCTGTATGGTGTGAATAAATGAGTTGATGTCGAACACCACATAGAATCTTTTTTTGGAAGGCCATTAATGTAGACTTGTTGACGAGAGAAAGGAAACTTGTTATTGATGTATGCAAGCACCAAGGTACCAAGGGGTGTTTCTAAGTCAACTTCATGGATGATGTGTTGATGTCGATAGGAAGTGACCCACCACAGGAGGGCCTTGATGCATCACCCATCAACAATGCGAAAGGGGTATGATGATTGAGACAAAATTATTAGAATGATGTTGAAATGGAACTGGATCAGTAAAGGTGGACTTGAAATGAAGGCTTAAGAGTATTGTAGAAGAGATCAACTAAATGACTTCTCTTGAACACATCGGTGACACTAAATGGAGTTGGCAACATTGACCCAAAGATAAGATAGAGGTTCTGAAAATGGATTGATAACCAAAAGACAAGTAGATTTCCCAACCCAACATCCATGGAGATGAAGTGGAAGAGTGTCATTTCCAAGAGAGACTCCCTGCCATTAGCAAAATGGAATCCCCTATTTTCCCAGTTTCCCCAACCTTACTGGTCAGTACCACTTTATTTTTTAACAAGCTTAAGGAGGATAACATATGCTTGATTTGTAAGTCCATCCTTTGCATGAATCCCTCTGAGTATATTTAGCGAACCATAAGAAGGAGTGGTTTGGCCCCTTCATTATCGACAAGTCCATCATTGTTTGATTTTTTATGAGTCTAGTGAACTTGACATCTTTTTCATGTTTAGAGAGTTTGAAAAAGAGGCGAAAAAGAATACTCCAAATGTCCCTTTTCGTATGTAGTCCCTTAGGTCCGAAAATCTAGAAAAAAATACCCCAGATAACCTCTTAGCCATATTCAACTAAGGTATTCCTTTTTCGTAGCTAGTCTATCTCAATCTGGAAAAGGGTTAAACTTATACTGAGTAGACATCTTTTCATTTACTTTTATGAGTTCAAGGAGACAAGTGTGGACAATATTTTCATATTTTGGGAGTTTGAAAAGAGTTGAAAGAGGGCTCCACCTGGAGGAATGAGTGGTATAAAGGGTAGCAACTAGTTCCAATGATGATGGAGATGCTCAAAACATGCAAAGGTTAAGAGTTTGGATAATAAGACCACTCATCACAACATTTCCTTGGGAAAGGGTAAAAAACCAAGTGAAAGTGTATGATCAGCCAAGCCGATGGTGACGATGGAATGAAAAAACCAAGGCTCATCTGACAGAAAACGGCCTGATAAAAATGGCAATCATGAGAGATAGGATGATAATGGTTTCATTTTTACAAAGCTTGAAACATGGGAAACTATCCTTGAAATTGGTTTCATTTTTATGCATTCTTGGAATATGGGAAACTATGCTTGAAATTACTTTGCATGCCCCCATCATAATGACTCAATTCGAGGTACATGCCCCCCAAACTTCATTTCATTCACCTAAGTAGATTACTGGGTACTGACACATGGATGGAATGAGGGTTCATTTATGAGATCAAGTGAAAGACTTGATTGGGAATTTATGAGATCTAATCAAAGACTCTAATTGGAAGGGGATTTGTTTCATTTTTAATGAGCTTGAAATAGGAAAATAACTATGCTCATAGGAACCTATTTAAATTTTTAACGAGGTTGACATAGTAAAATAATTATCCGCATAAGATCTTGTTTCATTTTTTAACGAGCTTGACAGAAGAAAAAGAACTTTGCTCCAGGAACCTTGTTTCATTTTTTAAGGAGCTTGACATAAGAAAAGGAACTCTGCTCGAGGGACCTTGTTTCATTTTTTAACGAGCTTGACATAAGAAAAGGAACTCTTCTTAAAGACCTTGTTTCTTTTTTTAAGGAGCTTGACACAAGAAAATGAACTCTCCTCCAAGGACCTTGTTTCATTTTTAATGAGCTTGACACAAGAAAAGAAACTCTGCTCGAAATACCTTGATCATGACTGTCAAGAGGCCATGGATACCAAGAGCTTGTCATAAGATGGGAGAACAATGCTATGGAAGGGGTACATATCAAGGGATCCAATGGAAAAATCATACTCCAATTCCCCCAGTAAATGATGCACTACATCACCTACTAGATCATCAATAGACCGAGGCATGGAATAGGTTGCCACATAATTAACCTGTGGTAGGGGAGATACCACTTACGTATAAGTACCATTTAGGGAATATGGTTGATTGGGGGTCAAATTAGGACCAACAAACAAAACTTGGTTAATAGTCACGATTCTTCCTTCATGAGGGAAACACATCACACAAAAGAGTGAATAGACAAGAGCTCCCATGACATAAACATAGTCATTCCTAAGGAGTAAATTAAAATCCAAAGGGCCTTGTACGAACATAACATCGATATAGATAGTCTTTCCTCCCAAAGTAATAGGCAACTTAGGAAGGATCCCTAAAGGTTGACAGGTTCCTTTGTTAAAAGCCAACAGATTCTAAGTAACGGGCACAATTTGTGGAGAACCTAAAGCTTGCCAAGTTGTTGAGGAGAAAATACAATAGATGCACCTTCATCTATGATTGTGCCAAGTACGAGCACATTATAAACTTGTACTATGATTTAGAAGGGAACATAAGGAGGAAGATGATATCATGTTAGTCGACTCCAATCAAAGGAAGTGACTAGACTACTTGGAGGGGGTGTCATAGGAACGAGAGAACTAACCCCTTGTGCTAAGGGAATGGGAGGATTTCCCCGTGTGCCATTGGAATGAGAGTACTATCCCCTAGTTCATTGGAACTTGAAGAAATGAAAAGAACCTGAGCAGTATGAACTTCACTCTCTACGGGAAAGGTATGATCATTTGAAGGTGGAATCGAGTCAACCATTTTCTCAACCAATGGTTGCTCAAGAATGGACTCATGGGATTCATGTTCATAGAGAGATGGATTGGTTGGATTCAGATTTTGATCGATCACGTCATTAACTAGTGGAGGATTGGGAGAAATATTTTGGTAACCAGTTGGAAGTCATGGTTGAGAAGCTGTAAGGTTTCCCAACATTTTTTAGTCTTCATCCATATAAGAACAAAGATGAATAGGATGATTCCCTTCACATAACTTATAGGGAAATTTTAATTTACCCTTTGTCCCATGGACCTTACTATCACTAGTTGAAGGTTTGTCACCAACATGATCTCCAAAATCTGATGACAAAGGTCGATGTGACTCTGTGGACCACACTTCTAATACTTTGGGAATACCAAGTGTTGTCACCTTCTAAAAATAGAGTTCCAGTTGTACAAAGAGTACCAAATAACATAGAGTTTTTCATCCATCTTCTAAGCCACATAAGCTCTCAAAGATAAATCAAACCCTCTCCACTGGATATTGTTCGAAATAAGATTTTTAATGGTAGCTGGAAGTCCAAAAACGAGCTCTTGGATTAGAAGTTAGAGCAGATTGAAGATACCTTTTCAAAGCCAGAAAAAAAGGGAAAGTGGCTAAGGGTCAGGCTCATCGCAAATCGCAAACAGGGCTTTTCTGAAACAACAGCAAGGGAAGGCAATGAAATATACAATCAGCCAATTGCGGATATCACAAATCGTAAATCAGCGGGTCCAAGGCATGGTGCATCGGCTTATCGGCGATTCAAGGGCCATTGGCACAGTCTGTGGGATTATCAGTGGTGGGGAGGTCCCGCATATCTAACTTCCTGCAACATCGGAGGTCCCGCAATATCAGTGATTCTGAACGGGGCCGGGGTTAAAAATATTGTGAAGTGAAGAAGTCTCGATATAGTGTAACGCATTGGGAGGGGAAAAAAATCATTTAACAAAGGATTGCAGCAAAAAAACAATGTCAGGCAGCCCTTTTATCTCTCTGCAAGGAGGCCACGTGGTGGAATTCCATTGGTCCCTATGAATCCACATGGCCACTGATGTCATCATGACGTGGTAGTATGGAGATGACATGGCAGTATGGAGGACACATGGCATGCTGATCTGGCATTTTTAGGGTCCTGTGGGGACATATCTGATGAGCCCCAAAAATGGATAATTATTTGGGCTCATTCAACCTCCTAATTTGACTTAATCCACCATTCTCATTAGTTTATTGCATGTTTTTTATTATATTTATGCTAATAGAGTGAATTTGGTTAGTCATTATGCCAACAAGTCTAATGGGTGCTTTGTGTAGCCTTTTTGGTCAACTTGGAGACAAAATTGAAGGTCTTAATGAGCACTTGGCAACCAAATTCGTGGGAGAACAAGGGAGAGGATTTGTAGGAAGGTTTCCCCTTCATTTATGGGCCCTTACCTCGAATTCTCCACCATCAGCTCGGAGTTCAAAGGCCACCAAATCAATTAGCACAAGGGAAGCCAAGCAAGTCAAGTAGGACTGCTGTTAACTACAAGTCTTGGGCAGCCGAGTCCCTAAAGTTTAGGAGGACTGTTGGGGTTCTCAATTTGTATAAATAAGAAGGCTTAGGGCCTCATTTTGGTTAGTTAGTGGTTAGTCATTTTGTAGCTAGTGTTTAGTCATTTCGTAGCTAGTAGTTAGTCATTTCATAATCTTGTTGTAGTCATTTTGTAGTTCGATTTTTAGGCAATAGATTAGTTTTGCTGTCAGCTCATTTTGCAAGTTCTCCTTGTGGACAGTTTTGATGTAACTCTTCATTTCTTGATCAATAAAGATGAATCCAGCTTTGCACCAGCTCTAAATCTCTCTTAGGAGGCTGTAGCTCTTGGGGTTGGGCCCATCTCAAGCGCCCAGTACCTCCTTTGTTTACCTTTATGTGTCTTTGCTGCATTCTTAGAATAAAATCTGCTATTTGTATTTAAATCTTGCTTTGTTATTTAGATTTCTTTTGATGGTTAAAGTAGCTTCTCATGGTTAGAATAGATTGGTAGGATAATAACAAGAAAAAGGCTACCAAACACCTTGGATCTCACCTCCCCCTCAGTGGAATCATGAGCTGGGACCAATGTGACTTTGCTGCCAACAAAAACGTTGTTTTGCTTTGCCATGCAATTCTTAGTGTTGGAATCCTCTTTTGTAGATGCTGATATTAGTAGTATTTAAATGCTTCAGTTGATGATTTCTTAGTGGCATAAGTTAGTTCATGCATTTCATTTTGAATAAACTGCTGTTCATTTCCTTTTGTTGTTACTTAGGTCAGAATAGAGTAAAGTAACTAGGTCATAGGTTTTATAAGTGTTTGTGTGTTCAGTTTGAAATACCACTTGCAGAGTACCTATTACCCTTCCTTACCTACACATACCCCATCCAACCTACCTGTTTCATCCCTCACTCAGAACCCTTACCTTACATTTACCTCATTCGCTTACTTTGCCATGATTCTCATCTTCTTGTGCAACATCATCTCATCCCTCCTTGAACAAATCTCACCATCTACACCTTATCCTCAACTCCATTCCCCAAGTCATGGACCTCTTCACACCCATATTTCACCTCCATACTCATTCCTCCATCTTTCTCCCTCCATCCATGCTCCAAAATCCCATTTCGAAACATCCTGTAGAAGAATTACAGAACATCCTGTAGAAATCCTGAACATCCTGTAGAACCCCTGCAGACTTCCTGTAGAAGCTCATAAACACGGTTTCTTGGCAGCCAAACTTTGTGAGACTCTCTGGAAGGGTGTTAGGGACCCCTTAGACCCTCTATGAACCTTCCCAACCTTTCCCAAGCATTTCTCCTCCTTGATCCACCTCTGCACAGTGAAAAGCCAGTTAAAAGCACATGCATGATAATTATAACAACTTAATCAAAAATACAAAAAGATGTTTTCTTCAGATAGTGGTAGTCTAGACACATGTATTTTACCTTCATAGAAGTAATGGCATCTCTTTCAGTAGTTTGCATGCTCTCCTTTGCGTCAGTAGGACTAGCTGGTAGAATTAGGGTTCGCTAGGGTTTGCGTTTCTTTTTGGCTTTCAGTTTCTTTTTGCAATTAGATTAGCTTCCTTCGAGTTAGCTTTCATCCATCAATTAAAAAGCTTCTTCTAAGAGCTCATAGAAGTTGGCTTAAGCTCCTAGTGGACTTGTGCCAGCTGACCAAGTGACAGCTGCGGCAAGAGCTAGTACTTGTGCATACAGCACCGTCGCTTCCAAGTTTGTTACGAACTACCGGGTTGATAAAATTAAAGAAGGGAGTTTGAGGAGTTGTAGCATTATTGCTACAATACTGGATCCCACCATGTTTTTGGCGCCGTTGCTGGGGAAGCGTCAGAGTATTGGTGATTGCCGCTTTTCTTCTATTTTCTACTACAACCTTCTGCTAAGTAGTTTATTTCAATTCCATTACGCAATTTCGTTTATGCAAAAGTAGATTAGCATTTCAATTCCGCAATTTCATTTCTGCAAGCGTAGATTAGCATTTCAATTTCGCAAGCGTAGACTAGCATTTCATTCCTGCAATTTCATTTGAGCAAAATAGATTAATCCTTTCCTGCTTTCATTTCAATTCCGCATTTTCGTTTTAGCAAGATAGTTAGTTGCAGTTCAATCTATTTCAGTTTTGCAGGTAGAAGTAGAAAAAAAGCAAAAATCAACCAAAAAGATTTCATTTCATGCCTTGTAGGAGTAGAGATAAGTTAGAAAAATGATTGCACAACGCCCCCACTGCTTCACACAGCCAACATTCTCTCTTCTTCGATGGTTGTGATTAAAGAGCCCTTAGGTGGACAGCAAGACATATTTGAAGAACCTCAAGGGAAGAAGAAGAAGAAACCATTCCTCTGGAGCAAATGGCTACAAGTAGAAATGTTGGGAGCAGTCCCTTGTCCAAAGACGAATTTGAAGATCAGATAGAAGATTTCAAGAGTGATATGAGGTAGTTTCTTGCTAGGCAATTGGATACCCTATGGATCCAAAAGAAGCAAGAGGAAGCCAAGAGGGCTTTGGTCATCTTTTGTCCCAGGTGCACTAGAAAGCATCCTAGGAACGAATGTCCATTGTACTCTATAGAAGTGTGTTTTGTCTGTGAAGAATACCATCCTACAAATCAGTGCCCTTCCTTACCCAGAATCAAAGCTGCATATCAGAGAGCCAAAGGATCCACTGAATCACTCTATTATATGAACCAAAGGAGGCCGCATGGACCTAGATCTTACCAGCAGGAGCTGCAAGGGACACCCGAGACCTATTATGACCCCTATCAAGCCACTTTCATGCCTTCTTGGGGTCCCCCTGCTCATCCTTCCTGGTTCACACCTCCTCCTTGTTCCTTCATAGATCCATATTATGCCCAACCAACTGCTCATTTGTTTCACTCTTATGCTCAGCCACAGCCTCAGTGGAATGCACATCATCAGGGGTGGAGGCCCCAATACAACACTCCTCCCGCTTATTTTCCTCCACCACCTGCTCATCCACAACCATCGCCTCCTCCTCCACCAAGGCAACCCCAAATGCCTACCCAACCACAATTCCATCCATCTCCATCTCAATTTCACACCTCCACTCAACTACCCATACCATTTCCAAAGCCATACAATGGAGTAGCTCAACCCAATTGCAAAGCTGAGGCACAACATGTGCAAATGACTCCTCTTGAGCTCAATGATGTTCACCAAAGCTCAGGAAGAGTGTTCCAAAACAGAGATTATATTGACAACATTGAAGGACCAAAGGAAAAAGAAGATTCCAAAGAGGAGATCAAAGAACCATGGGCTGCACTTGATGAAGAGAAGAGATCAGAATCAGAGATCGAGAGAGTTCCCTCATGGTTACCATCAAATCCTCCATGTACTCAAGAGAAAGATCAGCAAAAAGAGGAAGATGAGAAGGTCATGATAGAAGGTGACATGAAGAATGATCCAGATCAGCAAAAGGACCATGGATATCAAAGCTATATTGAGATATGGTTTCAGACGGTCACTAAGTTGCAGCGGTACTCTCTTCCTCAGCTATGTTTGATCCCTTCAAAGTCAGATCATTTGGTCTCTGAAATCTGGATAACTGTCAAAGCATGCATTTCAAGCCTCCACATCAGTTTATCTCTAATCTCGATGTGCACATGGCTCCATTGGAAGTATTCTTATACTTGAGAACGATTTTGTTTTTCAAGTAGGGTAGGGTAGAAAAAAAAGAAAAAAAAGAGAAAAAAGAGAAAAATGAAAAAAGAGGAAAATAGAAATCTAAGGTGAAAACCTCCTCGGAGGTGCCTTAGATTGGCTCATTGATTGAAAACCTCCATGAGGTGGTCAATGGGTTGGTGAAAAAAAAGAGAAAAGAGAATAAGATCTCTGGGTGAAAACCTCCCTTGGAGGCGCCCAGGGCAGGCAATTAGGGTGAAAACCTCCATGAGGCGCCCTAGTTTTTTTTCAAAAAAAAAAGAGAAAAAGAAAAAGAAAAATAAATCTAATTTCAATTGAATAATTTCAGGTTGCAGCAATGACATTGCAGGTCAGGAGGATCACTCAAAACAAAGGCAAAGGAGTTTTTGTGCCTTCTAGAGGAAGTTCTATATTTCTACAGGAAACATCCTGTAGAACTTTCAAGCGAGCCAGATTCGATTTTGGAAGGGGATCTAAAGCTTGGAATCCATTGGTTATGCCTGCAAGCATCCATGTTACCATTTCTCACCCTTTTCCATCATCTTTTCCACCTCATTTTGCTTCTCATTGTGCTTCTACAGGAAGTTCCTGTAGAAATTGTAGGAAGCTAGAAATGGATGTTAAAAGGTGGTTTGGCGAACATGGTAGCTTCCTCAAGGGTTCAAAAGTCCTCTTGCAATCTTCAAACTCCTCCTCCATAATCTCCATACCTGCATCACAGCCCAAGCTCAGTTTTTCTTTCCATGCAAAAACTTGCAAAATGCTCTGAAGAGAAAATACATAGAACAAAATTTGTTTTTGCCATAGCTTGAAAACCATGCATCCATTTGAAAAACCGTTTTACAGAGAATTGTATAGGGATGATGGAAACATGCTCGAGCAGTTTCAGGCCATTCCGATGCACGGTTTCCAAGAAATCAGCCTCCATCACCATCAGCCATTTTTTCATTTTCTCCATATCCGTGCATCCGTTTCAAAACCTGTTTCATGGGGATATGCATATGAATGATGGTAACCTACCCAAGCAGTTTCAGCCGATTTCGATGCACGGTTTCTGAGAAATCGATCTCTGAAATCTTCAGCCATTTTCCATTTTTCTCGAAATCCGTGCATCCATTGATCACGATTTTGCTATTGGAGGTGCATCATGATGATAGGAACGTGCTCAGCAAGTTTCAAATCGATCCGATTTACCGTTTGGGAGCAATGGCGAAAATAAGTTCTGGCCCGATGAAAATTCAGCAGCAGTAGCTTGAACGTGCAGATTTGAACGTGGAAACAAATGCCTGGAGCTTAGATCTGGCCAGAGGACACCTGCACAAGAGAAAACAACCAAAAAAATCAGCAGCCAAGCCACATGCAATCACAAAAACAAATGCATGCAGAAAATGAAGGATCTCAGCACTTCACAGCAACCACACACGACTTGCAGGTACGTGACTAAACTCGTTCCTCTATTTGCATGAATGTAATTCGTAAACAGCATGAGCAATGAGATGGTTGGGATTAAAAAATCGGTGGCCAGCTAACTGGCCACCCTCGTCTAGTTCGAACAGCACTCAGTCGGGGAAATCAACACGTGTGCTCAGCCATCTCAAGAAGAAAATTGAAAACAGGTAGTGGTGGTTGTTTAAAATCCAACGTAATTGATGGAAGTGAATACAGGCTGAGAACTACAATTCATAATTACACTACAGTGGGGACCAATGGTTTGCATGGGGCCAACGTGCACTTAGCCAGCTCACCCTCCATCAGTGGAAGCCTCCATAAACAGCCAATCGAACTCATCCTTGAAATGCTCTCACCATTCGCTGATTAATTTGCATTTGCAACATTCTTCGCTGAGATTGCAGTTCAAGTCTACCTGGCCGGCATGAATATCATTACCAGAGTTGCTCTGGATGAAGGAATGAGTCATTTTGTTTTCGTAGCTTACACCCTGGCTGTTGCTACAGTAGTTATTTCTCCTTTTGTTTTTTTCTTGAAAGAAACCAACGCCCTGCAAAGACCTGTGCCATCTTCTGGCAGATCTTTGTGCTTGCACTGGCTGGGTAAGACCACTCTATTTCAGAATTTCTACTTTGCTGGCCTAGATTACACCTCCGCTACATTTGCTTCTACAACGTCAAACCTGGTTCCTGTTGTCACGTTTGGGATGGCCACAGCTTTTAGACTGGAGAAAGTTGATATCAGGAGTAAATATGGCCAAGCCAAAGTTGTAGGAACCATTATATGTGTGGGTGGTGCAATGATTATGACCTTCTACAAGGGCCCTGTTCTCATTAGGCTCAATAGGGTTCTTCATAACACATGGCTGTTTGGAGCACTGATGCTGTTTGCCGGCTGTTTATTTTGGTCTGGATGGCTTACCTTTCAGGCTCCAGTTGTTAAGAAATATCCAGCAGAAATTTCATTAACAGCTCTCACGATGCTGCAAGGAACTCTACAGTGCACTGTGGTGGCTTTAATTTTTGAGCCAAAGGCCTTTGCTTGGAGGCTAAAGTGGGACATTCAGCTTCTCAGCATCATATACTTTGTGAGCACAGCATCTTCGTTTTAATAATGTGCAGAAATTATTAACATCGTCATTGATCATATTGGCCCATAATATGCAGGGAGTATTATGCTTTGCATTTGCCTTCTTTGTACAGACTTACTGTATCCGTCTGAAGGGACCTGTCTTTGCTGCAATGTTCAATCCAACTTCAACCATAATTGTTGCAGTGTTGGAACAGCTAATCCTTCAATTGAAATATTATCTGGGAAGTCTGCTGAGAGCAATTCTAGTAATAGCAGGACTGTATATTGTACTATGGAGCAAGGCAAATGATGACAAGTTGGTGACAAGCCCAGAAAAGCACAACCCTACAGATGTATCCAACAACATCAGTGATTGGAACATTGGCATTAAACCAAGCTGCCAAAACAGAGGGGGACAAAACCACACTAACACCCAGGGAGAAAAGACTACAGAGTAGAATGGAAAGGATTGAAAAAGTCCACGTCAGTGAGGGCACCTCTAAGGTAGCCACAGCCAAGCTGAAAGGAAAATCACCCACATCCAAGCAGGATACAGTGGTGCTGTCTGTTTCTACAGGAATCCAAAACTCAGCTACAGGACTTTCTACAGGAAGTTCTGTATTTTTACCAGAAACATCTTGTAGAAGCCTTTGGGTAGGCTAGAATCAATTATGGAGAGGGATTTGAAGCTTGAAGACTGTTGAGGAGACATGCAACCACTCTTTTCTTCCATCCTCCACTGGTTTCATCTCCTTTCGCCACCCTTCCTACCATCAGGTTGAATATACTTGCACAATCATACCAAAGCTGAGAATTCTTTAGCAAAAGGAGCAAGTAGTGGGAAGAAGCAAAGAAGCATGGTTTCATGACAGAGAACAGGACATCACTTCAGAAGCTTGGCATGACAAGGAGGCCACCAGGGCCATCAAAGATGAGGAGAGAGATTGGTTGCTCAGAGGATGAGCAACACTTTCAGTAGGGGGGTGATGATGAGCCCAAAAAATGGATAATTATTTGGGCTCATTCAACCTCCTAATTTGACTTAATCCACCATTCTCATTAGTTTATTGCATGTTTTTTATTATATTTATGCTAATAGAGTGAATTTGGTTAGTCATTATGCCAACAAGTCTAATGGGTGCTTTGTGTAGCCTTTTTGGTCAACTTGGAGACAAAATTGAAGGTCTTAATGAGCACTAGGCAGCCAAATTCGTGGGAGAACAAGGGAGAGGATTTGTAGGAAGGTGTCCCCTTCATTTATGGGCCCTTACCTCGAACTATCCACCATCAGCTCGGAGTTCAAAGGCCACCAAATCAATCAGCACAAGGGCAGCCAAGCAAGTCAAGTAGGACTGCTGTTAACTACAAGTCTTGGGCAGCCGAGTCCCTAAAGTTTAGGAGGACTGTTGGGGTTCTCAATTTGTATAAATAAGAAGGCTTAGGGCCTCATTTTGGTTAGCTAGTGGTTAGTCATTTTGTAGCTAGTGGTTAGTCATTTCGTAGCTGGTAGTTAGTCATTTCATAATCTTGTTGTAGTCATTTTGTAATTTGATTTTTAGGCAATAGATTAGTTTTGCTGTCAGCTCATTTTTCAAGTTCTCCTTGTGGACAGTTTTGATGTAACTCTTCATTTCTTGATCAATAAAGATGAATCCAGCTTTGCACCAGCTCTAAATCTCTCTTAGGAGGCTGTAGCTCTTGGGGTTGGGCCCATCTCAAGTGCCCAGTACCTCCTTTGTTTACCTTTATGTGTCTTTGTTGCATTCTTAGAATAAAATCTGCTATTTGTATTTAAATCTTGCTTTGTTATTTAGATTTCTTTTGATGGTTAAAGTAGCTTCTCATGGTTAGAATAGATTGGTAGGATAATAACAAGAAAAAGGCTACCAAACACCTTGGATCTCACCTCCCCCTCAGTGGAATCATGAGCTGGGACCAATGTGACTTTGCTGCCAACAAAAACATTGTTTTGCTTTGCCATGCAATTCTTAGTGTTGGAATCCTCTTTTGTAGATGTTGATATTAGTAGTATTTAAATGCTTCAGTTGATGATTTCTTAGTGGCATAAGTTAGTTCATGCATTTCATATCGAATAAACTGCTGTTCATTTCCTTTTGTTGTTACTTAGGTCAGAATAGAGTAAAGTAACTAGGTCATAGGTTTTATAAGTGTTTGTGTGTTCAGTTTGAAATACCACTTGCAGAGTACCTATTACCCTTCCTTACCTGCACATACCCCATCCAACCTACCTGTTTCATCCCTCACTCAGAACCCTTACCTTACATTTACCTCATTCGCTTACTTTGCCATGATTCTCATCTTCTTGTGCAACATCATCTCATCCCTCCTTGAACAAATCTCACCATCTACACCTTCTCCTCAACTCCATTCCCCAAGTCCTGGAACTCTTCACACCCATATTTCACCTCCATACTCATTCCTCCATCTTTCTCCCTCCATCCATGCTCCAAAATCCCATTTCGAAACATCCTGTAGAAGAATTACAGAACATCCTGTAGAAATCCTGAACATCCTGTAGAACCCCTACAGACTTCCTGTAGAAGCTCATAAACACGGTTTCTTGGCAGCCAAACTTTGTGAGACTCTCTAGAAGGGTGTTAGGGACCCCTTAGACCCTCTATGAACCTTCCCAACCTTTCCCAAGCATTTCTCCTCCTTGATCCACCTCTGCACAGTGAAAAACCAGTTAAAAGCACATGCATGATAATTATAACAACTTAATCAAAAATACGAAAAGATGTTTTCTTCAGATAGTGGTAGTCTAGACACATGTATTTTACCTTCATAGAAGTAATGGAATCTCTTTCAGTATTTTGCATGCTCTCCTTTGCGTCAGTAGGACTAGCTGGTAGAATTAGGGTTCGCTAGGGTTTGCGTTTCTTTTTGGCTTTCAGTTTCTTTTTGCAATTAGATTAGCTTCCTTCGAGTTAGCTTTCATCCATAAATTAAAAATCTTCTTCTAAGAGCTCATAGAAGTTGGCTTAAGCTCCTAGTGGACTTGTGCCAGCTGACCAAGTGACAGCTGTGGCAAGAGCTAGTACTTGTGCATACAGCACCATCGCTTCCAAGTTTGTTACGAACTACCGGGTTGATAAAATTAAAGAAGGGAGTTTGAGGAGTTGTAGCATTATTGCTACAATACTGGAGCCCACCAATATCTGGGCAACATGTGTCACCACTCAGGAAGTGCTACATGGCACTAATGACATCATCAATCCCGCAAATCGGTAATCGACGAAGGTAAAAGGTCACAACTCCAATTAAAAGCCTTCGATTGTGATTTGCGGTAAAGAGGCTCCGATAAGGGGGCTAGCCCACAAACACATGGAGGTCCGAAGAACAAAGGGCCAGGCACTAAAGGGGTCAATCCCTCAGATCGACGATCGAACAATTGAATGCCCTCCTCCAATGAAGTCCCTTCTGACTTGCGATTGCGATATGTGAAAGACCCTCCCAGATGTGATAGTTTATGCATCCTGCTTTCTTGAAGTCTCACATCTAGATAAATATGCCAGCGCGATGAAAGGAGGTAAAAAGGCCCTCTCTATCATATTATGATTGTGATACCCCAGGTGGGCCCAATCCTGCAGATCGGTGATCGCAAGGGTCAAGGGGAGATATCAAAGGCAAGAATTATAAACCACCAAGGTGTGGGATTCTACGTAACAAAGGAAACAAACCCCTGGAGGGGAGTCCAAAGGCCCTATCACCCAAGGAATAAACACCTGGTCATAGCCCTCGGTCACATGAAGCAAAAGGGACTGGCGCGGGTTTGAAGGCCTCGTCCTATAAATTCTTTTACTGGAAAATCCAGATGTGGGAACTCCACGACAAAGTAGTGCCCCTTGTGACATGAAATCTGGGTCGACGCTGATTATCTAGTAGCTTGGGAGGACTTGGTTATCTAGCATGGTGCCTCCGTATAGAGGGAAGATGAAGTACTGCCCAGGGGTCCTCTACTTTAGTATTTTGGGATGAAATTGATAGCACCCAATCCCAACATTAAAGGACGAATGTTTCAAGTAGTAAAGGCAGAAGTGATGGGAGTCTGCTGAGTAACACAGGGGGCTAGACCATGAGAAAAATTCAACTTGAAGTAGTTGCGATCACAGGGATGGGCACAAAGATATTTTATTAACATGTTCGTCTCATTGTCAACTGACTTGTTATCCTATAATGGGTTGCCCTTTAATGAGGAAATTAATATTTTGTAATGATTTTGGGCCACAAAGTCTATCCTGGCCGAGACAGCTAATCGGTTTGACAGTTGAGACTCGGCTAAAGATATTTTTTTTGTAATGCATGTTCAAACGCTCCCATCTCCAGATAAATAGGGGGATGTGACACTTTATAAAGGTTTATAAATCCTAAAGAAAACACTACATGTTATTTTTAGACTATATGACTTTATAATATAGATCTTTCAGAATATCAAGTAAATGGTGGTGATTCCCCTTTCGAGTATTGCAGTATGTTATCCCTCTATTAAAACCCATTATGTTCATGTTTCTTCTCTGAATTCATGCAATCGTAGCTGCTATAAATATTTCATACTTCCTCACAGATTCATTTGTATTGAATTATTAATGCAAGTGCCTACATGGGTTATTAAGATATTATCTTTAAAATTACGCTACATGAATCATAGCATTCAGTCTCTCTTTTGTCCATTATATCTACCCGTAACTCAAATAAGTGTAGAAGTTCTTAATAATTCATGCTCTATGTGATGAGTTTCTCTTTCTTCTTATCCTCTCTCATTGCTCTATAAAATCTTATTAAACTGTAAGTCCTTGAACTACTCGACCTCCACCATTTTATGGACATATTTCTATGAATTGCATATGTGAAGAAGCACCAGAAAAACATGACTTATACCTTTTGGATGAATGAACCAACCCATTCCATATATATATATAGATATATATATATATATATATATATATATATATATATATATATATAGTATATATATATATATATATATATATATATATATATATATATATATATATATATATATATATATATATATATGAATGTCTTGAATTTCTTGAGGATTATACGAGACACACAAAATCTAGATGTGCCCAGGCACTAGTCTTGTAAGCAATCCAAGGTTGTCTCTCAGAGCGACAACACCAGGACAATCTCTAAGAAGGTGGTCACCCTTACATAACATGCAAGGGAGTTTAACTTCGTAAGGATGATTGTAATACTTTGTCATACTAGTTGTGTCTGTAGAAATGGTTGCTTGGTTGACCCCCTACTTATTGTGCTTCTTCCTCTTCTTAGCTCCCTGGTTACTATAAACAAGACTTTCACTAGGCAAAGAGGAAGAAAGGGATGAAGAAAAATAGGTGAAGAAGGAAAAGGATCAACTTTAGGATCAATATGAGGTTTGATGTTGTTTAGGTGGAGGAGAACCAGGTTGAGAAGCAGTTTGGATATTCAAAACAATAGGGGTCAAAAACAACCAAACTGGAAAACCAATGATAAATTCTGGGAGGGACAATGTTGCCATAAAGGGAGCACCAATATTTCCAAAAGAAGGAAAAGGACCAAGATTCCCATCAGAGGGTTTCCCTAATAGCTTCCTAACTAGATCTTTAAATTTCACTATTCCAATTCAATTCAAAGCATTAAAAGATGTCAAACCATGCAATGTAATCTATGCATTATTCCCCTAAAAACTATGCAAATGTAATATATGCACAATTTCCTTTCCAATTGTGAAAATTAGAATTCTAACTATGCAAATGTGATCTATGCAAGAGAATTCTTCAAAACAAACACAAGTGGATTCCAATGAAATCAAATGTAATCTTGGATTTCATGAACAGAGGACTCAAACTTAAATTGGGTGAAAATTCCAAAAATCAAAAGAGATGTCACTCATATGATTGACGCTCATACACAATTCAACCCCCCCAGTGATTGAGGGGGGGAATTGTTTTTCAAAAATGAAAGAAAAAATATTCAATTCCACACTAGGGAATTCCAATTTCACACAAAAAACCCTAGATGCAAATGAAATATTTTTTCTTTTCACTGCATTTAATTTTTGAAATGAAGAAAAATAAGATGCAAATGTTGAATTACCAATTCAATTTCACTTTTCATAATGAAGACTAGAACAACAATTCATACAAGCAATCAATGATCAAACGAAGCAGTTTTCAAGTGACCAAATGATAATAAAAAAGAAAATCAAAACCAATTCTTACCAAAGGAACAACACAAATGCAAACCAAACGGAGGCTTTAGAGAGACCACATGACACCCAAGACTCAGGTAAGTTCAGATGGAAGTAGGTTGACCAAAGAGAGGCTCAAAAACCAAGGAAAAATTTATACAAAAACAAGGGCTAACGCTGGTGCAAAAGAGGCACTAGTGCATTGCAATACTGGTACAAAGTGGGCATGGTGACATGCAACACTCTGTCAAAGGCACAGGGGGTGTGTTGGGCTTGGGAAAGAGGATTCTGACACAAAAATTGAAAAAGCATCTCAATGAAATCACTTCCTAGGTTTGTTCTTGGTTAGATGATACAACAAAGGTATTTAAAGGAGGTAATCAAACACGATGGACAAAGATACCACCAAGGGAATGCTTCTCTCCCCAATGGAGTCGCCAATTTTTTATACGGGATCTACAATTGTGGACAAAAGTATCTCCCCTAGTTCGATGGCTAACCTAGAATAACATAGAGACAAGGAATAAAATGTTTTTCCTTAAAGTAAATAGATGATGGAGTGAGGCCTACTTGGAATCATTCACACACTTCTCTCCTTCTACAGCTTGGAAGCTCCAATCCTAGCTCCAATTTCCAAAATTAAAACCTTCACAGTTAGATAACGCAAGCCAAGAAACTACGAGATGTATGCAATATCATCTAAGTACTTCATTCAATGGATCAACATGGTATTGAAATAAGTGAAACAACATCACATATAGGAAAAGAGTGAAGTCATTTCATTACTATAAATGGAAGGAGATTACAACCATAAGTAGCAATTGACCTTGTAGAAGATCTCCTCCAAGTTGTTGACTTGTCCTATCCTTGTCAAAATAAGCACCTCCAATCACCCTAAATGCATGGAATGATGACCACTCACTATAGTACCATAAGGGAAAACTTATTCTCCAAACGCCAACCCCAAAACTAACCAGGTGCTTGTGGAATGAGTTAACTATATAGGAAGGAGAGGTATTTCATGAATTCTTATCCATTTACCATTATGGGGTAAAAGATCCACCTTTTATGGAGGGATAGGATCAAAGGATAAGTGGTGAAAACTCCAATGTAGGGATGGATATGATTTCATGATTTATCCAAGGTAAGTAGTTTTAACAACTTCTGGAAACTCCTGGAAGGTGAAACTTCTAGATTCCCAATCATTCTCTTGGATTTCTAGAACCAACGCAGGTGGAAAGGGGAGAAACCTGCTAGTGAACAACACAAGCCACAGTGGAGCAACTTGCTGGTGAATGCACCCCAAGTAGGATTACAAAGAGATTGGTCCTTAAACTGGGTCAGATGAAGCAGTTTAGGGCTCAAAATTTGGGAAATGAAAGGTACATGTTTAGGTATTTATGCAAGATGGTGACAAGGGGGAATAGGATGTTGATTGATCCCATTAGGAGGCTCACTGATCGAATGTGAGAAAATGGCTTATAAGAAAAAATTCATGCATGACAACAATGGTTGTATAGATAGCCTTAAGAGCTTTAGTGTTATCCTTACACTTTTGTTTCATTCCTTGCAAGAAGACAACTTCTTTATGCATGAAGACAAGTTCTTCATACAAGCTCTGCATTATTTCAACCAATGTCGATATTTCACCTAGTATGGTTGTCTTCAGTTCTTCCAGCTACTTGCATGGGAGCCGCATTTTGAACCTCTACTTGGAGCTATTAAACTTCTTTCCTTGTAGCCTATAAGTTCTTTGCCAACTATTTGTTCTCGGCCATTATATACTTTGTGTTTGACTCTATAGCTCTGGCAAAGGCCAAGTTGGTTGTGGAAATGGCATTTGAATTCCTTCTGGTGTTCTATCACAATCACCCTTTCTCTAATGAATGCATGAGATGCAAGATTGTTCAGAAAATGTTTCTTCCTTGCTTGTACAATCTTATTTTGAAGCTCGTCCTAAGTCAGATTGTACATTTCCATGATCGGACCATCATCAGAGGAACAATTTCCTCTTCCTCACTTGGAGCTAGCTCTATCAGAGGAGCAGGGGGAGATTGAATGGTGACCTAATGAGTGCTCGAAATCAGGTCAACATCTTGGTTCAACTACTCTAGTTCTATCTCTATTTCTTAGATCTTGATCAACTCCTCAATCTCTTGAGTGAGATCCTTATCTTGCATATGTTTTCTATTCAACTTCTTTTCCAACCTGTAATTTTTCCAATTGTTTGTTCTAGGCCATTAAATACTCCATGTTTGAATTTTTAGCTTTGTCGAAGGCTAAGTTGGTTGTGATAATGGAATTTGGATTCATGCTATTGTCTGTCACAATAGCCCTTTTTCTAATGAATGCATGAGATGCAAGATCACCTGGAAAATGTTTCTTCCTTGTACAATCTTCTTTCGAAGCTCATTGCAAGTCATATTGTACATGTCCATGACTAGACCCTCATCAAGAGGAACAATTTCCTCTTCCTCACTTGGAGCTAGTTCTGTTAGAGGAGGAGGGGGAGACTAAATGGTAACCTGCTGAGTGGTTAGCATTAGTTCAACATATTGGTTTAAATTCTATGGTTCCAACTCCAAGTATTGGTTCTTGATCCACTCCTTAATATCTTAAGCAAGCTCCTTTTCCTGCATCTGTTTTATCTCCTCCTCTAGATGTTGGTTCTGCTCTTGTTATTCATACTATCTCAGTGTGGCTTCTTCTTCTTCTAATCTTTGCCTTTATTCTTCTTCTTACTTCTGCATTTATTCCTCCAGTCTCCTCTACTCTTGTTATTCCCTCTGCTTATATTCTACTTCCTACATCCATTGTTTCCTTTTCTTCTCTATTGTTATGGTTGCTTTAAGAATGATTAGATCTGCTTTCATCTTGTGGATTTTCTCTCCCTGGAATGTGTGCAACTTTCCTCTTGCCCTTCTCACTCACTAGGTTTCAAATTTTCATTGGTGTTGCCTCTGGAGGGCTTTTCTTTTGCAGAGTAACCTAGGATGTTCCTATGAAGTTGACTGACTTGCAGGACTTGGATGCATTATAAAAGATTTTCCATGCTTCCTCCTCAGGTCTATGAAAGGTCACACTTGGCCACTGACAATGAATCCTCGCACAGTGGTCTTTACAAAAATTCCTTGGATCATACTGTTGTGGGGAAAAATGCCTATGTAGGACGATCCTATCCACCTAAGGTGTGACAGTGCCTTAGCAACAAACAGAGACAGCTATTCTAGTATTCTTCCTTTATGAATTAAGAATGAAGAGAGATGGATGGACTAACCGGTGTCTTCTGTTTGTCCCTCGATCCAGTTTCTCTTCTCTTCGGGAGTTCCCAGCTACTTGCCTTCTCGCTCGCCCAGCTTCAACAGGTCTCTGCAAGATTACAAGAGAAGAACACTACACAAAGACATAGATTCATAATCATAACTAGTTCAGGATTAGAAGTAAACTAAACATACTAATGCAATCATACATCAAAGATACATCAGTATATAGGAGAAACCAAGATAGCTTTATTGATGAATAACAAGGTTCAGGAAGAGATACAACCCAGAGGGCTCCAATCCAGCATCTCCTTCCCAGCAAAATGGAATTCCTATCTTCACCTCCCTTCAAAGCATTAAGCACCCAATGATTCCAATCTCAAACCAACAGCAATTCTTTGCAATAACAAAATTCCAGCCTCTAGATCTCATGGAGGAGAGATCCATATATAGATGTTTGGAGAGAGGATGAGTCAGCTTGAGATCTGACTAGTGTCCTCTCCCTCTGTCAGTTCTTGATTCCACTTGGAGGTTCTTGCTTCCACTTGGAGATTTGGAACCTCTTACTCATCATAGTCGAATTCCCTGAGGCAAGTGTCACTGAGGAAGATTTTGGAAGCTTCCTGGGTTTTGACACCTTGTGGAATGAACTTGCCACATGTCAACTCTCGCTCAGCGCAGGTAGCCAGTGTTGGCTTTGACATTCAGCGCAGACAGCTAGTGGAGCCACTGAATTGATCCTGAATTGACTTGTTTTTGAGCAGTTTCTGGTGGAGAACTTCTGTGAATTGATGTGGTTTGTTAGCCTTGTTCCTCTAGGGGTAGGAACAACATGTTTAGGGACTTTGGATCCCTTAGATTATGGACATTTCATGCTCAATGCTGTAAGGCACAAAAATGTCTATAACAGTTGCCCCCTAAAGTATGAGGCCGTTTATCGGGTGAAATGCTTTATCCAGGAGGATCCGAAGTTCATCCAATGCTGGGAGGAGACCTGTAATAAGATACAATACAATACATTATTTTTCATATTGCTTTCATGATCTAGCTGAGGCGGGCATTCCCATGCTCAGCTTTATAAATTCATTTTTTGTACATAGAACAGACAATCGTCTGATGGTAGACTGATAATTTTGATGGAATTATCATCCTTTGGGTAGGATGATCATCTGCTGCAATGATGTACATGTCAAATGTCTTTATCTTTCCTGAATATATATCGCAGCCCAGATGGATGAAACTAGATCCGGGGTCTTCAAACTCATTCGATCTTCACTCTAAGTACAAGTCGATCCATGTGAGAAATGTTCTGAAGTCGAACATGGAAAGACATCGCTTGATTACCGGTCAATGAGGTAAACCGTTAACAAGCGCGAGAGGAATCACCGATAATGATAATGACCCTCAAGGTACTGCAGTACAATTCACGTGGTGTGAATAAAGGACTTGGCGTCGAACACCACGCAAAATATTTTGGTCGAAGGTCATTGATGTATACCTGTCGCCGGAAGTGAGAAACTTTCCACTGAGGCATGAAAGCTTCAAAGTACTGAAGGGGTTGTTCCTAGATCAACTTCTTGGATAATGAGCTGATGTCAAAAAGAAGCGATCCGTCAAAGGAGGGCCTTAATGAATCCCACATCAGTGACACGGAACGGAGCTAATGATTTTGATGGAGGTGAAAACGATCTGTGACATATGATTCAGGGTGGCGGTCATGAAAGGATGAAGGATAATGTATGGCAGTGGATGGGACACGGTTGACTTCTCTGAATGACTTCTCTTGAACATATGGCGACACTGATGTGATGGATCGGTAGCATTACCCCAAATATGGATGGTATGGCGAGACCATGGTGATGTGACCGGTGAATGAAACAACCCAACCCGATTGTGGTACGGAGGAAAAGTGTCATGTTCAAGAGCGACTTGCTACCATCAAAGTTTTCTTGAGTTTCTCCCAATTTTTCCCCAGTCATTGCTGACCAGTACCTCTTTATTTTTGTCAAGCTTGAGGAGGATAACATATGCTTGTTCTATAACCTGCCCTTCGGGCAAGCCCATCGCTATGTTTTAACGAGCCTAGCGATAGTGAAACTCGTTCTCGTCTAAAGACAAGTTTGTCGCTATTCAATGATTTTAACGAGTCTAACGACAAAGATAACTCGGTCCTTTTCATTTTTAGAGAGTCTGAAAAGGTACATAAAGTTAACTCCAAAAGTCCTTTTTCGTCATCTAATCCCTTAAGTCCGAAAAAGTATAAAACAATACAGAAGGGATGATTTTTCGATAGTTTTAACGAGTCGAACAAAACAAGCGCTCGATCTTTTTGTGCAATAATCCCTCAGGTCCAAAAAGATTAAAATCTAGAGGAGGGCTAGCTCTTCCTGTCCCTTTAACGAGCTGGAAGGCCAAGGACTCTACAATATTTTCATATTTTACGAGTCAGATGAAAAGAGCTTAAAGAAGACTCGTCTTTTTGAGGAACGAGTGATAAACAGGGTTAGCAGCTGATTCCAGGTACAGGTTGGAATTTTCCAATCACGACAGTGTCACAAGGATGGCTAGGTGAAATCACTCTTCGCAGCTGTTCCTCAAAATGGGTAAACAATCATATGGAGGTGAACGATCGGCCAAATGAAAAGTGGAGGTGACGGTGTAAACACGACCAAGGCTTTAATGGCTGATAAGGTTACATTCACAGTGGTTATTTACCGGGTAGTGGTTCATTTTTTATTTTAAAATGAGCTTGAACGCTGGTGGAAACACTTGCTCATTGCTTATGTTTATTTTTTAACGAGCATGAAGTCTGCGTTAAAACTGCTCGGATCTTGCGTTTATTTTTTAACGAGCATGAACTGTGTGCTAAAACTGCTCGAATAACCCAGTCATATGATAAGAGTGTCTCATTGAGATTCTATTTTTTATGGAGCTTCATCTCACAAATCTTTGCCCGGATCCTTTCGTTATGCAAGTTCGGAAACGACTAATCCTACGAGTTTAAAGGGTTAGACCTACAGGTTTAAAGGGAGGACCTAAAAATTTAAAAAATAAATAGCCGCCCCTTGCTTGCACTCCAAAAGGTTTGCATGCCCCCAGGCATAAAGTATGATTTCAAGGTTACCTCTACTTGATTTCCGTCAAAACATTTGTTTCACCGAGAGAGGCCTACCTCTTTCAGGTTACCCAAAGATTGTCTCGTTAATATTTCAAACAAAACACTTCCTCGGCAATGTCTACCGAAATAGACAGAGGTGAGCGACGTAGCCCGCCAACTCACATAACTTTGACAAAAGAATCTTATTCTAGAATAACCCCTCTTCCTAGACGGACGGGGTACAGACTAGTCACATTCTCCCACGGAAACCTACTCTATACCCAAAGTTTCCCTGCCGAAGCAGACCAGGACGCATGCCCCCTGGGTTCCAGTCATATCCTCTCGGATTACTCGCGCTCATCAGGAGGACGGACCGTGGGTTGAGACACTTCTTGCGTGAATAGACCATTTAGGGATGGTACATGACTATTTGCGATGCGTGATCCGGGAAATGAAAGTTGGTCCACGAGCTTGACCACTCTTCCTTCGTGCGGAAAACACATTACTCTAAAGAGTGAGGAGACGATGGCTCCCATGCAATATATATAGTCTCGTCCAAGGAGTAGGTTATAATCCAAGGGTCCTTGAACGACCATCACATTCATTTGAACGGTCTTCCCTTTCAATGTGATGGGCACATTGGGGAGGATCCCTAAAGGTCGACTGGTTCCTTTATCAAAGCCTGATAGATTTATCATTTCAGGCAAAAGCGTTGGCGAACCAAGCGCTTTCCAAGCAATAGAGGAAAGGATACTCACAGATGCCCCCTCATCAATAATAGTGCCAGCCATTACCATTCTATATATTTGAACGATAATTCTGAATGGTATACTGGCTGGCAACCAGGGTCTGCCTAGTTGGTTCCAGTCGAACGAGACAACTAGGTTGCTTGGTGGTGGGACCGAATAGACGGCCGGATATCGCTCTGACGAACTTCCTTCCTGCGATAAAGGAATGGGGGCATTACCCCCTTGTTCATCGAAGTCAGTGTTGATGAAGAGAATTTGGACGGTGTCGTCTTTATTCTCCTCTGTGATGGTATCATTCGAAGATAGAGCCTCTGAAGGCAAAACCGGGTCAACTGCCGCCTCAACCTTTTGACTTTCGTCAGGTATGGATTCAGACGGTTCATCTCCAATGATAGGTGCTTCGGCTGACCACCTGAGCGGGCCGGCCGGGTTCTCAACTAGTGAAGGACTTGGCAGGAGTTTTTGATATCCAGGAGGAAGTTGCGCTCGTAAAATCGAGCGATCTTCCAAAACTCTTTTTGCCTCATCTAAGAAGGGACAATGGTGGATGGAATGATCACCTTCACACAGTTTGCAGGGAAATCTAGCTTTCCCTCTCTGTCCTGTGGCTTCACTTCCACTAGTCGACGGTGTGCTGTCAACATGGCTATCAGAGGTTGACGCCACCGAATTGTGCAAACGGGGAGACCAGTCCCTTAGTATCTGAGGGATGCAGGGACAATCTCTGTGGAAGTGGTCTCCCTTGCATATGACACATGGCGATTTAGGCCTGGTCAGTGCTGTGTGTGGATTTTTGTCAGACGACACTTGTTTGCCCCCAGTCGCTTTTGGCTCCTTCTTCTTCTTCTCTTTCTTCTTCTTTTCCTTCTTCTCCTTAGGAACTCGGTTTTTTGTTTTACCAGTTCCGTTAAGCGAAGAGGAAGGAGGAGAGGAAGAATTATATGAAGTAGAAGGCTGGTGGGTAACTCTGGTCTGGTCTAACTGTTGACTCGACTGTTCAGGAATCGTGGTGTTCTGAACGACATTGGTTGAAAAGAGCCAGAACGGCAGGCCAATTGTCAGTCCTGGAAGCGACAATGTGGCCATGTGGGGCGCACCAACATCTCCCCAAGAGGAGACGGGACTAGGATTTCCACCAAGGGGAATTCCTTGGTTGGTGTGCTCCATCTTTTCAACCTAAAGATCAACGCGGGAATAAAGGGTGATTGTTCCGTTTAAAATAAATTTTTAACGACGCTTTAGACACAACTTGATTTTTCACTTTTAAAGAGTCGAGAAAAAGCTAAAGATGACTCTAGTCTCCTTCGATGTTTTAACGAGCCCGAAGTGACAAATGCTCGGATGGACTTTTTCTGTTATAGAGTCTGAAAAAGGCCAAAAGAAACTGCTCTGGAGTTCTAGGCAGAGGGTGTGCCAAACTTTTCGCAAAACCGCAGAATACTTTTTAGGGTACGGGCGGTCGATCTTCCTGAATGTTGTGTTCAGTGCATTGCGATCAGTAGGGCGGCCGACACGGCTTCCTAAGGATAAAGGTTAAATTCCTATAGGGGTCTCCCAATATATACGCGACGGTACGTGGGAGCACAATCTGTACTGGCGCTATCGTCCCTCAGGAGGAATCACCCACCTTCAACGAGATCGACAGTCACCAGGCTTTACGACACCGGAACACGTCTCTAGCCTAGACCTCTATGTTGTGCGTTATGTTGCAAAGCGTTGTTAAGTTCATTCAGTTTATTTTAAGTTGATCTTTTTAGAAGTTTTCCTTTCTGGATCACCACGAGATGTATGATACAATTCCTAAATGCAGTCTAAAGATGATAAGCAAGCTTTATATCTTTTCAACTTTGAAAATCCTAGCTACTAAGGGAAAAGAAAGACACCATCTTTTCTCAAAGAGCAATCAGCACACTCTAATGCACTTTTCCTAAATCAAACATGCAAACTATCAAGATGCAAATGCACAATGCAGGTGTTTGTTTTCCGCTTTCTTAGTATTGATGCCTACAAAGAAAGCTTTTTGTACAACTTTGAATTTGCTTTTAAATGACAAATACAAACAAGTTTACTTTTTCGAAATCAGAAAGGGTAGAAGAGAATACAACACTTTATGACTTTCGAAATGAACACTTGTTTCGACACTTAAAAGAGACAAACTCAAACCAATAAGCAAAAGCAAATGTATAATCAACTGTAAACAGCCAATGAACTCTCTCCTAAGATCACAATCAACAGATCTGAATCAAGGGCTACAGGATGATTATTTCACTCATGCAAAGGAAAACTGTAAATGACGCCACAAACACATAAAAACACTCACAGTCTTTTTGTACAAAAGGAGGCGGAATTTAAGCAGAGAAAAGGAGTTATCAGACTGGTACCTATGCTGGTTACAGGCTACAAAAACCAGAGATCAAAACAGGGCAAAACAGAGCAGAGAACCCCAGCTGCACAAGGCCAAACTGGATCAGCGCAACCTCAACACAGGGGTTTTGACATTCAGCGCAGGTGGCCTTCACGGGACCTGCGTTGAAATGTAGAATCCCTTCACAGGGGTCGCGCTGAAGGAGAAACGAGAGTTTCTCACTGGGTTCTGGGTCACAGATTGCTGATTAATCTACTGTTTCAGGCCAAATAAAAGCAACAAGCAAGGTGCAATCAAAGGGATGCTTTGAGGGGGTACTAAGATCTATCACAAAGGATCATCAAATCGTTTGTGAGTCCATTGTTCAGATCATAGACAAATCCAGTGATTGGATCAAAGCAGCAACTGTCTACTTTGCATCTGAGAATAGCAGAAGCAGTTCGATTGTTGCTGTTGAGTCTATGAAACAAACAATGATAGAGACACAAATAAAATGACTAAAACAAATCTCCCCAGCGGAGTCGCCAATTTGTTGTGGGGAAAAATGCCTATGCAATACGATCCTATCCACCTAAGGTGTGACAGTGCCTTAGCAACAAACAGAGACAGCTATTCTAGTATTCTTCCTTTATGAATTAAGAATGAAGAGAGATGGATGGACTAACTGGTGTCTTCCGTTTGTCCCTCGATCCAGTTTCTCCTTCTCTTCGGGAGTTCCCAGCTACTTGCCTTCTCGCTCGCCCAGCTTCAACAGGTCTCTGCAAGATTACAAGAGAAGAAGACTACACAAAGACATAGATTCATAATCATAACTAGTTCAGGATTAGAAGTAAACTAAACATACTAATGCAATCATACATCAAAGATACATCAGTATATAGGAGAAACCAAGATAGCTTTATTGATGAATAACAAGGTTCAGGAAGAGATACAACCCAGAGGGCTCCAATCCAGCATCTCCTTCCCAGCAAAATGGAATTCCTATCTTCACCTCCCTTCAAAGCATTAAGCACCCAATGATTCCAATCTCAAACCAACAGCAATTCTTTGCAATAACAAAATTCCAGCCTCTAGATCTCATGGAGGAGAGATCCATATATAGATGTTTGGAGAGAGGATGAGTCAGCTTGAGATCTGACTAGTGTCCTCTCCCTCTGTCAGTTCTTGATTCCACTTGGAGGTTCTTGCTTCCACTTGGAGACTTGGAACCTCTTACTCATCATAGTCGAATTCCCTGAGGCAAGTGTCATTGAGGAAGATTTTGGAAGCTTCCTAGGTTTTGACACCTTGTGGAATGAACTTGCCACATGTCAACTCTCGCTCAGTGCAGGTAGCCAGTGTTGGCTTTGACATTCAGCGCAGGTAGCCAGTGTTGGCTTTGACATTCAGCGCAGACAGCTAGTGAAGCCATTGAATTGATCCTGAATTGACTTGTTTTTGAGCAGTTTCTGGTGGAGAACTTTTGTGAATTGCTGTGGTTTGTTAGCCTTGTTCCTCTAGGGGTAGGAACAACATGTTTAGGGACTTTGGATCCCTTAGATTATGGACATTTCATGCTCAATGCTGTAAGGCACAAAAATGTCTATAACAATACGGATTGAAGTACAAACAGCCGAATGTGAATTTATCTATTGCCTTTCCTTCGGTGTCTATGAATTTTAAGTTCTTGATTTCGTAAAATCCGATATGCATAGGAGGAGCAGGCCAAGGTGATGTCTTCTTCCTATGCAAAATTGCTGACAACCCTTTGGAGAGATGGCAAACAACTTATTACATGACTAACTTATCGGTGACATACCTTGGTAAAATATGCAGAGATTTTTGTCCACCAAACACTCTGAGGAAAGTTCCACCTGGCGAGGTAATCCAATATGTTATCTCTGACACTGCTTTCATTGCCCCACGTGACATGAAAAGTGGTTCTTCCTCAAATATAAACTTATACAATGGAATGAGGAAGTGATCAATCATCTTTTCCATTACTCATCTATGGCCGCACTTCGAAGGCAACTTGCAGTAGATGTGCACGGTAGACTCTCTTGGTGTCCAGGTCCAATTCGTGTCAAGAAATGAATTGTGAGTGTATATTACATCCAGTAGATAGGCACACATGTAAAATATATGTTTCTTTCCCTTGGGATGATTAAGGGCATTAACTACATGGATCTTCAGTTATTAAGACAAAAAGTCTTACCAGTTGAATGTTCTTCCTTTGTTCACAACCTAGTTTAGTAACAATTCCCACCCTTGAGGGAAGGTCTCAGAGCTTTGTTGACCATAGATTATGCAACATAGAACTATCTAGAGTTGATAGGCCCTCTTGATATATTTTGTCTTATAGTTGTTGCTAGGTATCTAACGGAACTTTGTTGGTTCTCTCACCCAGCTTTTGATAATGTCCTTTTTGCTCAAGTAGTTGGTGGAGGCATAGAAGTAAGAATCCATGAGTGATTTCGGCTTTGGTAAATGGTACATGAGATGATAATCTAGTGCTAGAAAAGAAGCAAGACTTTGTCTACTAGCATTGTTCAGATTAATGGTTTTTGGATCTGTATGAGCCAATATCCAACTCACAATGTGTGCACATGGGAAAGTTAGTGATCAGGTGCTCAATATTTAGCTCAAAAATAAAAGTTCTCAGAATGGCTCGAAACCTAAATGAATGCATCTGACTTGGCAAAACTATCCCAACGCAACTCATTTCACCGAAAACCAAGTTGGTATGAGGAATATATTGCGTTTTTGTGCTTTGGCAAACATTAGACTTTTTTAAAAGAAATGTGTACAGTCACTGCATAGTCAACAGTATTTACTACTAATGTGGTAGGTGACTAGGCAAGGTCAACGGATGGTCAACTCTCAATCATAGCTCACCAAGTGTCAGATGGTGGTTGGTTTGTAGGTGGTGACATGGCAAGTTTTGATTCGTTGGAGGTGGACCAATGAGGAGGGGACAAGTAGCAAGCCTAGAGGCTGCCACATCTCCTTCCTCAAAGGTCGGTCATCGATGCACAATAGTGGAAAAATTATGGGGCAGGTCGGAAGAGTCAAACCCGTGGCCTCACCCCCACATTACCCACAACATACCGTTACATTACACATTGGAACTTAACATATAATGGATATCATATGTATTTAAAGTTATAACGTGTTATGGTTGGAGGTTAGGAGGGATAGCCCTACCATGTGAACGCTCCTTGGTGGCAATGGTTGCGGCTATCCAACTATTAGCTCAAACGGTAACAAAACCACTAGACCAATGGCCAACACTCCGTAACTGCGACAAGTGTTTGCCTTCACGAAACCATCAAGCAAACAATTATATAACCATGTTGATAATGTAACTAACCGCCAATCCAAACCATAACATGTGTCCACTACCACGAAGCGAAGGGTTAAGGCTAACAGTTAACCTAATCGTGTCATTTAAATGTGTGGTGTTAGTGAAAATCTCAAAATAATATTTAATTAATCCAGTTTAACATTAATTAAACCTCCAGTTTAATTTGGCGGTGTTTTGGTGGACCCTCTAAATTCGGCGGAAACTCCAAGTTTAGTGAAGTTAACTAGAGTTCCTCCAATTTTAATGGAGGTTTTCTAGGAGAAAGTAGTTTTGGTCATAACTGGAGCAAAATTCGATAAAATGAATCTCAGAATGTCTGGTTATTTTTTACTTTAGTAGTCCTGAGTGTCTCAACTCTGGCCCTGCCATCTCCTTCATTTGAATCATGCCATGACGATTCTAAGGTTAACCCCTCGCCTTCTTCCCCTCTTTCTTCACCTTCCTCTTCTACTTCACTTGGTGAAAGTTTCAAATCTAGTAACCAGGAGGCTAAGAAGAAAAATAAGAGGATGACAAAGAAAAATTCAACTAAACGAGAGGCCGACCTTCTGAATGTTACTCCAAATGTACCTCTTATCTTCAAAAATTTTGCACCCTCACGGAAGGTCAAATTCCCTTGCAAGATGTGCAAGGGTGACCATCTCCTTCGAGACTGTCCTGGCATTCCCAGAGTCTTAGAGGTATGGTCTCAAAATCCGGGTCAACCATCCTCATCAAGCTCTAGAGATCATGTCGATGCTACGCTCTTGGCTAGCGATGGTAAGAAGAATGGGAAGATTAGATTTTCTTGTAGGTTATGTGAAGGAGAGCATCCTCTTTACCTTTGTCCTCTTATGGATAAAGCTTCCAAAGTTTTGGAGAACTTGGCAGTTCCTCAATCCCAACTCCCTATTGGTTATCAGAGGCTTTCTTCTGACCGTCCCCAGTTGGTACAGAGGTTGACTTAGATTCATCTCTTACCCACCCTGCTCTTCCCAAGCCTGACTCTCTAATGTCTATTCTCGACCAATCATTGGTCGAAGAGAGTGTCGACCTAGTTTCAACACCAGTTGTTCACTCTATTCCGGAAGAGCATAATGATCATACTGCTCATGTTCTTCTCATCTCATCAGATTCTCATGAATCCAAGAGTGACCCTCCTGTCCCATCTAATCAGGAGAGTCCTACTTCGATTCCTGCAACGCATGGGGGCAATCATACGATACCCCCACCATGTAGTTCTGTCGTTTCCTTCAATTGGAGTCACTTGACTACTTTCTGCCTCCCATCTTATGTGCCTTTCCAGATCATAGTACACGCCTATAATATGGTAATACCCGGCACTCTCTTGGATGAAGGTGTGTCTGTTAGCCTCGTGTCTTCCGCTACTTGGAAAAATTTGGGCTTCCCACAGCTTGTGCCTATCACCCAGAATCTGTTGGCTTTCGACAGAGGAACCAGTCAACCCTTAGGGATCCTTCTGAAGTTCCCTATTACTTTGGGAGGTAAAACCATCTATATAGATGTGATGGTCATCCAAGGTGCATTGGATTTCAATATTCTCCTTGGCCACGACTATATTTATGTCATGGGAGCTCTTGTTTCTACGCTTTGCCGTGCAGTTTGTTTTCCACATGACGGAAGAATTATGACTATTGATCAATTGTCGTTCTTTGGCCACTAGGCACCTCCTTTGCAACCATCATCCCCTATCGGCTCTTGTTTCCCAGTAGTACCTTCCCCAGCATAGGTCAATTATGTGGCTACCTGTTCTGCCTCCATTGATGATCACACAGATGGTCTCGTACATCATGTACTGGGGGCATTAGAACCCAATATTTCGTTAGTACTAAATGACATGTATTCCTCCCAGAGCATGGTCCTTTCGTCTAGTGAAGACCTCTTGGGGGCCATGTTCTCATATGATCCATGAACAGATGTACAAGGATAGTTATTCTTGTGTCAACCTCGTTAAAAAGTGAAACAAGGAGTCTTGAGGATAGTTCCTAATCTTGTGTCAACCTTGTTAAAATATGAAACAAGGGTTATGAGGAGAGTTCTTGGTCTAGTGTCAACCTCATTACAAAATGAAATAGATGTACGAGGATAATTTCTTCCTATATCAACCTCGTTAAAAAATGAAACAGATGTACGAGGAGATTTCTTGGTCTTGTGTTTCCCTCTTTAACAAATAAAACAAGGGTTTGAAGCATAGTTCCTTGTCTTGAGTCACACTCGTTACAAATGAGACATGGGTTCCGAGGAGAGTTCTTGGTCTGGCATCAACCACGTTAAAAAATGAAATAACTCCCTTTTCCAAATCGATTCTTTGATTAAGATCTCGTAAAATCTGAGTCGAGTCTTTCCAAGATCTTGAAAGTGAACCTTCATTCCATCCACCTAGTTGAATGCAATGAAGCTTTGGGGGAATGTACCTCTATTTGAGACATTATTCTGAGGGCATGTGAACTTATAGCAAGCATAGTTTTTCATTTCAAGCTTGTGTAAACATGAAACCAAATCCGAGCAGAGTTCTCCATGGTCCAAGCTTGTGTAAAAATGAACCCATACCCAATTTACATCTCGTGATTGTCATTCTCATCCGCTAATTTATGCTAGATGACCCTTGGTTGTTTCATTCCATCGTCATCATCTCTTTGGAAAATTGTATGTTTTCACTTGGTTGTTTGTCCTTTCCTAAGGGACCGTAGCGTTGAGTGGTTTTATTAGCCAGTCTCTTGACCATTATGTGTTTTCAGTAGTTCTACCATTATCGTAACCAGTTTCTACCCTTTATACCACTCATTCCTCCAAGACGAGTATCCTTTAAGCTCTTTTCTGACTCCTAAAAAATGAAAATATTGCCGAGTATTTTTCCCTTGTAACTCGTAAATGAAATAAAATGGGAGGTCTTCTTTCAAGCTCTTTTCTAACCCTTTTAAAAATGAAAAGATCACTAAGCTCTTGTCGCTTTGAACTCGTTAAAGGGTGTAAAGTGTCATCTACCCAGTATATGTTTACCCCTTTTTTGGGCTGGGATAGATTATTTACAAAAAAGGTATGCGTTGATATTTTATGGTCAATAGGTTCCCTTGGATATTATTTTCTACCTTTTTGGGTTCGAGGGACAAATTTATGAAAAGGGACCTTTGGAGTTTTCTTTTCTGTGTCTTTTTCAAACTCTCTAAACATGAAAAAGACTTCGAGTTTTACCTATGTCGGACTCATTAAACCCTGACGACATTGGACTTGTCATCATGACGAGATCAAGGTTCTCCTTCCTAGGGCTCTTTAAAACTCACTAGGATGGATTCATCTGAAGGATGAACTTACATTACAAGCATATTATATCCCCTTCAAGTTTTTGTTTCAAAAATAATTGGGGTGCTCGCTATAAATGGTGGGGGAAAATTTGGAAACATTCTGTTGATTGTATTAGTTATTATGGTAGCTTGTCGCTCTTGGACATCGACACTCTTTCTGCTTCATGTCGGGTTGGGATATCCTCATTCTATCATTGGCCTTCTGGGTTTTGGGTTATTCATTTCGCCTCATTCCATCTGATCCCTACTGCATCGTCATGACTTTTGATCCCTTGGTACGAAAATGCTGCCAAAATTCCAGAGTCGTCAATATGTTCAAGAGCTTAATCCTTTGCAGTTTGTAGCCTTACACACCTTCCTCAGATTCTATGTCTCATTCACAATCATCTTTTTCCTTTGTCTCGCGTCGATGATGTGGGAAACATTATGGCCCTCCTTCGATCGGTTGCTTCCTATCGACTTTGGCTCATTATCTGGGAAGTTGACCTAGAGACTCCTTTCTGGTATGTTGGAGCTTGTATGCCTCAATGGCAAGTTCTTCGCATTCAATGATAGGCTTGCATCATTGGTCTTTGATTGAGTGATTTCACAAGTGTTCGACGCCAGATCATTTTTTCACACTTTGTGGATTGTACTAGCAGTACCTTGAGAACTATTAACATTATTGGTGGTCTCTCTCATGCTTGTTAACTATTCACATCATTGGCTGGTAATCAAGTGATTTCCTAGTGTGCTTGACTTCAACATATCTATTCGCATATTAGAAATTGAACAGTGGTCAGTTTGGGATTCAAGACCCTCGGTTCAGATTATGCAAGTCCAGGTTGCGTGGATTGATTTATACATGGCTCTTTTGATTGGATGGCTGCGATCATACCTGAGTCGTTTTTGTGGTCTTTCTGATTGGATGGTTGCGTCCATACCAGAAACCATTTATATTTATCTTTTGGATGGTTGCGCCCATGCCTTATGCACATTTATTTCCTTTCACTATGTACTCATGTATCAGAGCTATCAGTTGTACTTGCATCTACAGGTTCTCCAAGAGGACATTCTGTTTCATTTATGGATTCATAAATAATTTCAGCCCTCCCACTCTCTCGGCCTTCATGCTTTAGGGGGCATCTCTTACACAGTAGTTTGTCCGACTCTACATTCCCTAATCCCAGATACTTCCAGTCCATGTTACTAACATATGTGTTATGTCATGTTGCCCATTATGTCTCATTACCTTCCTTGCAATCTCAGGAAGAGTGTCTCAATTCCTTATCCCTAAAGAAGACCCTTTTTACCTAAGTTTCTGGGTCGTCGCGAGTCAAAAGTTATCCCTCTCGCGAAGATGGTCAAGTTAACACTAGCCCTATTGAAGTCTTCACTCTATCCTTATATTGCACTTGCGACGAGCCATATTTGGCAAGTTTTTCAACAACTCGTCGAAACTTCGAGATGAAATTGTTTCATGGGCAGTCCTAGGGCTGGTTATTGGGTCAGTTGAGCTTGCCTTTCTCCTCTAGGATAGTTGTTCCAGCTTTTTTGCAACCTCCCTAAGAGATAAGCTCTTCCTTCCTTCTCTCATGGGACCTCTCCCTCCTATAAATTTCTCCTCCATGAATGATATCAGTTAGCTTGGATGTAACTGGATGATAGCTAGATGTAATTTGATAGTTTCAAGTTGTTAAGAGAGGAGTAGAGGTAGAGAGTGTTATTGGAATGTGGAAGTAGCCTCATTTCTATTTTGATTTGAGAGATGTTTGAGTAGAGTTGGCTTGAGAGCTTTCTAGTATCAACCCTTTTGGACAAAATGGAGAGTCATATGTTCCCTAAGGAGATGATTCACAAGTCAATGCTTACAGAGACATACTGGCACGACCCTTCGAAGAGGCTTACATCATCAAGGCTCGGTTGTACATTTCACTTTGATTTATATTAATACAAATCAATAGCTTGTTTCCTATATCATGCGTTAAATTGTATGTCGGTAGCTTGAGGTTCCTTGACTCTTCAAGTAGATTGTTTGGTCATTTTCTATTGTGTTTGTGGTGTTTCTCTACATGTTTTTTTCAGGTATGAATGACTAGAAGAACAAGAACTGGAGCAACACGAAGAGGAATGCATCGAACATCGGATTGAAGGTAGGTCTTCATAACACCAACTTTCTAAGGAAATTTGATTTGGTATTGTCTGTGCAGTGACTAGATCCACTCTAGGACTAGAGGGGTTGCCTCTTGTCTGCAGAGGGAACTTACCTGTGTCACAGGGGCTAGTAAGGTTCACCAAGGTTTCTAAACTTTAAGATAAACTTCCATCCTTAAAATTTTCGTTGGTCTTTATATCCCATTATGTTGTTTTCCTTATGGAAATATTTCTCCCAATATTTTTTGGAGAATTTGGGAAAGTCCGCCATGTGGAATTAACAACTTAACTAATTCTTGGACAATAAGGAAATGCACATCATTATTTTTACATAAATTAGCTTAAAAAATTATAGTTTTTCTACTTTCTTTTTCATTTTTTTTATGAGTTAAATTTGCATGTATTGGATTATTTATAGTGTAGTGTTTAAGTGTGACATTTTGGAGTTTCCAACCCATTTTTTATTGTGATTTGTTTTTGTGAAATCTTTATTTGTGTTGTTTATATATTAAAAATCCTCAAAAAAGCCTAGAGAACACTAATTACGAAGAGTTTGCTAGTCAAATTTTTTTATTTCAATGAATTTTTTCCATATTTTAGACAAATTAGATTGGAAAATAAACAAAATTCAAAAGGTCTCATGTGTAGACAACATGATTATTTATTATTTTGATTATCTTGAAAAGTGAACTATTTATTTTTTGGGATGCAATTCATAATAGTTTCCCATAATATTAATATTATCACAAATGATACAAGTGAAGAGATTTAAAATTTAATTAAATATATATTATAATCTTCACTATTAAATATTAAATGTGTATTTTTTTATATTTAATAGTGAATATTTTATATGTTTAGTTTAATTATTTTAGGTTTATTTTTTTCAAATTAATCAATTGTATTTTATATTTGGTGGAGATTGGTAGGAAATGGTTTGTGTAATTTATATAAAGAAATCATGAATCCAAATCATAAATAGTTAGGGAAAATGACAAAATGAAGACTATTTTAATGATGAATTAGGTTTGAAAAAAATAATATTCCTTTACTTTTTTACCATTTTGGAGAGTGAGTTATTAAGATAATGAGATGAAATAATACAAATTGGTTATTGGGCAATGACACTTCCTTGTTATTTTAGTTATTTTTATTACAAAAATGCATCAAAATATGATAGAAATTTTTAGTTCAATGCAAAGAAAAACTATTTTAACAATTATGAAATTGTGATTTTGAAAGAATGTGGATCTACCCAAAACACAAAATTACAATTCAAGTGATGCAAAATTGAAATTGAACATATTGCAATATCTTGGATTCATATGAGGTGATTTGAGCACCCATTTTCAAATATTTTCATAATACTTGTCCAATAAAATTATGTGATTTTTACTGAAGGTTTTCTTACTTTTCATAGCATGGACCAAAAAAGCTTAAATTCAAAATTATTATGATTGGATAAGAAATGTACAAATAATAATATATGCTAAACTAAATATTTTAATAAGTGGACAAACAAAACCCCTTGTAATTCAACTCAATTTGTGAGAATTTCAACGACAACACTTATTTAGATAATTTTAGTGCATTTAAAAAAAAAACACGAAAATTATGAGAATTTCAGAAAAATAAAACAAGAAGTGAATTTTGCCTAATTTTAAGAAAATATATTCTCATTAGAAAAATGGTTGTCCACCTATAAGTTAAACTTTATGTGAAAAGATCTTCTATTAAATACTTACATGAAAGGATAAAACTTACTACATAAATGTGAATAGATTTAGGAGATGCGACTGTAGGTTTTAACCCTATACAAAAATTACCTGCATACGAATTCTAAAACGCAGAAAATAAACAATGCGGGAGCATAACACATAAAACACATATACATAGATATTTTCTCTTGGATCCAAAAATTGTGACTATGAGTTTGATTTTTCATTATGTTCCTTTCAATGTTACAATACATACTTATACATGCGGAAGCATCCAATACCATGGACCAAAAAACCATCGCGTCCAAAACCATGGACTGAAAACCATCGTGTCCAAAACCATGTGTGAAAAATCATGCACAAAACCATAGGTAGGTCTGCCCAACCTAATATAGGGTCCAAAAACAAATTTTTCTAGGGTGCTGCCCCAGACCCCATACAGTGGGGTTACCTACACCCCTCGAACCCCATGTGAACCCCCCCCCCCCAACTATGCAATCAGTGCAAAGAAGAGGGGGGTGTCTTTTCCCCCCTTCTAACCCCTCGATTAACTATGTGGGCTAGTTGTGGAAAGAATATAACACAACCCAGCATTCTCCCACTTGTTGTTTTCTTTCCACAAAGGGCCACAAGAGTGCTTACTCATTTATCCAGCCCTGCAACACCCATTGTTTATCTACACCAAGAGAACTTCTCAGAGCTCACATATTTTTTCAATGCATCTGCAGTATTCTTTAAAGTGTCCACCTTTACCAGCAACACCTTTTTGTCTTCTATCATATCCCTCAAAAAGTGATACTGAACATCAGTGTGCTTTGTCTTTGAATGATATGCAGGGTTCTTTGCCAAGAAAATTGCACTTTGGCTGTCACAATCTATCCTTATAGCTCCTGTACTAACCCCATACTTGAACACAATCTCTACAACCAAACTGCTTCCTTGCTTGCATGAGTGGCTGCCATGTATTCTGCCTCTATAGTTGATAGTGCCACTACAGATTGTTTCTTACTCATCCAATAGACTGCACCTCTAAATAGGTTAAACACATACCCACTTGTAGATCTTCTTTGATCCAGATATCTAACCCAATCTGCATCAACAAAGCGACGAATATCCAACACTTTGTCCAATCCTGGTCTTCCTTGGTAGCACAAACCATAAGCACTAGTGCCACAAAAATACCTGAAAACCCGCTTCACTGTTGTCCAGTGCTCCTTCCCTGGTTTTGACATAAATCTGCTCAATACTCCCCATGCACGTGAAATGTTTGGTCTAGTACATACCATCGCATACATCAGGCTACCGAATACACTTTCTTATGGAACATGGGACATGTCCTCTTCCTCTTCTTATGTCTTAGGAGACTGTTCAGCAGATAAATTTACACCTATAGTAATAGGAACCTTCACCGGTTTACTATCCTGCATATTATACCTCTGCAATATTGTCTCAACATACTTCCTCTGGTTTAACCAAAGCTTCATCTTTGCCCGATCTCTTTTAATTTCCATGCCTAAAATATAGTTTGCAACACCAAGATCTTTCATGTCGTATTTGGAGGAAAAATGGGTCTTTAAATCCTAGATAATTTCTTTGTCATTTCCAACCAACAACATATCATCCACATACAAGACCAGATAAATAACACGGTCACCAATTAATTTAAAATACACACAGTGATCTACTTTGCTTTTGGTGAAGCCAAGTCCCCGTATAAATGTATCAAATTTCTGATACCACATCCTTGGTGACTGTTTTAACCCATACATAGACTTCTTTAACTTACATACCAGTTCTTTCTTACCCTTCACCACAAAACCCTCAGGTTGCTTCATGTAGATCTCCTCTTCCAGATCCCTGTAAAGAAATGTTGTCTTCACATCCATCTGTTCTACCTCAAAATCAAAAGCAGCAACAACAGATAAAAGTAATCTAATGGAAGTTCCCTTGGAAATAGGAGAAAAAATATCACCAAAATCAATTCTCGGCACCTCAGAATAACCTTTTCCTACCAACCGAGCTTTGTATTTCTCCACCTTTCCTTCTTCATTTGTATTATTCTTGAACACCAATTTGTTGCCAATGGGTTTCCTTCTATTCGGCAACTACACCAGATCCCAAGCCTTATTTTTGTGCAAAGATGCCATTTCATCAACCATGGCCTCTTTCCAGAGTTTTCCATCCTCTGAATCTCCTACGTCTTTCACAGTTCTAGGATCATCATTAGTAATAGATAAAGCAAATTTGAATAGAAATCAGATGGACTATACATTTCTGGTTGCCTTCTTTCTCGAACTAATCTTCTCACACGCAGAGTTTGTGGCTCTTCATATTTAGATTCCTCCTCTGGTGTAGAGTCTGATTCTTCCTCCTTTAGCTCAAACTCTATCTTCTTAGGTTCCTTTGGTTGGACTTCATGTTTAATAACATCTTTCACCTCTCTGAAAACCACATCTCAATTGTACACAACCTTCCTTGTTACTGGGTTTCGAAGCTAATAACCCTTTAAACCATCCTTATACCCAATAAAGATGCACTTTCCAGATTTACTATCCAACTTGGTTCTTTTCTCCTTTAGAACATGTACATATGCATCACATCCAAATACCCTTATATGTGAAAGAGAAGGTTTCTTACCAGTCCATACCTCTTGTGGAGTCTTATCTTCCAATGCTGATGTAGGTCATCTGTTGACCAGAGAACATGCAGTCTCCACTGCCTCTGCCCAGAATTCTTGTCCTAACCTGGCACCAATGAGCATGCTTCTTGTCCTTTCCATCAACGTCTTGTTCATTCTGTCTGCAACTCCATTTTTCTCAGGTGTGTATGGAATAGTCTTTTATAGTGCTATACCACACTTCTTACAGAATTCTTCAAATTCCTTGTTGCAAAACTCTCCATCATTATCTGTCCTAAGCACCTTTATCTTCTCTTCTATCTGGTTCTCCACCAGAGCCTTAAATTCTTTAAACCTGTCAAAGACTTCAGATTTATTCTTAAGGAAATATATCCATGTATTCCTTGAGAAGTCATCTATAAATGATACATAGTACACAGACTTACCTAGTGATGGAACCTTCACAGGTCGAAACACATCACTGTGCACAAGTTCTAATATATGTTTCACCCTCTTACCACCAGAGGGGAAACTCACCCTATTCTGCTTCCCATATACACAATTTTCACATAAATTAAAATCCAGAGAGCTATTACTCATACCTTCTACCATACCTTTACCATGAAGTATTCGAAGGCCCTTTTCTCCAAAATTTCAAAACCTTTGATGCCACAGTATGGTCTTCTCTCCAGAGACCACTAGATTTTCTGCTCCACTTTCATGAACCATAGAACTGTTGCACCCATCAATAATAGTGCTACCTTGCAGCTTGTACAAAGTTCCAATCTAAACTCCCCGCATCAATACCAGTGCTCCCTTAACCATTTTGCAGGTATCCTTCTCGAACACTATTTTTACACCTGCGTCATCCAACTTGCTTACAGAATTTAGATTTCTGGCCAATGCAGGAATATGCATAACACCCAGAAGTGTTCTAACACTTCCACCTTGCAACTTCAACTTTACTTTTCTACGACCAACGATTCTAGCCTTCCTGTCATCCCCCAAGAAGACATCAACACCACCATATTTATCATACTCGCAGAACCACTCTCTCTGGGGAGTGAAGTGAAAGGATGCACCTGAGTCAATCAACCATGCCTCATGACCTACATGTGTACTTGAAGAAACCAAGTACACATCCCCACCTTCATCTGAGGTGGTTTTCACCTCTCCAGAAGGACCATCATCACATCCCTTTCCTTTGTTAGGAGCTTTAGATTTACAATCCCTTTTGTAGTGCCCTTCCTTTCCGCATTTCTAGCACACCACCTTTATAGGTTTTCCTGGAGATTTAGATCTCCCACTCAATGAATTATTTTTGTTTTTTTTCTAGGACCATCCTCATACAGACAAGGCATCACCATTCTAGCTCTCCATATTTTTCCGTCTCATCTCCTCCACCAACAAGGATGAGACTATTTCATCAAACTACAAGGAAGTTGCATTGCTACCTATTGTAATAACCAGACTATCTGATGAATATGGTAGAGAACACAACAAACTGATGCACTTATCTTCATCTGAAATTTTAATATCAACAGATAATAACTGACTTCCCACAGTATTAAATGTGTTTAGATGTTCTGTCACCAAGTCTCCATCTTTCATCCTCAGGTTATACAGCTTTTTCCATAGGAATAGTCTATTCACAAGAGACTTAGATTGGTACAAAGTCCCTAACTTTTCCCACAAAGCCTTCACCATAGCTTCCCCTCATACATTCAACAATACTGAATCTAAGACACACAATTGTATTGTGCTCTTTTCCTTCTGATCCAACTTCTTCTATTCTTCATCGGACACTCCCATTGGTTTAGTACCCAAATCTATTGCTATCTACTAATCTTTATCCACCAACAGATACTCCATCTTGAGTTTCTACAACTCAAAACTCTGACCATTAAATTTCTTGATCTCTATCTTTCCACTGCTCGCCATCTTCTTTCACCGCCAGAATCGATCTCGCAGATCTCCCACTGAACAGGATCTACCACAGATCCGAGCAAACCTGTAAGCAACAAAGGCATCCCCTTGAAGCCAAAACAACTCCGATACCAAATGTAGGTTTTAACCATGTAAAGAATTTACTTGCATACAAATTCTAAAACATAGAAAATAAACAATGTGACACATATACACAGAGATTTTATCCTGGATCCCAAAACCGGGACAACGAGCTTGATTTTTCGTTATGTTCCTTTCAATGTTACAATACATACTTATACATGCTGAACCATCCAATACCATGGACTAAAAATCCATCGCGTCCAAAACCATGGACCGAAAACCATCGCATCCAAAACCATGTGCGAAAAATCATGCACAAAACCATAGGTAGGTCCGCCCAACCTAATATAGGGTCCAAAAACAAAATTTCCCAGGCGCTACCCCAGACCCCATACAGTGGGGTTACCTACACCCCTCAAACCCCATGTGTCCCCCCCCCTAGGCAATTGACACAACGAAGGGGGGGGCTCCCCCCCCCTTTTAACCTCCCGGTTAACTACGTGGGCTAGTCTTGGAAAGAATATAACACAACCCAACTCTACATCTAGGGTTCTGTCAAATCAAATTAGCAACCTTGCAGTAGCAGTATCATATGGCTAGGGCCGATCGAACTATACCCCTGCATAGATCCTACCCACAATGTTTTATCTCTTGTCTATGGAGCAAAGAACCCCAAAGAGTGGCCCCTCACTTGGGTGAGGGGGGCCTCCATCATTCCAAGATGCATTGCATGAGACGCGCTTCATCCATACCAATAATGATTCACTAGGCATGTCGACCTCGATAGCTAAGAAAACTGAAGTGATGGGTGAATAATGGCAAGCACGGGGTCGGAACTGTTGCCTCTGAAAGGCAGAGAAGAGCCCCAAATTTGTGATCCTAAATAATCGACTTGAGAAATCAAGACAATGCATGAAAGATCACACCCTCATCTATACGTTTCTGGGTATTTAGCCGTGGGAGATGGATATTCTTTAGTGGATCAAGAAAAAATGGGCCCCTCAAGGTTAGATCGAACTACGCCTGCAAGCCGATGTCTTTTTCACAGTGATCTTTGTAGATTTGGACAACATGAAACACATTTTTTAGAACGGGCCTTATTTCATGAAGAGTGGATGACTCTTTCTTCGCTATTGGGAGGAGTCTTATAACCCTGACAAGGAAGATTTTCAGGTAGCCTGTGTGTGGGTAAGACTATTCTCCCTTCCTGAGGACTTTTGGGAACCTAATCTAGTTGAAGGAATAGGTAATGTGATTTGAAAATTTGTAAAATTTTCATAGATTGCAAGGCATCGAAGACATTCAAAATGTGCATGCATCTGTGTTGATATAAATATCTACCAACTCATGCTTGAAGTAATCAAGCTAGTCTGCCATGACTCTACTTGGTCGCAACCCCTTGACTATGAGCATGTCACCTTTAAATGTCTTCGCTTCCATGAATATGGCCACCTATAGCGTGACTACCTGTGTATCCTAGCTAAGGAATCCCAACATACAACTCTGTAACATGATGAAGAATGTTACAAACATGTAGGAGGTCGCAACAATCACGAGAACTGATTTTAGGTCACTTCCTCGACTGTTTGATCTAACCTACCAATGCCTCAACCAATATCTAACCAGAAAACCCACCCGGCTGGTAAAAACCCTCCTCAAAGGGATGAAAATCCCTTCGCACTCTTGGAAACTCTAGAGCTGACGCAATAGAAGCAAGTTGAAAACGATGTGTTTTCTCAACTTTTTCTCGAGGGTATGGATTTTGACAAACAACCCACAATTTTCATGGAAAAAGCTACCCCCAATCTGAAAGTTCCAGAAACTACAGAAGAAGACCGTAAAATCAAGGAAATCCTCAATAACACAAGAAAAGTGCTAGAGATGGAGGAACGAAATAACCAGATAGGCCCGAAGGAAAGGAAAATTCTTGACATATTCAAAGTTTGGCTCAAAGGGAATATTAAATAAATCTTAGCCACTTATCTCTCACACTTCGGAAATATCTTCCATTAATAGAGTCTCATAATAGGAAAGCAAGAGATCAATCCCAAACCTATTAGTTCGAGAAAATAAGGAGGAATGCTTGTTATCACCCTCTCTAATCCAGGAGCACTCGATAGAGGAAATAAAGGGAGAAATATGACAAGAGAAGTAACCAAGGAAGTGGGTGAACTTATTCTAAACTCATATCAAATTATACAATTGACAGAATAATTTCCACATCCATACCCCCCTCTCAATGAAAATCGTCTCTTCGAATATTCGGGGCTGCAATAACAAGGGTAAGCTCTCATCTCTAAAGGATAAAATATTTAATGTCAAACTAGATATTGTGATGCTACAGGAAACCATAGTGACAACATAAAAAATAAGGGAGGCTAGCCAACATAACTTGATGAACAATGAAATCATGATGATAGATTTCATTGTAATGTCTCGAGGCATTACGGTGCTTTGGAACCTCACTCAAGTCATATTTAAACATTGAATTGGCACCTGTTATACCCTGTCTAGTACCTTCATGTTAATTAGCTCTTTTGGTACAACCTTTCGACAGTCTATGGACCTTCCATACTTGAAACTAAGGATCTATTTCTAAAATTTCTCATTGCACTTTGATCCATCATTCCATCCTTTGCATGGATAATGGGGGTGACTTCAATCTCCTTTGAAATTTGGAAGAAAAATGTGGAGGAGTCACATGGTTGGAGCCCAACTCCATTGCATTCAATGATCTCATTAAGTAACTCCACTTGGTGGATGTGAAACCAAAGATGGGGCTCCACACTTGGAACAATGAGAGAGGAGGTCAAAACGAGGTGACCTACTATTTGTATCGGTATCTTCTATGAGAGGAAATCCTTATCAAGAATATATTTATTGAAGCTTCCATTCTTCCCTCTCTTGGCTCAAATTACTAGCCCAGATGTCTCAATATAACCTCCCATGCCCCTCCAAAGAACAAACCATTCCGCTTCAAAAGTTTCTAGCTTCAGCATCCGAGACTCATGGGAAAATTAGAAGAATGGTGGAAGACCCTTGAGGTGCCCCCAAGTTCCTACATGCAAAATTTCCAAAGGAAACTCAAAGCACTTAAATTAAAAATCAAAATTCAGAATTGCGAGGAGTTTGGGGACATCATCGCTGAAAAACAGAAGCTAGACGAGAAGACAAAGAAGATCCAAATGAAATTCATTTTCGAAAGATGCTTAGAGGCATTGGCATCTGTGAAGAATCATCTCCTAGTGAAGCTAGAAGAAAGGAGGCTCCAAGAGGAAGCATTATTGAGAAAAAAGTCTAGAATTCAATGGGTCCGGGAGGGGTGGAAGAACTCATAGTTCTTCCATAGATCGATGCTTAGCAATTGGCAACATAACGCATCAATTCACTTACTTCTAAGGAATGGTTCTGTCTAGAATCGCAACTCATATCCTTTTATCCATCACCGCTATCTGAAGAATATATCGACTAAATGTAGACATGGAGTGAATTAGACAACACATCCCTAGCTTCATGACGAAAGAGAAAAATGAGGCCTTCATCCAACAAGTGACATTCGAATAAGTGGATACCATGGTTAAAGATATGCCATCCAACATAACATCTACCCTAGATGGTTTCACCTTAGTGTTATTTAAGTCATGTTGGTCATTTCCTCATACAGATATTATAGAGATGGTGGAAGAGTCCTAGTAGAGAAGACATGTATGGTCTAGACTGAATGCAACCTTCCTCACCCTAATTCCAAAATCAGAGGAATCGAGTACCCCAAGTGGATTCAGGACTATTTCACTATGTAATTTGATTTACAAGATTCTTTCTTCCATCATGGTTCATCTGCTGAAACCCATTATTCACGACATAATAAGGCAAGAGGAGTCAATATTTGTGAAGGGAGGAAAATAATGGATGGCATAGTCTCACCCCATGAAACTATCCATTCACTTCAACGCCATAAGAAATAGGGAATGATACTAAAGTTGGATATTTCCAAAACCTACGACCATCTCACTTGGGCATACCTTCTCTGAGTCATCAAAGATTTTGGGTTCATAGTGGAATGGATCAGCTCAATTCAGTCAATGATCTCCACCCCTTTCCTCTAAATTTTAGTTAACAAGGCCCCTTCTCTAAGATTTCGATCTTCCAAGGGTCTAGGATAAGGTGATCCAATTTTGTTTTTTTATATTCATAATAGTTGCTAAAGGGCTAATTCATTTAATAAAGGCAACTAAACTAAAGAATTCTCCAAAAGGAATATGCCTCACTAGAATGGACATCTCCATGGCCCACCAGTAGTTTGTCGACAACAATCTATTGTCTCATGAACCCAAGGTTTAGGAAGTGGTAGCAATCGATGTTTTCCTTTCAAAATTCCAAGCGGCCTCAGCTATGCTCCTTAACAAGGATAAATCCCATATCTATTTCTTTAATACTCCTCACTTGCATACTAGTATTTTCTATGGGGACCCTATCGTCAAAAAATCTCGGTGTTCTATTACTTGCTAATCCTCTTCGAATTGCCTTCTAGAAATATTTATGTACCAAAGTCCTAAACAAATTATCCAACTAGACACTCAGGATGCTGAACTTCACAGGCCATGATACTCTTCTAAAATCCATCCTTAGACCTATCCCTCTCTACTAACTTTCTGTTCTTCCCACTCCCAAAATAATATATCGAGATTTGACAATTATCTTTACAAAGTTCTGGTAGCATGGTGCTACACTTGAAAAAAAATTGCTCCTTGTCACCTGGCATAAAATCTGCCTCACAAATGCATAAGGGGGTCTTGGTTTGAGGGATCTTGAGGATTTTAATGTGACTTTAGGGGCGAAGCTATGGTGGAGATTGATTCACGGTGACACAAAGAAATGGAAAAGGATCTGGTCATAGAAATATGGGTAATGCAAAACTGAGTGCAAGTTACTACAAGATACCTCATACCCCACAGGATTGGCCATATTGAACTTGGAAAATTAAAACAACTATCTCATTTGGGATCATTTCTTCTAGGAAATTAAGGAAGGAAATTCAACTTTATTTTGGGAGGACTCATGGTGACATCTCCCTCGATTGGATAAAGAGCCGCCCCTACAGGATCTAAAGCTCATTCCTCAACCTCACATTGAGGGATGAGTAGTTAACAAATAAAAGGTGCAAACCCACCCTGAGCATTGGAGAGAATGGAAAAAACATTTAACTTGCACCTTAAGACCCCCTAGGAATCATGTCAGAACCTCTCACGATAGTTGAATCAAAGACAAATCCTCATCTCTTTGGGTCAAGACAACTAAGATGGGGATACTCAACATTTGGCTCCTTCACCATAAAAGAAGCTTATCTCATCAAGGTCAACGCACATACCATGACCCACAGGAGAATCTCGAGGTCCATTTGGGGGGGAAGGTTTGGCCTAAGGTGGCTCACTTTCTTTGGCTCATACAACATAAACAAATCCTAACTTGGATCACTTACTAAAGAAAGGCCTTCTGGGCCCCTCACAATGCCCCCAGTGGAAAAACTAGGGGGAGACATTAAAAATCCTTCTAAATGCATGCCCCACAATGAGAGAAGTATGGAATTTGGAAATTTCCCTTCTTGACCCCTACCAGCGCAACTGAGAAGATATTATAGAGATTATTGAAAATTGGATGTAAAGTCGATTCAAAAGCTTGGTTGTTAACAGTGCATGGTGTCTAATATTGGGATTCAGCCTATGGCACATCTTGAAAAAAAGAGAATTGACCCATATTTCATCATGAGACTCCATCTAGCACCATTAGCAAAGGACAACACTAGGAGGACAATCCTATGAGAGAAATAGGATCTAGATAATTGGAAGGCTACTCCTACAGAGTCAACCATCCTCCTCTCCTTTAATCTTTCCCAAGATATGTTAATGTGCCTTCCCTATGTGATTAGGGACCCTCCTACATTAAATTTGTCTATTTTCTCCCGACCTCCTACAGATTGCATTCAAATTTACTTTGACAGAGCATCCAAAGGTAACCTTGATTGTGCAGCTGATGGGGGAATCTTTCGCAGCTCTCGGGGAACCATGACAGGAGTATTTGTAGGGTATTATGGTCACACCACTAATAATGTAGGAGAATTCATAACACTGGAGAAGGGTCTTATTTTAGATGGAAAACAAGATTGCTTAAGGATCCATATAGTTGGGGATTCCAAAATGGTGGTGCAAATGGCACAAAATATCATTAACGGCTCTCCCATCTACAAAATTACCAAAATTTAGCGTCTTGAAGTCAAGCTAGAAAGAATAAAACATCTCTTGGAGAAATTTAAATACGCCATGAGAGGCCATGTCTTCTGAGCTTGCAATAAAGTGGTTGATTGGTTCGTTAATCAAGGGGTGATGAACCAACACAAAGAATTTTCCATTATGTGGCATGTTGCTTTAAGTGTCACCAATTTAGACTCTTTAGGATCTCCTTCAATATGGCTCATCTTCCCTCGATGGGGGTGTGCATGCAATGGTACAAGTGGCATGTGATCAGCAATCTGGGCCTACCTCCCCTTCACGCACATATTAATGTCATGGTGATGAAAACATTTGGCATTTACTCCTCTCGTGTGACATTCCTCTTCATGAAGGAGCTCGATCTGTGTCTATGGTGCCTCACTGGGGTTCTGGCCATGGTTGAGGAGGGTAGGCAACTTTTGCAGTTTCTTGGCATGGATTGGCATCAATCCCCTTGTATGCCCTTGGGACCAAAGTACAAAGACACTCGTGGTTCAGTTCTGCTCCCTCACTTCTATTCAAAAGAAGCCTATTGCATTACTACACCAGTTTGTGGCTCTTCTCATGTTCGCATGAACTACTGCAGGTCTTTACAGGTGTGTGGGCTTTCAATTAGTATTTGGTAACTTTTTCTTTGAAGTTGGGTCTATCTTTTGGCGCGAAGGAATTTAGATTCCCTAGGCGAGCATGGGGGGGTGGGGGTTTTGTTTATGTGAGGATTTGGGGTGATGTCCGAAAGTTGTTTCACTCGATCACCTAGTGTGGGTAAATGTGAGCCCCTCTCTCATTCTTTGTAGTAGTGTGAGGCTAGTGGTTCATCCATGCTCGGGTCAGTGGGTTCATGGTTCAGGATTACATTGTTTCCTTGGCAGGGTTTTGAAAGCTTTCTCTACGGGCTCTCCGCATTGTGAGCTACCACCTTGTGTGACCAGCAAGATGCCACGCCAGTGGGGCTACCCTTGTCGCGGGTGAGGGAAATAGGCCGAGGTTGGGCATTGTTACCAAGGCCATCATTCTGCCTCCACTACCTATTCAAGTCACACAAAGGATTTTGAGGCTCTCCCTCGAGCTGATTCGCGAGGCTGCCTAGAAACTCCTACCTCTATGGTATTGATCATCGAGCACCTGCGGCACATACAAACTCACATTGACATTATATGGGACCACACGTATGAAGACCACAACAAAATAGTTTCTTATCTCACTAATATTAAATACAACCAGAATACCATTGTGGAGGAGTTGGAAAACCTCCATCACAGTCAACGTTGCACAAATGACCACCTGTGAAACTTAGAGGCATGGGTGGAACATATTGATTTCCAAATTCATGACTCTCTTGGCTACTTTGCACCTCCACATATAATTCCCCCTCATCCCCCTCCTTGATATGTTGTTATTAGTTCTGGTACCTTTTTGTGTCTCTCATAGTATGTTAAGGCCTCACATATATCTAGAAATAATGTATGCAAATTGTCTATCTTGGTATTGTCGAGCCCCTAATCTCAAAAAGTCTCATGGAAATGAGGGAGCAGGGCTTGTTGAGAGAATTTTTGTAAGGTATGTTATTTTGAACATCTAATGAAAGTCATTTTGAACTACAAAAAAACAATGATAAATCTTATTATAATATTTTATTTATGTATATATATGTGTGTGTGTGTGTGTGAGTTTTTTTTTTTTTAATTGTAACGGGTATAATTTATTAATGAGGTCTGGTTGGGCCTAAGCCTAATCAACCATCTTTACACAGCTTTTCCTTGCATCTTTTCCGCCATTAAAAAGATTCCACATGCCTAAGAAGTCTGAAATGCCTGGACGATACACTAGAGGGTACCTCCCAGAACTCTTCTCATTATCCGACATGTTGACAAGATTTGCAGTGGCTTTAGCTGGAATCCACTGGAGGTTCTGGCGCGTGATGAGTTACTATCCATTGTAGGCTTTTGTTTTCAGATTCAGGCTGTTACCATCAGTTGATGTCAAAGCTGGAGTCCTCCATCCGAGCCCAATCTGAGTGCAGAAGCGTCGACAGAGTAGATACCAACAGTGTCCATATGAGTGCCATGGTAAAGTGCATATAACACCTTCAGTATCAGAGGTAGAAAGACTTGGCAGTAACAATGAATGGCTCCTCTGTTCTGATATCCTTGACGATGCAATTGCAGGGCCGCCGTCTTTATCAAGCAGCTACCACACAGTCTGATTGTTTTAAAGATGGAGAAAGGTCCCCAGATTTACCTGTGCACATCATGCTATACACTGTTACAGTTGATGTGCCGAAATTGTCAGTCATAATCCTCTCAAAATTGTTCAATATGTTGTAATCCTTGCTTCTTGCTTCTTGTTCAATTCTGCCCTTGAGTTAAGGAATACAATATGAGGTAGCGTTGTTGTCATTGTTGTTGAGAGTTCCCGGTGCTAAGAGACAACCTTTGTTTGCCATTTCGTCCGCCTCACTATTCAGACTTCTGAGGATATGGTATATTTTGAAGGAAGTGAAATCTTGCAGAATTAGCTTTAACCTTTTCAGAGACTTGTTGAGAATAGCATTGTTGAACTGGTCGTCTGAGATGATCTTCTTAATGAGAATTTCGGAGTCTCCGAATGCTTGGCATTCTTTGATGCCTTTATCCCGAACTATTTGGCAGGCTTTTGTGAGAGCAAGGAGCTCTACCTGATTGTTTGTGCGAATACCGAGCCCCCAACAAAAGTGGACTTTTCTGGGGTTATCTGAGAAGTAGATGACTCCTCCAGCTCCCGCAGCCCCCGGATTTCCTTTGGAGGCACCGTCGAAAAAGATTGAAGTTGTGTTTTGGATCTTCCACCAGGTTTGAAAGGAACCTTCAGGTTCTCTGATTTTCCAAGATGGAGTGGGGAGGGGAGGGGGAAGGGAACGGGCTTTGCTTATGGGATGAGGGCTATGAAGGTTCAGCCAAGCCTTTTCAGAGGGGAGAAGGGAGAAGTCAGAATTTTGGGAATGCAGGAGGACAGTTTCGATAAGAAGAGCTTTTGCAATTGAGGCAGATTTAGCAGGAGAGCGTGAGGAATTGTTGAAGATTAAGTCATTCCGGGCAAGCCAGATTTCCCAGCATACAAATTTGGGAATGGAGAGCCAAATGTGAAACCACAGGGATTTATTGGGGATATTTTGAGGGTAATATTGAAACCATTCAGTAAATAGATCATCCACGGAGCTGTGATGGGGAGGGGAGGTGGGCAGTCCAAGGAGAGTTAGTTTCCAAACTTCTTTGGCAAAATCGCAATCAATGAACAGGTGGGAGGCTGTTTCTCCAGAGTTTCTGCACATTGCGCATCTATGAGGCCCAGCAAAATTTCGTTTTGACAAGTTATCCCCTGTGAGCTGTTTATTCTGCATGAGGATCCAAAAAAAGAAGTTAACTTTGGGTAGCCCCTTGGCGCTCCATACCTGTTTCCATAGCGATGGCGTTCTCAATCTATCTTTTTTGGTCTGCAGGGCAGAATAACCCAAAGCTGACGTGTAAAAACCGGTATCACCCCACCCCCATCTGTCTGCGTTGTTGCGGTGGACCGGCGCTGCGTTTGAGAGCAGCGATTTGAGGATTGCGATTTGGTGTTGGAACTGCGCTGGCACAGGTGGGATCGCCCAGTCGATCCAGTTCCCTTTACTATCCCAAGCTGAGATTTCATTCAGCTTTCTTATACCTGCTCCGTGGAGCCAATCTCTGAGATCCCGGATTTCTTCGTGGGAGTTAAGAGGGGGGTTGTTCATGATGCGGTCTTTCCAGAGAAGGATCTTCTCCCCATTGCCCGGAATGCGGTACAAATGTTTCCTAAAACTACTGATGCTTTTCCTACAGAGGTTCCAGGTGTGTGTGCCTACGAGTGTATTATTTGCTGACAGGTGCCTGAGAGAGATCCCCTGCGCGTATTTGGAGGTGAGCATTTCACTGACCGGGTGTGAGGGATCTGAATATATTTTCCATAGGAGCTTGCATCCAAGTGACAGATTAGATAGAGCAGGGTCTCTGATCTGTAGCCCTCCGTCCAATATTGGCCGCTTGACTAGTTCCCAGTTTGCCAAATGCATTTTATTGTGATTGCCTCTGCCTCCTTTCCAGAGAAAGTCTCTCAGGAGACAAGAGATCTGTTCCATAATGTGTTTCGGGGCCAGAAGGAAAGAGGCTTGATATATGGGGAGAGCAGATAAGACGGATTTAAGTAAGATAATTTTCCCTCCCTTGGTTAGCCAATAACCTCCCCAGGAAGTGATCTTGTCTTTAATTTTGCTAATGATGCCATGCCACAGAGATCTGTTGTTGACTCCAGATGTGAGGGGTAAGCCGAGGTATTTGATGTTGTCCCAATGGGCGAAGCACTCAAATCCAAGGGTCTGGGCTATGATATTGAGATTGTGTTGGCTTACATTCCATCCAAAGATCGAACTCTTTCTGTCATTTATCACAGCTCCTGAAGCTCTGCAATAACTTTTTAGCACAACATCGAAATTAGCTGCTATTCTAGTAGAGGCTCCGCCTAGGAGAAGGGAGTCATCTGCAAAGAGAGCATGATTTATTGGCTTTAGAGCATTTGCAGTTTGGATTCTTGGGAGATCACCAGAGTTCATTTCTGCAGCCAGCTTCCTGCTAAGAGAATCAGACATGAGAATATACAAAAAAGGTGAGAGTGGACAGCCTTGCCTCAATCCACGATGAGCTTGGAAGAAGGATGTTGGGCGGCCGTTGACCATGGGGGCTATCCAGGGGTTTGAGATGCATGCTTTGATGAGATTGATAAACTGAGGAGGGAAGCCGAAGGATCGGAGGACTTGGAGAAGAAAAGAATGGTTGACTCTGTCGAATGCATTAGCCATGTCAAGCTTGATCAGCATCCCCTTCTCTTTCCTCTGTTTGCTGGAGTGGATAGCTTCCTGCACTTGAATGATGTTGTCCAAGATGTGTCTGCCTTTGACGAACCCCCCTTGGGCATTGGATATTAGTTTGTCAAGGAGGGGTTTGATTCTATTTGCAATAATTTTTGACAAGATTTTATAGGAGGCGTTGCATAGAGAGATGGGCCTAAACCTGCCGAAAGTTTCCGGATTAGCCTCTTTTGGAATTAGAGCAAGAAAGGTGGAGTTGATGCCTCCCCCAACCTTGGCTTTTCCAAAGAAACCTTGTATCATTTTCAGCAAATCTGTTTTGATGATGTCCCAACAGACTTTGTAGAAGTGTATTGTGAATCCGTCTGGCCCAGGGGCCTTATCTGATTCCATTGCCCAAATAACCTTGATGATTTCTTCTTCAGATAAGGGATTCAGTAAAGCCTGGTTATCCTCATGGGTGATGAGGTGGGGAATATGGGAGAGGAGATCTTCAGTATCTTCTATGCTGCCTTCATGCCTTGTGCCGTATAGATCTTTAAAATGGTTTTCAGCTGCAATTTTTATTTGGTCAAATTTGTTGCAAATCTGCCCTTCATCATTCTTGATCTCAGTGATGTGATTCCGAGATAGGCGGGCTTTGTACTGTCGGTGGAAAAAGGAGGTGTTTCGGTCTCCTGCCTTTAACCAAAGGCTGCGAGATTTGAGTCTCCAGTGCTCTTCTTCCCTTCTGAAAGATTGATGGATATTTCTTTGATAGGCTGCTTCTTTGTTTAAAATTTCCAGGGTGATGTGAAGCCCTTCCATACCAATTTGCAAGGTGTCCAGCTGCTGAACATCGACTTTTCTCTGCTAGGTAGAGGGGTTGGGGAGTTTCCTTAGCCACTCTTTTAAGGATTTTTTGGTGGCTTTTAATTTTTGCTCCCACACAAAGCTTGGGGATCCGTTGATGGGGATATCCCAAGCCGATTGGATAGTATCCAGGAGGCCTGCTTTTTCAATCCAAAGTGGGCTGAATTTAAATGGGATAGGGCCAAGGTCTTCCTCAGGGGCCAAAAGGAGTTGAATTGGCTTATGGTCCGAGGAGAGCTTGGGGAGAATTTTTGTTGATATGAGGAGATTTTCCATCAACAGGGAGCTTTGAATTAGAAATCTGTCCAGCCGGGCAGCAATTTGGTCAGGCCCAGTTCTGTTATTAGTCCAAGTATATTTGCCTCTCACCGGGGCAAAATATAGGAGATCCCTCTACTGCATTAATTCCTCTACCAAAGGCAGCAGCTGATCTCTGCTGCTGTTTCCCCCCCTTTTTTCCTTTGGCTTCATGACTAATTTAAGATCTCCTCCCGGGACGATGTTATTTAGGGAGTGATGATCTAAGAAGACCGAGAGAGTATTCCAACAGTCTCTTTTTTCTGCATAAATAACAGGAACATAGAGATTGAATAAGGCTATAGTTAACTTACTTTCAAGATGCTTGAGCTCCGTGAAGATCTAGTGTTGGGTCTCATGGGAGTTCTACAGGTGGAACTGATCTTCCGACCAGAGAGTTGCGACGCCTCCCGAAGTTCCCCTTGAGCTGACTGCTATGCCTTCGTTCTTCTTCCATTTAGATTTGTTGATATCCTTAAGGGCTTGCCCTTCGATTTTGGTCTCTTGGAGCAAGAGGATGTCTGAGGGTTCTATTTTCATCAGATCTTTGACCGCTTCAATTTTTGGTTGGGTCCCTGGGCCTCTGCAGTTCCAAGAGACTATAAGCATTATTTACCTGGTGAGGGATTTGGGATTCCTCCCTTGGTGGATCTTCCTCTAGTATTTCTTCCTATAGTCATCTCTATTGTGGACTGGCTGCCTTGCATTTTGAGACGCTCTGCCTCCTCCTCCCTGACTGCTTTGTGGGTCTTCCTACCTGTTTTCTTCGAGGGTCTCTCATAGGTCTCTTCCTCTGAGGAGTCTGAAGGTTTTGGCACTTTTTTCTTCTTTGTTATATCTGCATACGAAGGCATGGAGGGGTTGCCCTGAGGAGAACCAAGCGATGCATCTCCGCCTCCCTCTTTATTTGCCTGTGGATCTTCGACCTGTGCTGGAATGGTCAGATCCGTATCTGGGGGGTCTGAAGGAGAGGCTCCTTCGGGGATTGGGATCTCGTCCAGTTTCTGATGGGTTCCATTTTCATTGCTGGGTTTTCCTTGATTATTCCCCTTTGTGGCTCCTTTCCCAGATGCTTTTTCATGGCCCGTTTTCTAGACTGAGGTCCATTGATCTCCCTTGGGGGTATGGCTCTACTCTTCCTTTTTTTTCTTACAGTGTTTTGCGAAATGTCCATAGCCATGGCAGTGTCTGCATTTAAAGGGGATCTGCTCGTAATCCAACTCTTGAATATGGGACCATCCAGCCATTGTGAGTTTTATTGCTTCGGGTAGTCCTTCTTCCAGATCTACTTCCACGCATATTCGGGCGCAGGAGTATTGATCTTTCCTTACGGCCTGATCAATGTATTTACCAAGGGAGTTGTTGATGATTTAGGGAGATTTCTGACTCCAGCAATGCAGGGGGAGATGGGGAAGCCGCACCCACACTGGAACCGCAGAAGGAACATCCTGGGTCGGGTCAAAATCTGAAGACCATTTATTTAAATATAATCCCTATGGCCCCATGAAATATGGCCAGTTCCTGAAGATGAGACTCCGGTCTTCTACTGATTCAAAGATGAATACAAAGAAGCCTTTACCTACAAAATATGATTTGATCCCTTCCTTGATCAGAGGGGTCCAGTTTCTCTTGATCTAGTCTTCAACAGATTTTGGCGATGGCCAGAGGCCGGTGAACTGCCCAATGAGCCCTCTATCGGCTAGATTCAGTGCAGAGTGACAGGTTTCTTCCTCAGGGAGGGCCACCATGGGGATGCAGTCTTTTTTCTTGACAAATTTCTGTTGTTGAGCAGATGGAGGGCGTCTGCTGCATGCATCAATCATTTTCTGAAATTCGATGACTTCAGGAGGGAGAGGGGGGGGATCCGCCTCCCCATCGCTAGGCATGGCTGCCAGGAGGGCCGCAGCAGCAAGGAGCAGGCGATCGTAGCACGGGGGCGGCGCAGAAGCTCTGGGCTAGGTCACGCAACAGTCCAATTCTCTGTGTGTGTGTGAGTTTTGACCTAAATTATTATTTTTAGATTTTTCTATGATAATTAATAATTTCTCAAGGCTTCTTATTTCAACTTAAGGTGGATGAGGATGTGTTGAATTTTTTATTTTATTTTTTAATTGAGGGCCTAGATTGATTATGAATGGAATATGCTAAGCATATGCTTATTCAAGATTTTACTAGTGCATTACATGGTTTATTAGGTTGCATTGACTTTTAATAAATTAAAAAAATTAAATTCATGGGAGTGGCTCTTCACCCACCAATTTCCTAGGTATTTGAGTTATTCCAATTCTTCTTTGATGATAAGTTCCTCATTGTTATTTATAAAGGAAATTTTACTTAGCAAAATGGCCGATTAATTTTAATCAATTTAAAATATTATATTCGTTCTAGATGGCTCCCCACTCACCAATTTGGTAGGTACTTGATATTATTTGAGATCTAATAACTTCCTCATTATTATTTATGACATTAATTTATATATCAGAAAATTTTATTGACGAAAATGATCCATTTTACAATAAGATGTGTAATTCCTTTTTTTCATACATGTTTAATCACTTAAATGTGTGCATTAGTAAGGCATTCTTCTTGTTGTAATAGATCCAATTTGAAGGTGAGAGCCATCCAAGACACCAAATTGATGTATGAGCCCCTAGACCCCTTTGTTTGTGGGACAAGGGACCCACCTATGCCGAGTGATTTGACTTACTAAGGCATACATACTCTACCCCCATGTAGTTTTGAACGTGTGACCTCTTAGGAAGAAACACATGCTCTTAAGCATTAAGCCCACTCAAGTTGTATTCCAATAATTATCAATTATTTCTAGATGCTAAGATGATATAAAAATATAATTATGTTTTCAGAATTTTTAAAGATTATTTCTCTCCTTATTATAATAATTTGAATAAAGTCAAATTAGTTTAAGTAGAGTGATTTAGTGATCCATTCCTTAATATATATATATATAACTTTTAGAAACCAAATATTATATTAAGAGAGGTATGGTTTGACCATATTTTTAATTTAAAATCCCAATAACGGATTAAAATAAATTTTTAAAATTTAAAATTATATTCATTCCATCTTTTCTCATAAATTTTTGGTGAATAAATTTTTAAAATAAATAAATAAATTTAATTTTTATTAAAATTTTAAAAACAAATTTAATATACAAACCGTAGCATAAGAGCCAAAGCCAACGTCTAGAAAACTTGGGCTGACGCAATAGTGGAGCAACAATTTGTCGTCGTGAGATAAATTTATAACTATAAAATATATATATATATATATATATTTGGATGTAGTGATTGGCATCATTTATTTCGAAGTTCTTGGATGGCCTGAATTATTCGATTGTCAGTTCACCCATTGACATTCTGAATCACTTTTTCGTACAGCTGATGGAAAGTTCTAGATTGCCTGAATTAGCTTTAAACCTATTGTTCAACTACCGCCGCCTGCAAACACGTTCCCTATTGCGGCACGGAGGTAAGGAATTATCCTTTCTCTAAATCATTGTAGCATTGTGCAAGAACATTGTTTATTATGTTCGAATTTATTTACTTTATAACTATTTGTCATATTAGTTGTTATTTTATTATTTTTTTCTCACGAAGGAATTATGAAAAGCAATAAAAATCACAAAGTGGAAAAGTACACAAGATATAGGGTCTAAGTTAAGGAAAAACTAATCCAAAGGATAAACAAGATGGCGCATCAAAGACCCAAGACCCAAGTCAAAATTCCTAAGTAGCAAGCCACCTCAAAAACAACATCTTTTCCAAACTAATCATATTCTTCAAAATTTAGTGATGGTCAAATATTGTCAATCAAACATAGTCAAAGCAACTTCAATTTAGAGACTCTACCCCTTTTGCAATTTCATCCCCTACAACTCGCACATAAACCCTAGACAACTAGGCAAGTGTGGACATAAAAGAGTGCTTTTTCTTTCACTTCTTTCTCTTCGTCTTATCTTCCTAGCTCTTCTTCCTTCTTTGCTATTGTAGAGTGCCAAATGAGTCAAATTCCTTCTTATTTATAACCTTCTTGAGGGGTCAAACAAGCCTCTTTAGGGAGGCTTGGCCTTCAAAGATAGTTTTTCTTTCTTCACTCAAAAATAATTATTTTCTTTTGCTATAATTAGTCCAAATGGGACTTTAATACATAAAAAAAATCTTCTTTGACTTAGAAAGCCATAGAATAGTGAAAAATAAGATTTCACCTATACTTAAGAATGAAACCCATACTTTGAAAAATAAAAATTATTTTTCTATTTTTATATACAAGATATACAATGTCATACTTACAAAGGTCATTATGAAGGCCTAATCTGGTTACATTCTCCAACACTCCCTCTTAACTATAGAGGTATTTATAATCCCATCACCAAAGTATAAGGAATCTTAAATTGAAACATTCTAATAAGAAAAATTCAAATTGATAAGCCATGGATTAAGCATCAATATCATAACCAACATTGTGAATGAGGCCTCTAATTGATGAACTCAACTTTTATGAGAACATCATACTCGAAGTCTCTATGTGACATACCAAACTATCTCTAAAGGCACATACCCCATCTAGATGTTCAAAGAGTATGTCCTTTTACTGCTATTCTTATCTTTGATTCCTAATTCTCAAAAAATATCAATCCTCTTGGACTACTCTTATCTTGGATTCCATATCTCAACCTCAAAGAGTATTGATATACATACAAGTCCATTTCTATCTTAGATTTTCTAATTCTCAACAAGTTTCAATCTTAGCTCCTCATAAAATCCTCTAAAACCTCTTCATTTTGCATGGCCTTCACTAAGAATTATGATTGTTAGTATTGATCTAATGCATGGCATATGAAGAAAATAATGTATTTTCCATCATCACTCCCTCTCACTCAAAGAAGAGATGTCTACCAAACAAATCTTGCTTCTTAAGTACTCAAGCTTCTTGTATGGAAATTCCTTTGTTAGAATATCAAAAACATGTTCATGAGTAGGAATATAGTGTAGTTCCATTACCCCATCTCTTTCTCATGTAGTGGTACTATTGTGTTTGTGTTGATGGCAAAAAATGACCACATCAACATATAAGTGAAGTAAAAGTACATGACAAATGATTATCAAAGAAAGAAATCACCGTATGTTTTTGCCCCAAGATTTCTAAGCATGGTATCAGAGCTAAGGTGTCAAGACAAGGTCGGTCAGCTTAAACAAGGACACTCAAGGGCTAAAACCACTAGAAGATCATAAAGAGCATCAATCATCAAAACAGACTTCTCATCTCAAAGGCATCACGAGGACAATGATTACATCATCATATTGAAGAAGGAAGTTTTTAAATAAGACCTCAAAAACCTTATTTCGTTCAAACAATTGTACACTTGAAGCATTCTTGGGAACATTCCATAATCATCACCTCGAAGGAGACCTCGAGCAACCCTACCTTTACTTAAATAAATAATAAATACAAATTGGGCCATATTAAAGAAAAAGGCAAAGGAGAAGGCGTTGCCATCATCATCAAGGAATCAAGGTGAACTCCATCTCTTTGAAGGACCACTTTTGAAGGAAGACATATTCATCAAGAAGAAATCTTCTATCAATATCATCGTAAAAATCAAGAAGGAAGCACATTGAAGATATTGTCATCGAGGAGTATCTTCTCAAGTAAGTATCAAAATGTACTTTTCCAAGGAAAGAAACAAGTTGGTTGTGGCATCAAAAATTTCTTGCATGGAAGAAGAGGACATATTCGATCCTCATAGAAAATGAAGCCATGAGACATGTTCAATCACTAAACCTCCAAAGGAAGAAGCTCAATCGCTTACAAACTACATGAAAATGGAAGTAAAGGCTCAAAGGATTCTCGTAAAATCCATCAAAGATACCCTCATTCGCTATGTATCAAAGTTGGAAACATCAAAATAAATATATGACAAGCTTGTAGAATTGTGGTAGGTAAGCACTGTTGAAGAAGTGATCTCATTAGGACAAGAGCTCTACAAGATGAAGACATGAAAAGAAGAAGGAATAAATTCATACTTTATGAGGGTGGGAGAATTGAGAGACCAACTACAAGAGTTGGGAGAAATAATGTCTCATAAGGAAATGACCACCATAGTGCTCAATGCACTACTAGAGGAATGGGAAAACTTTACACCAAGCATCTATGGAAATAAGAAAGCTACCCGTGTAGAAATTCTCACTATAGATTAAATTGATTATGCAATGTACTAAATCAAAATACTTAATCTACTTCTACAATCAAACTTGCGGAAGCTTAATCGATTTGAGAAAAATCAAACAGAACACATATAAGAGAGAAGAAGATTCAATCACACATGAAACACAGAAGAATACTCTTGGAAAAGCCTCAGTTAAAGACCCCGCTATCTGTATTATCATACAAGTGGAAATATCTCAGGATTACACAAAGCTTTAGCTCTAAAGCTATCTAGCTCTTAGTACAATCCCTCACTGCTACTCATAGACAGAATAGACAACACATATGCCTTCTCCTCTGTCCTTCAAGCCTCCTATTTCCTTGCGCATTTTCTCGTGGGTCCTCCAGCTATAACCTATGTGATTCTCACCTCACACACTGCTCTAACCTCTGTAGTAACTGCGCAATCCTCAAGGAATGAATTCCTTCTGCATGCAAGAGATATTCTCATAGGAATATTCTAGCAACTCATAGTACATTGTCCGTGCCTTTAATCTCAACTAGGTCTTTGTCTGAACTGACATGCATGAGTTATTTATGAGAGAATATTCAGTTATCTCGAGAACACTAGTTGCATGCATGTATGCATTAACTGACTGAACTCACAATTAGTTCCACAAAATGTTGGAACTAATTTAACTCGACTTAACTCAGTTAACTGAGCTAACTAATTACAACTCAAATAAAACTCATCCTTATCTCCTTAATTAAGGGATAACTTCCTCAATCAAAGGGATAAGTGTTGAATGTCTTCACAAAGACTTCATGTTTGAATTTCTCCAACTAATTAACTGAAGATGAATTAATTAATTATTTTTCAAACAACTCGTGAGACTAGATTCAAATTTTAATTCTCAATTTTAATTTAAGGACAAATTAAAATTGGAGTATATCCTGAAATGCTATCTATAGAAATGTTATTTTTAGCATTTCTTGTTGCTAGTTTCAACACTCCCTCTCAACAAGAAAGGGATTATCTACCACCCTGATCATATCTCTATGGAACTCGAATTTACACTTTGACAATGCCTTGGTCAAAATGTCAGCATCTTGCTCCTTGGTCGAAATATACTGCAACAACATGATCCTCTTCGCCACACAGTCTCTGAGATGATGAAAACGAATGTCGATATGCTTGGACCTGTCATGAAATATTGGATTCTCAAAGAGTTTGATACAACTCTGATTATCACAATAGGTCACAGTTGGATCCATCCTCTGATCAAACAAACCAACTAGAATTTTCCGCATCCAAATGGTCTCACATGCTACCTAACTTGCAGCCATGTATTCAGCCTTTGCTAAGCTGAGTGCAACTGGCCTTTGTTTCTTGCTGTACCAAGAAACTGCAGCTGAACCAAGGTTGAAAATTCCTCCTGATGTGCTCTTACGATCTGATAGACTCCCTACCCAATCTGCATCTGTGAAGCCCTGTAGCTCCACTCCCTCTGACTTGTTGGCATTATGATACATATGTTGTACTTGATGGCAACCCACTCATCTTAGATGAAAAATTATAGTGCAGAAAAGTTCACGCACTTTTATGCAGAGAAAAGTTTATTTCATGTAGAGAAAAGTTCACGCACTTTTATGCAGAGAAAAGTTTATTTCATGTAGAGAAAAGTTCACGCACTTTTATGCAGAGAAAAGTTTATTTCATGGAGAGAAAAGTTTACGCACTTTTATGCAGAGAAAATTTTATTTCATGTAGAGAAAAAGTTCACGCACTTTCATGCAGAGAAAAGTTCCTTTCATGAAGAGAAAATTTCACGCACTTTCATGGTTGGCTCACGGTATTAGTCTGACAGTTTTTGATCCTATGGTTTTGGTCCGTGATATTGCATCCAAAAGTGTTGATCTCACGCACTTTCATGGTTGGTTCATGGTATTAGTCCTATAGTTTTTGATCCTATGGTTTTGGCTCGTGGTATTGCATCCAAAAGTATTGATCTCACGCTCTTTCATGGTTGGTTCATGGTATTAGTCCAACAGTTTTTTGATCCTATGGTTTTGGACCGTGGTATTGTGGAAGGCCTAAGACTATAAAAGAGGAAGGAGATCATTTGGCAAAGCATCATCGAATGAATTGAATATCTAATAAGTGCTAGATTTGAAATATTTGTGATTGGGTTATGGTGCAGATCTGGATCTGAATGAAGGAGGAACCTTAGCGCATAAAGAAGGATAAGTTCTTTTGATGGGTCATAATATTTATGCTTGAATAATAGTATCTTTGCATGATTTTGATCTGTTATATGAGGCGCATGCTTGATCTATAAATCTGACAATCTGGGTTAATTAGTGTCTGAATATTTGAAAGAAGGAATTATCCTTTATAGATCTGCACGCAGGTTTCAGGTTGTTGAAGTAGCGTATATCTTTAAATTATGATCTAGCTGCCTATGTCTATTGCTGCAGTATTCTGGGTTCAGAATTTGGTGTGTGGTTACTGTTACTGTGTTCTGGGTACAGCTGTCAGAGAAGTGTTTACTTGATTCAGTGCTAATTGGGAAAAGGAGATTGTTTGATGCAGATATACTTGATGATTGATTGATGTTCATGGATCCAGTCTGAAAATTTATGAAATGTGGTCCCTGGAAGAAAGAGAAGGTTGTAGCCTTCAGTAGGCCAGCACCTACGTACTAGTATCTTGGCTAGTACAAGAGCTAAGGGGGTTGTAGCTCCCTTCCAGGAGAAGCTGGAGAACGAGAGAGGGTTGTAGCTCTCTGCAGGTTGTAGCCTGCGTACTGGTAAAGGACTGCACCAGTACAAAATCATTGTAAAAGGAGTTTCTAATTGAAAGAAGATAGAGACATATTGCAGCAGGTGGTTTTCACCCACATTGGGTTTCCACCTTATATCTGGTGTTCTTTTGTGTGACTATTTGCTTTTCTTGTTCTTGCTCATTATTTTATGATACTGACATACAAAGTAATGATCAATATTTGAAGAATTATTCAAAGTATAAATAAGGAAGATAGATTGATAAGAATTTGATAATACTGATTCCCCCCCCCCCTCTCAGTATTATTTCCAACAATTGGTATCAGAGCCAGGTTCTTCTGAAGAAGCTTGATCGCTTGAAGGAAGATCTAACATCATGAGCAACTACGAGAGGGAAGCATCAATCAGGCCACCAATTTTTGATGGAACAAACTTCGTATATTGGAAGGTAAGAGTTACTGCCTATCTTCAATCTTTGGGTACAGAAGTATGGGACATTATAGAAACAGGGTATACTTTTCCATCAGCTACTCCTACAGATTCAGCTGAGAAGAAGAAATATGAAACAAATGCAAAGGCGGTTAATACTCTTCTAGGATGTCTATCTCAATCTGAATTTGTGAAGGTTATGCAATATAAATCCGCAAAAGAAATATGGGACAAGATTGTTTTGAGCTACGAAGGAGATGAACAGGTAAAACGTGCAAAACTTCAAACCCTCAGGATTCAGTATGAGAATCTCAGAATGTATAATGATGAAAGTGTGGCTAACTATTTCCTTCGGGTAGACGAGATTGTTAATTGTATGAAAAACTTGGGTGAAGAAATAAAAGAGGCTGTTGTGGTTGAAAAAGTCCTAAGATCATTGTCCCCCAAGTTTGAATCTAAAGTGTCTGCAATAGAAGAAAAGGAAAATCTACGAACTCTTACTATGTCTCAGCTACATGGAATTCTAACTGCTTATGAAATGAGAAAAGGAGGTCCATCAGATAGGAGAGAAGCTGCTTTTAAGGCTTCAGGCAAAGGAGACTACTATGAATCAAGTCACGTGCTAGAAGAAGAAGAAGAATCAAATTTTGTCAGAAATCTTCAACGGGGTACTGGAAGGTTCAGAGGTAAGCTACCTTTTAAATGTTTTGCTTGTGGAAGAGTAGGTCATTATGCTGCCAAATGTCCTCATAAGGATAATATTGACAAAGGAAAGGAACCTGCCAGATGGAACAAGAAACAGAATGCAAATAAGAAAAGCTACTACACTCATGAAGACAGTGATGGTTTATCAAATAGTGATGAAGATGAACGAGGTAATGACTATAAACTTTTAATGGCATTTGAAGATGATGATTACATGGATGCTATAGATGTGGATAGTTTTTATGAAGAGATTTCTAGACTTAAGACATGTATAGAAGAAAAGAATATGATCATTGATACTCTACAATTTCAAATTGATGAAAAAGAAAAATATCTTGAAAAGTTAGAAGGTGAAATTGTTGGCCTTAGAAAAGAAATTGAGAAAACAAAGGCTATTAATCTTAAGTTTGTCAAAGGATTTGAAACTCTGGATGAGATCATCAATGTACAACATTCTCCGCTAAACAAGACAGGTCTGGGGTATAATGGAGAAACATCTCAAGCATCCACCTCAAAGAGTTATCTTGATGCAGCAAGAAGGAATGAGAAAAAGCACAATGGAGATCACCAGGTAAAGCAGGGACGAATTACATCAAGAACGAACAAAGACTATCAGGTAAACCAGGGGCAATCTGTCTTAAGGATGAACAAAAGCTACAACCAGCCACAAGTAAAATCTTCTCAATTTGCTTCAAGAATGGATGACAATAGAAATTACAATCATTTGGCCGGTAGATTTGATAATCGCAGAAGTTTCTTCAATGGGCAATGTTTCTCTTGCCATAACTTTTGTCACAAAGCAGTTCAATGTGTTGCATATAAAACAATCATGACTAGAGAAGCTCAAAAACAAAGAAGTATGATCGGGATTACAAAAAGGACCTATAACAACTTTTCGGCTCTTGAAAATGAAGTTGAATGTTCTATTTGCAATAACTTTGGTCATGAAGATTCTGAATGCAGGAGCAGGTTTCAGTAGACAAAGGAACAAGCCTCAAGCACCAGAACATGGAGAATAAAGGAACCACAAACAGAAAGATGTGGGATAGCCTTTTATGCAGAGGGACAGGAAAATCTATGGTACATCGACAGTGGATGTTCGAAGCATATGACAGGTGATAAAGAAAAACTTGAATCATATTCTGCTTTAGAAAAGGGAAAGAAAGTTTCTTTTGGAAATGATACTCCAGCAGCTATAAAAGGAAAAGGCACAGCTCAGTTAAAAGAAAAGGTCAAAGCTGGAAATGTTTTGTATGTTGATGGCTTGAAGCATAACCTTCTGAGTGTCAGTCAGATGTGCGATCAAGGAACCGAGGTAATATTTCGATCAAATGGATGTAGCGTTCGTGATCTTGATACAGGGAAAACAGTGATCAAAGGTAGAAGAACTCCAAATAATCTATACATATTTGAAGAAGGACAACAACAATGCTATTTGAGCAAGGATGATGAACATTGGTTATGGCACCGGAGGTTGGGACATCTAAGCTTTTCACAAATAAGGAAGGCATGCAAATATCAGGCAGTTCGTGGTCTTCCAGATATCAAAATTCCAGACAACACTATATGCAAATCATGTTAGTTTGGTAAGCAAACCAGAACCAACTTCCCGGAGAAGGAAGGATCAGCCAGCAGGCCTCTTGAACTAGTCCATACAGATGTATGTGGTCCTTTCAGGATGAGGTCACCTCGAGGAGAAGAATACTTGATATTATTCATTGACGATTTCTCCAGGTTTGTTTGGTTAGGACTTTTGAAGCACAAAGACGAAGCATTCGAAAAATTCAAATCCTTCAAAGCCTTGGTTGAAAATGAATCAGGTTACAAAATTAAGTGCCTCAGGTCCGACAGAGGTGGGGAGTTTACCTCAAATGAATTTTTCGATTTCTGTGAAGAACATGGGATAAGAAGGGAATTCTCTACAGCTAGAACTCCTCAGCAAAATGGAGTGGTGGAAAGGATGAACAGAATAGTCCAACAAATGGCCCGTGCTATGCTTGATGAGTCTGGAACTCCCACAACTTTCTGGGGTGAAGCTGCATATGCTGCGGTTGTTATTCTCAATAAAACAAATGTCCGAGTGAACAACACTCAAACTCCTCATGAACTCTGGTATGGTGAGACTCCTTCAGTAAAACACTTCAAAATCTTTGGGAGCAAATGCTATATTAAGAATACCAATGAGCAACTTGGAAAACTTGAACCTAGAGCAGATGAAGGCATTCTTCTTGGTTATTCTCCACACAGCAAAGCATATAAGTGCTACAATAAAAGACTTGGAAGAATTGTTGACAGCATTGATGTAGTGGTTGATGAAAAAGGATACATTCCTAGGCAAGTAAATCATGAAAATATCGAAGAAGATGAAGACTACCCTCAAAGACAGAATGATGAAGAAGAAGAACCTCAAGAAGCACCAAAGGAACAGATAAGGGTAGAAGAGAAGACTCCATCCAGGTACGTTCAGAAGAATCATCCAGAATCTCAGATTTTGGGGCAAAAAGAAGCAGGTGTACAAACAAGAAGAACAATTGCAGAAGCTTCAATCTATTTGGCATTAATCTCATCCACTAAACCACAAAATGTAAAAGAGGCATGCAAAGATGAATGTTGGGTCAAAGCAATGGATGAAGAACTTGAGCAGATCGAAAAGAACAACACTTGGGAGTTGGTTCCTAGACCAAAGGATAAAAATGTTATAGGGACAAAATGGGTCTTCAAAAATAAGTTGAATGAAAATGGGGAAGTAATTAGAAACAAGGCCAGACTTGTTTGTAAAGGTTATGCGCAGCAAGAAGGAATAGATTTTGAAGAAACTTTTGCTCCTCTTGCAAGACTTGAGGCCATCCGAATGTTCCTTGCTCTCTCAAGCTTTCAAAAGTTCAAAGTATTTCAAATGGACGTGAAATCAGCCTTTCTGAATGGAGACTTAGAAGAAGAAGTATACATTGAGCAGCCAGATGGTTTCATTCTTGGAAATGATCCAAATCTTGTATGCAGATTGAAAAAGGCTCTCTATGGTCTTAAACAAGCTCCAAGGGCTTGGTACTATCGTTTGGACAAATATCTTCATCAACAAGGTTTTTCAAAAGGATTAGCAGATAGCAATCTTTATATAAAAATTGAAAATGACAAATTGTTAATACTTGTTTTGTATGTAGAACATTATCTTTGGCAGCAATGAAGAATCTATGAGTCAAAGCTTTGCCTTGGTGATGCAGAAAGAATTCGAAATGTCCTTGCTTGGAGAATTGACATATTTTCTTGGCTTGCAAATCCAACAAAAGGAAGGAGGGATCTTCTTGTCTCAAACCAAGTATCTCAAACAGATTTTGAACAAATATGGCATGGAAGATGCAAAACCAGTATGTACACCCATGGTCACAGGATGTAGCCTCAGTGCAAATGATGAATCAGCAGCAGTACATCAACCAACCTACAGATCTATGATTGGAAGTCTACTTTATTTGACAGGTACCCGACCAGACATCATGCATGCAGTGGGAATAGTTGGAAGATTTCAGGCAAATCCAAAGGAAACTCATCTTCAGGCAGTAAAGAGAATCTTCAAATATCTTCAAGGGACTCAAAATTATGGCTTATGGTATCCTAGAGATACAGATCTCACACTTCATGCTTATACTGATGCAGATTGGGCCGGAAGCGTGGATGACAGGAAGAGCACAAGTGGTGGTGCATTCTTTATGGGTTCCAGATTAGTATCTTGGTTCAGCAAGAAACAGAGTTTGATTGCCTTGTCTACAACTGAAGCAGAATATGTTGTTGCTGCATCTTGCTGCACTCAACTCCTTTGGATGATGCAGACCTTGCAGGATTTTCAAATCATTTTTACACCACCCATCTCCATCTTATGTGATAATACAAGTGCAATCAGCATTTCAAAGAACCCAGTCATGCATTCAAAAACCAAGCACATACCAATCAAGTATCACTTTCTCCGGGAACAAGTGCTTGAACAAAAGGTCAAGTTGGAGTATGTTCCCTCTAAGGAACAGGTTGCTGATATACTCACCAAACCATTGCCTAGGGAGACCTTTGAATACCTCAGGCAAAAGCTGGGGGTTGTTGATGCATCATCTTGTTGTTGAATCTCTTCTGATTGTTGGTTGTACGCAAGGTTCATCTGAAGTATATGCGTACATGTGCTGGGTTGCGGATTGGTCAAAGATCGAATGGCACAGGTTCAGGGGGAGCATATCATGCATTGTTGGCATTATGGAGGAAGTACAGAAGGAGATCATGGATGCTGGTCTGAATATTGCTGCAATACGTCTCTATCTCTTTCATGGTCATTTATGGTGTTTGATGGATTATGGTTCTTCTTTGCAGATCTGGTTTATAGTCAGGGGGAGCATGTTCTTAGGGGGAGCATAACCCTTTGCCCTTGATGTCAAAGGGGGAGAGTGATTGGTTGTTGTTGCCATCAAGTCCAAAGGGGGAGATTGTTGGCATTATGATACATATGTTGTACTTGATGGCAACCCACTCATCTCAGATGATAAATTATAGTGCAGAAAATTTCACGCACTTTTATGCAGAGAAAAGTTTATTTCATGTAGAGAAAAGTTCACGCACTTTTATGTAGAGAAAAGTTTATTTCATGTAGAGAAAAGTTCACGCACTTTTATGCAGAGAAAAGTTTATTTCATGTAGAGAAAAGTTCACGCACTTTTATGCAGAGAAAAGTTTATTTCATGTAGAGAAAAGTTCACGCACTTTTATGCAGAGAAAAGTTTATTTCATGGAGAGAAAAGTTTACGCACTTTTATGCAGAGAAAAGTTTATTTCATGTAGAGAAAAAGTTCACGCACTTTCATGCAGAGAAAAGTTCCTTTCATGAAGAGAAAATTTCACGCACTTTCATGGTTGGCTCATGGTATTAGTCTGACAGTTTTTGATCCTATGGTTTTGGTCCGCGGTATTGCATCCAAAAGTGTTGATCTCACGCACTTTCATGGTTGGTTCATGGTATTAGTCCTATAGTTTTTGATCCTATGGTTTTGGCTCGTGGTATTGCATCCAAAAGTATTGATCTCACGCTCTTTCATGGTTGGTTCATGGTATTAGTCCAACAGTTTTTTGATCCTATGGTTTTGGACCGTGGTATTGTGGAAGGCCTAAGACTATAAAAGAGGAAGGAGATCATTTGGCAAAGCATCATCGAATGAATTGAATATCTAATAAGTGCTAGATCTGAAATATTTGTGATTGGGTTATGGTGCAGATCTGGATCTGAATGAAGGAGGAACCTTAGCGCATAAAGAAGGATAAGTTCTTTTGATGGGTCATAATATTTATGCTTGAATAATAGTATCTTTGCATGATTTTGATCTGTTATATGAGGCGCATGCTTGATCTATAAATCTGACAATCTGGGTTAATTAGTGTCTGAATATTTGAAAGAAGGAATTATCCTTTATAGATCTGCACGCAGGTTTCAGGTTGTTGAAGTAGCGTATATCTTTAAATTATGATCTAGCTGCCTCTGTCTATTGCTGCAGTATTCTGGGTTCAGAATTTGGTGTGTGGTTACTGTTACTGTTACTGTGTTCTGGGTACAGCTGTCAGAGAAGTGTTTACTTGATTCAGTGCTAATTGGGAAAAGGAGATTGTTTGATGCAGATATACTTGATGATTGATTGATGTTCATGGATCCAGTCTGAAAATTTATGAAATGTGGTCCCTGGAAGAAAGAGAAGGTTGTAGCCTTTAGTAGGCCAGCACCTACGTACTAGTATCTTGGCTAGTACAAGAGCTAAGGGGGTTGTAGCTCCCTTCCAGGAGAAGCTGGAGAACGAGAGAGGGTTGTAGCTCTCTGTAGGTTGTAGCCTGCGTACTGGTAAAGGACTGCACCAGTACAAAATCATTGTAAAAGGAGTTTCTAATTGAAAGAAGATAGAGACATATTGCAGCAGGTGGTTTTCACCCACATTGGGTTTCCACCTTATATCTGGTGTTCTTTTGTGTGACTATTTGCTTTTCTTGTTCCTGCTCATTATTTTATGATACTGACATACAAAGTAATGATCAATATTTGAAGAATTATTCAAAGTATAAATAAGGAAGATAGATTGATAAGAATTTGATAATACTGATTCACCCCCCCTCTCAGTATTATTTCCAACATGACCGTCTGTACCATAATCCATATTGAGATGTGCCTCTGAGGTATCTCAAAACATGCTTAGCCGCTTTCCAAAACAGTTTGGTAGGCTGAACCATAGCTTCACTCAGCTGGCTCACTTCAAAGTACAAATCTGGTCGTATGTTCACTAAATACATCAATGAACCCACAAGTTGCCGATACACATTAGCCTCTACTACTTCTCCTGAAGTAGCATCCTCCTTCCTCCAATTACCTGTAAGAGGAGTCTGCATGGGCTTGCACTTCTCCATGTGGAATCTCGTGAGTATCTCATTGGCATACTTGCCTTGAGACACAAACACTTCCCCATCCTTTTGCCACACTTCCATGCCTAAAAAGTAGTGCATGAAACACATGTATTTCATCTCAAACTCTCTTGCAAGGTCCTCCTTGCAAGACATGATCAACTGATCATCATGTGTCAATATCAGATCATCAACATAAAGAACAATGATAAAATGCTTACCTTCCACCATGATATGGTACAAGTTCGCATCAACTTCACTCTTTGTGAAGCCCAACCCGGTGAAGTGGTTGTCGATCCTGGTGTACCAAGCACAAGGTGCTTTCTTTAGCCCATACAAAGCTCTCTTGAGTCAACACACATGTGACTCACGATCGAAGGTCTCAAAACCTTCTGGCTCCTCTATGCACACCTCTTCCTCAATCTTGCCATTGAGGAATACAGTCTTCACATCCATCTGATGGATCTTCCAACCCATTTGTGATGATAGTGCCAACATCGATCTGATAGATGAGTACCTTTATACTGGAGCAAAAGTCTCATCATACTCAACCCCTTCGACCTGTGAGAAACCACGGGCAACAAAGCTTGCCTTATTTTTCTCCACACTACCATTAGCAGCTTTCTTTACCTTGTAAAGCCAATAGGAATTCACAATTGACTTGTTCTTTGGTCTTGGAACCACATCCCAAACACTGTTATGAACTATGGAGTCATACTCCTCCACCATAGCATCAACCCAAATCGGCTGCTTCACTGATTCCTAAGAGGAAGATGGTTCGGTGTCTACACATTCCCCAATAAGGGCCATGTAACCAGTGTACCGCTTAGGTGACCTCCTCTGTCTGCACTAAGAAGATGGCTCTCCCACATTCTCTCTTGCATCCATCAACAATCTGTCAGCCTCCCTTGTGCATTTTCGCCCCTCTCTGGAAGACTCTGCATGAGTGGATGTCTCCACTCCTGGAACCTCTACATGCGGCTACTCCACATCAATCTGAGGCTCCTCCTCTTTAGGAACCAAAAGTTCCTCCTCCGCCTGCAACTTGAGCTCCCTCTCAAGAGAAACTCGCATGGCCTTCAGCTCATTGAACTTAAGATCTCTGCGAACCACTATCCTCTGACTCGTAGGGAAATACACCCAATAGTTGTGGGGAGTATCAGTGTACCCCACAAGTATCCCCAACTCTGTTGTCAGCTCTAGCTTCTTTCGAGCATCCTTGGTCACATGGCGATAAACCGATGAGCCAAAGATCTTGGAGTGACCCACATCTAGTCTCTTCCCGGAGAAAGCTTCCTCTCGTGTCTCCATCCGAAGTATGCGATGCGGGCTTCTATTATGCAAGTAAATTGTTGTGTTGCATGCCTCAACCCACAAATGAAGTGGTAGGCCTTGGTCATGGAGCATCGCCTAAGCTAGCCCCACAATCATTCTATTATTCCTCTCGACCACTCCATTCTGTTGTGGGTTATGAGGTGCCGTCAACTCCCATTAATTCCTTCTACTGCACATAAGTCCTTAAACTCTTGACAGACATACTCTCCACCATTGTTGCTTCACGAGGCCCTCATATTCTTTCCTGATTCTTTCTCAACCAAGGCTTTGAACTTACAAAACCTTGAGAAGGTTTGATCCTTCTTCTGCATGAAATAGATTGAGCATTTACGAAAAAAATCATCAATGAAAATCACATAATACCTTTGTTTAGTGGTGGACGTTGTGACAATTGTCCACACACATTGTGTGAACTCGCTCCAAGATTTCTTCAGCTCAACTATCTCGATCATGAAAGGAAGATTTTGCATACTTACCCAAGGTACAACCTTTGCATGATCTGGATTTAAACAGGAATGCAACAAATTACAGAGATAACCATAAACACAAAGATGCAGTGGAAATAATACTTCATTTCATTAATGTAAAATACTGAGATATTATTACAAACAGAAAATGGAAATAAACAGCTAGGGTGATGGTAGCTTATCTCTGAGAAGAGATGTGGTGGCTACATGCCTCTGAATTGTGTTACAATGAGGCTCAAAGGCCTATTTATTGTTAAGAAACAATGGAAAACCCTTCACATCCCAAAACCTAACCCTAGAAGATGCAGATTTAAATAGGAATGTAACAGATTATAGAGATAACCATAGACACAAAGATGCAGCGGAAATAATACTTCATTTCATTAATGTAAAATACTGAGATATGCTTACAAACAAAAAATGGAAATAAACAGCTAGGGCGATGGTAGCTTATCTTTGAGAAGAGATGTGGTGGTTACATGCCTTTGAACTATGTTACAATGAGGCTCGAAGGCCTATTTATTGTTGAGAAACAATGGAAAACCCTTCACATCCCAAAACCTAACCCTAGAAGATGAAATGCCAAATTGTGGGCCCTGTTTTGGGTAAGTTGGTACATCAACTTCCCGGGGTCATAACTTTGGCATACGATCTCCGTTTGACGCGTACAATAGGTTGTTAGAAAGATCTATCTGAGCACTACAACTTTGGGAAGGGAAACATCAGTCCATGGACCCATGTTGCCCTCATATTTCCCAAAAAACGTCGTTTAGGGCCTCAAAATAGCTCCGAAAGTTCAGGACCCGAAAAACTGCTAAAAATAGTAAATTGTGTTGTAATTAAGGAAAATGAAAAACTGAAAGAGACAGTTGTGGGGATCCAAATGGGATAGGTAGGTGGCCACCAACATCCACCTGGATCATTCCTCCCCCCTTAGGAAGCAATGGCCCCCATTGTGTTGAGTTCCTGCATCTGCTGAACGTGTTCTGTAATGTCTGATGTGTTCAGTAATGGTGGGAAGCATGGTCAAGGGTGTTCCACATTGAACAATCGGTGCAAGCAAAGGAATGGAGGACTGCTATGCTTCAAAACATTGTTTCTCATGGCCTTGGTAATGCTATAAGAACCATGCCTGAGTGGTCTGAGCTTCTGATGGGTTCTAGTAAGGCATTCTTTCTGTCGATGCAACCAAACTATGTTGCCCACCTGAAACTTGTGTGGTACCCCTGTGGGTGAGGAGAAGTTGTTCTTGTGTTCTTTCATGACTGTATCCCTCTGTTGCTGCTGCTACATGGAGGAACCCTTTGCGGGGGTCATGGGTGTGGTGACGATCTTCCCCTTACTTTGGGAGCAAACCAGACAGAAAATGAATTTCCTAGTCTGGGAAATGAGCTTGTTTCGTTTCTTAACAGTGATCAAAGAGGTGACGGTAGGTGGGGCTACCTCTGGTATCCTGTATAATGAATTATTCAAAGAAATAATGACAACACAAGGCCTTGACTCATACACAGCATGTCACCTCCACAAGTATGGCTAGCCTAATAGCACATCACAAACGTCCAGAGGTGTAACATCACACAATACCTCTTCTGTGAAGGGCTTGATGCTGTAGGGAAGGTGGCGCTGCTGGTGAAATTTGAGATCTCGTCCTTCATGAAGCCACCTGATATTGTACGGCTGTGGGTGTGGTGTAGTCGGTAGGCCCAACCACTTCATGACCACTACTGAAATGAGGTTCTTTTGGCTACCATTTTCAACAATGAATTGCAGTGGCGAACCCTTCACCCACATCTGTGAGTGGAAAAGATGCTCCCCTCTGGGTCTTCGGGCTCATTCTTCTGGATCTTGGTGGTGGCAACAGTGACGTTGGGCTCCGCATCAATGATCTGCTTCCCTTTGCCATTCCCTTGTTGCGTTCTGACTCAAGGTTAGAACATGCACCTGATTCTGAAGCCTTCAACTCGGCCACCACGATTGCTTGGTCTAACACTCACTTGTGTTATGAGTGGGACTCTTGTGAAACTCACACCACTGTTAGAAAATTATATATTACGGAGCAATGGAACACATATAATATTGCAGAAATATAAACACAGAAAATGCATAAAACAAGAGGGACACAGATATACGTGGTTCACCCAGTTTGGGCTACGTCCACCTCGAACAACCAGTCCTTCCTTTCTATTATCCAGCAAAATGAAGAGACACAACCTATAGCAGATTGCTATAATATCCTCTGTTTTCTCTCACAGTCTCATCTCTCTGTTTCTCGCTCGGAGAATACACATCTATTACACAGCCTCAAAATACAATGCCCTTATACAAAGAGAGGGGTTGCTTTCTAGGGAAGAAAACCCTAAACTAAACATAAGTTCTACCGTCATATCATCTGCCTAATGAGCAGCCCAAATTGACTAGAAATTACCATATTTTTACAAGGCAACTTTACATCTATTTTTAGCTTCGCGGGCGCTGCCCCCGAAACCCCCGCCAGGGGACCGTTGGCCCCCGGACTCCCCAGTCGTGGGGGATCGGCCCCCCCGAACCCCCGCAGGGGGGACAAGTCCCCCCGCACCCCCTCGCATGGAGGGGTGTACAAACTTCTTGGGGTATACATCCGGTTGAAACAAAGACCTCTAAACAATCATGCTCCATACTCAACAACCTCCCACTTAGAGAATGATTGTAGCAACTCCACCTTGCTTCATTTGCTGGACAATGACTCCTCTTTGGACTTGGTTGTTTCTCATCTTCATCGTCATCCTTGAAGACCAATTGAAACTAAGAATATTCTCAATTTCTCCCTGGTTACAACTTTTGCTAGCATATCTGCAGGATTCTGGCTAGTGTGTATCTTTTCCAGCTTCAACTCTCCATCTTCCAACACTGATCATATGAAATGGTACTTGAGTTGTATGTGTTTAGTCCTGGAATGAAATGTTGAGTTCTTTGCAAGATGAATGGCACTTTGGCTATCATTGTATAACGTGCCCATATCATGCTCCTTACCCAATTCACCCATAAACCTTTGTAACCAAATCATTTCTTTACTAGCCTCTGTAGCAGCAACATACTCTGCTTCTGTTGTTGAAAGTGCAACAACACTTTGGATTTTTGAAACCCAACTGATAGCTGTTCCACCTACAATAAATACATATCCTATAGTTCTCCTTCTGTTATCTCTGTCACCTACCATATCTGCATCAACATATCCCTATAGAGAAATTTTTGAACCACCAAAGCATAATTCTTGATTCGTGGTACCTTTCAAATATCTGAGAATCCATTTCACTGCCAGCCAACCTTCCTTTCCTGGATTGTTCATGTACCTGCTTACAACTCCCACTACATGTGCAATATCAGGCCTTGTGCAGACCATTGCATACTTTAAGCTTCCAACTGCTGATGCATATGGAACTTTAGACATATAATCCATGTCTTCTTGGGTCTTTGGGCACATTTCCTTACTAAGTTTGAAATGGCTAGCAAAAGGTGTACTAACTGGTTTTGCATTGTGCATATTAAATCTTTTCAACACCTTTTGTATGTACTCATTCTGAGACAATGTTAATTTGCGATTTTTCCTATCTCTAGTGATTCTCATACCAAGGATTTGTTTTGCAGCTCCCAAATCCTTCATTGCAAATGAATTTGCCAATTTTATTTTGAGCACATTTATTTCCTACATGTTAGACCCTGCAACAAGCATGTCATCTACATACAATAACAATATAATATAGCTGCCATCATTTTGCATTTTCAGATAAACACAATGATCAGAGTGACATCTAGCATAACCTTGTTCAGACATAAACTTGTCAAATTTTAGATACCACTGCCTTGGAGCCTTTTTTAAGCCATTCAAGCTCTTCTTCAACCTGCACACTAGTTTTTCCTTCCCTTTCACTTCATATCCTTTTGGCTACTGCATATATATCTCTTCCTCCAAATCCCCATGGAGAAAGGTTGTCTTTACATCTAACTGCTCAAGATGCAAATCTTCAACTGCTACTAGACTTAAAATAGTTCTGATTGAAGTCATTTTAACAATAGGAGAAAATATTTCATCAAAATCAATACCTTTCTTCTGTGCAAACCCCTTCACCACAAGTCTAGCTTTGTACCTTTGTTTTCCTCCATCTTCTTCCTTCATCCTGTAAACCCATTTATTCTTCAATGTAGTTTTTCCTGCATGCAACCTGACTAAGTCCCAAGTTTGGTCATGCATTAAGGAGTCCATCTCTCTTCCATGGCTACCTCCCACTTCTTCCTGCTTTCAACTTGCATTGCTTCTTCATAACATTCGGGTTCACCAGAATCAGTTAACAATAAATAATATAATGAAGGAGAGTATCGTTCAGGGGGTCTACTTATCCTAGTAGATCTTCTAACACCACTTTCAGGTGTTTGGGGTGCCTGTTGCTATTGTGGTGGTTGTTGTTGTTGTGGTTGTTGATTATTATTACTTTCAGGCAACTTTACTTTTTCAGTGATTTCATCAAGAATTGCATATTCCTTATTTTCTTTTTCCTGTTTCTTTTCCTGCAGCTGATTCTTATACAAGACCTTTTCATTGAATATTACATCTCTAATCCTAATGATTTTGTGATTTTCGTAATCATGTAAGCGATAACCAAAATCATTAACACCATATCTAATAAAGGTACATTTCTTTGACCTTGCCTCAAGATTTGTTTTATTTTCTTTATCAATATGGACAAAGGCCTCACAACCAAAAGGATTTAAAAAAGAGTAGTTTACCTTTTTACCTGTCCATGCTTCCTTTGGAACACCACCATCCAAGGAACTTGAAGGCCCTCTGTTTATTAGATAAACAACAGTATCTACAACATCTGCCTAGAACTGTAAAGGCAATCTTGCATGCAATCTCATGCACCTTGCACGCTCCATGATTGTTCTGTTCATCCTTTCTGACACACCATTTTCTTGTGGTGTTCTTGAAACTATCTTCTCTCTGTGAATTCCATGCTCTGAACAGTACCTATCAAAATCTTTGCTACAATATTCACCTCCATTGTCTAATCTGAGACACTTCAATTTCTTTCCCATCTCAATCTCAACCAAAGCTTTCCATTTCTTGAAAGTATCAAATACATCAAATTTATTCTTAATACAATAAATCCAAGTTTTTCTAGTTGCATCATCAATAAAAGTAACATAATAACAAGAGCCACCAAAGGATGACATCTGAGCAGGTCCCCATACATCTGTATGCACAAGCTCTAATTTTTCGCTCTTCTTTTCTTTCCCAAATCTGAGAAATCTGACTCTCTTCTATTTTCCATAAATGCAATTCTCACAACAGTCTAAATCAACATTCTTCAAACCAGCAACAAATTCCTTGAGTGAAGAATCTTCATCCCCTTTTCACTCGTGTCTGAGCCTATGATGCCATAATGCTACATCTGCTCCTTTGGAAGTTAGAGCATTGACAAAGTTAGAAATACCATTGCATAACTACAATGTACCAACCTTTTCACCTTTTGCTATTACCAAGGCTCCTTTGGTGACCTTCCAAGCTTTATCTGTGAAAGTTGTCACACAACCTTCACCGCCTAATTGCCCTGTTGAAATCAGATTTTTATTTAGATCTGGAACATGCATTACCTCCTTTCATAGCCATTGGTTTCCATTCTGTTGTTTTACAAGAACCCTGCCCATTCCAACAATTTTATAGGGTTTATCATCACCCAAATGAACTTGTCCAAAATCTCCTTGAACATAGTCATGAAAGTATTTCATATCAGGTGTGGCATGGAATGAGGGCCCTGAATCTACCACCAAGAATCAGTAATATTTTCGAAAGAAAGAATCAAAGCATCTTGTAACACCTCACATGTCATATTTGCTTCATGATTGTTTTCTTGCTATGCATCTCCTTCTTTTTCCTTCCGAGATCTATAGTCTTTCTTTAGGTGTCCTTTCATTCCGCATTTCCAGCACACTATCCCTGATCTGGACTTGGATCTGCCTTTCCTTGATTTACTGCGATATCCTAAGCTCTTTCCTCTTTCCATTTTTCTTCCCCTAGACTCTGCACTCAAAGCATTACCCGATGTCTCACCGGAGCTTTTCCGTCGCATTTCCTCGCTAAGGATAGCACCGATAACATCATCAAACTTTAAAGTACTAGATCCAGAAACAGAGTTACTAATGGCCATTACTAAACCATTCCAACTTTCTGGCAATGAGCACAAGAATAACAGAGCTCTAACTTCATCATCAAAGTTTACCCCTACAGAACATAACTGACTTGTAACAGTATTAAAATCATTTAAATGGTCTGCAACAGATCCACCTTCCGACATCTTCATATTAAATAACCGTTTCATAAGAAAAACCTTGTTTGAGGCCGAGGGTTTTTCATATAGTTTCTCAATGCCTTAATCAAACCCTTTGTCGTTGTTTCCTTTGAAATGTCGAAGGCGATCGACACTGCGAGGCACAACTGTACTGTTCCGAGTGCCTTTCTAATGAGAAGGTTCCATTCTTCATCTGTCATACCCGTCGGCATCTTTGTTTTTCCACCCAATGGTAGGTACAGATCTTTCTGATATAGATAATATTCCATCTGCATCTTCCACAGTGAGAAGTTTTGGCCGTTAAATTTCTCGACCCTAAACTTACCATCTTCCACCATTGCTCCCACTCGAATGAGGAACCCTTCTTTCCTGCGAGTTTATTAGCCAAATAGACCTTCGGCTCTGATACCAGTTGTTAGAAAATTATATATTACGGAGCAATGGAACACATAATATTACAGAAATATAAACACAGAAAACACATAAAACAAGAGAGACACAGATATACGAGGTTCACCCAGTTTGGGCTACGTCCACCCTGAACAACCAGTCCTTCCTTTCTATTATCCAGCAAAATGAAGGGACACAACCTATAACAGATCCGCTGTAATATCCTCTATTTTCTCTCGCAGTCTCACCTCTCTATTTCTCGCTCAGAGAATACACATCTATTACATAGCTGGTGAGCTCCAGTATTGTAGCAATAATGCTACAACTCCTGGGGCTTCTTGTCTCTAATTTTATCAACTCGGTAGTTCGTACAAACTTGGAAGCGACGGTGCTGTATGCACAAGTACTAGCTCTTGTCGCAGCTGTCACTTGGTCAGCTGGCACAAGTCCGCTAGGGCTCAAGCCAACTTCTATAGGCTCACAGAAGAAGCTTTATCAATGATGGACGAAAGCTAGCTCAAGGGAGACTAATCTACTTGACAAAATGAACTGAAAGCAAATCAAAGCATGTAAACCTAGGAAACCTAATTTACTAGTCTAACCTCTATAATGCAAAGAATGTGAAGGAAACTTCTACCATGCTGCTGTTACCTCTAATAAGTGAAAATGCATGGATCTAAGCTGCTTGCATCATAAAAGACATGTTTTTGTATTTTTCTTTAAGTGTGTGGAATGATTGTGATTGTGTGCTAATTAGGGTTTGGTTGTGCAGATGGGATGGAGAGGAAGAGAACGTGGGACAGGTTGGGAAGGCTAGGAGAGGTCCTTAGGGATCCTTAGCATCATCCACAAAGGTTCCTCGCATTCAGGAGCTCAGCAACCGAGTGAGTGGCCTCCACAAGATGTCTGCAGGGGATCCTACAGGATACTTAGAGGTTTCTACAGGATGTCTATAAACTGCTACAGGATGACCTACCGTGAGTGTTTGAAGAGATGGAGGAGTGATGGAATGGTAGGGGGAGATGTGCAAGGTGGGAATGAGGCTGGTGATGGCTCTAGAAGTGGAGGAATGAGATGAGAAATGAGTGTAGGGAGTAGGTTGGAAGATAGGGGCTAGGTCAACAAAAGGCTAGGAAATGAAGTTACGTGAGGAGTGGAAGGCTTTGGGAGATAACAGAGTGGGGTAAAGGTCGAGGAGAGTGTTGCATGCGTGATCAAGATGGAGAATGAAGTAATGACGAGAGAGGGCAGTGCAAGTGAAACAATGCTTGTGACTGTTACAAAACGAAAATGTATTAACCTAAACTACCTGTGCTTGTAAATTCAATGAACAGCAATCCAAAACGCGAAGGAGAATGTGCATGAAGCTGTGGTAAAGGAGTGTGGTGCAGGTGTGAATGACAAGGAAGCATCTAACATAACGTGACTGTGTTTGCAGCAATCATGAAATAAAGAAATGCGTGTTTTTGGTGGTTAGTCATGGACTGCACTCCAATCCCAGATGAGACGGCAGTGAGCCTTAACAACCCTTTTTGTTGGAGCTCCAATGGACTATATCTATCCTCTGCTACACTAACAACTGTAAACAAACTCACCATAAGCAAATCCTATCTAACTCATGAAAAGACCAACTTAACAACCTGTAATTCGAATTGCATGTGCAAATGAAAAGCTCAAAGTGCTGAAATGAAATGGAACACACTACAGCAGAGGGGATCTATGGCTCTCAGGTTGGGCCCTAACTTGAGAGCTATAGTCTCTTAAGAAATCAGAACTAGATCACAACTGCCTTCTTTATTCATAATCTGATGTCATGCCAAATTGGCTTACAAAAAGGAACGAAAACTGAACTGTGCTCCAAAATTACATAGCAATACGAGGTTTCAACCCTAACAAGCTAAGGCCTCCATACTTATACAAAACGATGATCCAACAAGTATCCTTGATTTTAGGAGCTCGGCTGTCCAACTTCGAGTTTAACTGCTGATCCTATAGGACAGTCATAACTACTGTTCCTGTAGAACAGTTATAACTGCTGTTCCTATAGGACAGCTGGTGCTTCTTAAGCTCGGAGGGGAGATGGATGGAGCTCGGAGTTCTTGGTGGGAATCACGAGGAATGTCCCAAGACCGTGGACATCCTCTCCTAAAAATCAGCAGTGACACTCATTGTCTCTTTATCTCCTTTTTCGTTGTCTCTTGCTCCCTTTTATGCCAAAACCTGGAATCATAATGCATTAGTCACGTAGATAAAGTGCTACCTTCTTTCTACAAACAACATGAATAAATAAGAAATGCATGCATAAGCAATAAAAATGAATGGTTTGAGCAAGTAGAATAGGCCAAAATGAGCCCAAATTGTACCAAAATTGGGGCTCATCAATAGCCTCAAAATACAATTCCCTCATACAAAGAGACGGGTTGCCTTGTAGGGAAAGAAACCTAAATAAACATAAGTTCTATCGTCAAATCATCCACCTAATGAACAACCAGATTGACTAGAAATTACTATACTTTTACAAGGCAACTTTACATCGGTTTTTAGCTTCACGGGTGCTGCCCCCAAAACCTCCGTCAGGGGACCGTTGGCCCTTGGACCCCCCAGCAGGGGGGATCGGCCCCCGAACCGCTGTGGGGGGGACAAGTCCCCCCACACCCTCGCATGGAGGGGTGTACAAACTTCCTGGGGTATACATCCAGCTAAAACAAAGACCTCTAAACAATCATGCTCCATACTCAACAACCACTTTACTGTGTCCTTCTTCGACTTCATGGTGTTGTTCTTTTCTTGTGACTTCGATAAGATGTCTTGGGTCACCCCGCCTTGGCTTTGTCCTTTGGTCTTCGAATTTGCAGATCCAAAATCTTGCTTCTTTTGTTTGAACTTTTACTCAATTTTGACAGCGTATCGGTACGCCGTGCTGAGCGAGGAGATGTTCAGGAACTCCATCTCTTCCTGGATGTATCTGTGTAGGCAGCCATAGTATTTGAGTACCAGATTCAGCTCAGAATATTTGATACCCAATTGTGTGCGAAGGTGTGATAAATGTTTGTGAACTTTGGCACATCTTGGTCTCGTCCCTGCCGCAGTGTGGTCCATTTGATGTATTTGTCCTCATAGCTTTTGATAGCGTAGTAGCTCCTTGACGGCATCTCAGAATGAATCCCAAGTGGGTGCGGCTGAAAATAGTGAGCCAGTGCTTTCATTCTTCTGCTCGCAGTAGGTTTCCCACCAGTCCTTGACATGGGGGGCTGCTTTGAGAAGAGCAAAAAAAATATTTTCCCGACTCGAAAATTCATGAACAGAAAAATATCCTTCTAGTAGATTTAAACATTTATCTACGACATCTACATCTATTTGACCCTCGAGGATGGGGATTTCAAAATTAACTTGTACCTTAAATGGTGTGGCGTTTCCAGAGTAGCTGTTGGAAGCCGATGCGTCGCCTCTGGGTAGCCGCTGAAGAATCTAGGCAAAATTGTCTAGCATCGCATTCCATTGTTGCTCGAGGGCTTCTTCGAGCAAGATTTTGATAGGATCTCCTACCCCTTCATCTTTATTTCCATCCACCATGGGAGGCCATTGAGATTTGCGAGGCTGGTCTTGCAAAGGTTCGACTAGTTCAAGCCCTAACTCCTTATATCTCGACCTCGCTGGGGACATGCAAAGAAAAATAAAGAAAAAGCAGACCGCTATGATACCACTGATCCGGATTCAAACAAGAATGCAACAAATTACAGAGATAACCATAAACACAAAGATGCAGTGGAAATAATACTTCATTTCATTAATGTAAAATACTGAGATATGCTTACAAACAGAAAATGGAAATAAACAGATATGGCGATGGTGGCTTATCTCTGAGAAGAGATGTTGTGGCTACATGCCTCTGAACTGTGTTATAATGAGGTTCGAAGGCATATTTATTGTTGAGAAACAATGGAAAACCCTTCACATCCCAAAACCTAACCTTAGAAGATGAAATGACAAATTGTGGGCCCCGTTTTGAGTAAGTTGGTACATCAAGTTCCCAGGGTCGTAACTTTGGCATACGATCTTCGTTTGACACGTACAATAGCTCATTAGAAATATCTATCTGAGCACTACAACTTTGGGAAGAGAAACATCAGTCCATGGACCCATGTTTCCCCCAGATTTCCCAAAAAACGTCGTTTAGGGCCTCAAAATGGCTCTAGAAGTTTAGGACCTGAATTACTGCTAAACATAGTAAATTGTGCTATAATTAAGGAAACTGAAAAATTGAAGGAGACAGTTGTGGGGGTCCAAATGGGATAGGTGGGTGGCCACCAACATCCACCTGGATCATTGCATGTGTCCACTTGCTCAAGTTTACCTTTGGGAAGTCTGGTAGAAATCTGTTGCATTATCTTCAAGGCCCCATGATGCAAGTGGCCCAACCGTCTATGCCATAACTCGCCAATATCTTGGCTTTGCACCAATTCTGCTTTGGAACTGAATGCAACACAGTCATATACCACTAGCTTGTAGAGATTCTTCACTCAAATCCCAATCCTCTTAGTCTGACCTGTGGCTATGTGTCTCAGGAACCCCTTTCCTTTATTGAAGACTACATCATAGCCTTTGTCTTCCAACATCGCGACCGATACCAAGTTTTTCTTCAGTCTAGGCACATACTTTAGATCGTCAGGGTGAGAGGAGCTCCATGCTCCCTCTGAAACACAACTGTACCTTCACTTGAAACATGATACTTTCCATCATCGCCCATCTCTATGCGCATTTGGAGGTCTTTATCCTCCAAGGTACTGAATAAACTAATCCGAATGGAAAATGGCATCAACCCATGGTATTCATCCACCCATGGAATTTACCCATGGTATTGTAAGTGGCATCAACCCATGGTATTTATCCACCCATGGTATTGTAAGTGACATCCACCCATGGTATTCACCCATGGTATTTTCCATGGTATTGTGACATCCACCCATGGTATTCATTCACCCATGGTATTGTGACATCCACCCATGGTATTCATTCACCCATGTAATTGACCCATGGTATTGTGAATTGGTTGAACCTTTGTAGACGGATTTAAACAGGAACGCAACAAATTACAGAGATAACCATAAACACAAAGATGCAGTGGAAATAATACTTCATTTCATTAATGTAAAATACTGAGATATGCTTACAAACAAAAAATGGAAATAAACAACTAGGGCGATGGTAGCTTATCTCTGAGAAGAGATGTGGTGGCTACATGCCTCTGAACTGTGTTACAATGAGGCTCGAAGGCCTATTTATTGTTGAGAAACAATGGAAAACCCTAAACATCCAAAAACCTAACCCTAGAAGATGAAACGCCAAACTGTGGGCCCTATTTGGGTAAATTGGTACATCAACTTCCCGGGGTCGTAACTTTGGCATACGATCTCCATTTGACGCGTACAATATCTCGTTAGAAAGATCTATTTGAGAACTACAACTTTGGGAAGAGCAACATTAGTCCATGGACCCATGTTGCTCCAGTTTTCCCAAAAAACACATTTAGGGCCTCAAAACGGCTCCAGAATTTTAGGACCCGAAAAACTGCTAAAAATAGTAAATTGTGCTACAATTAAGGAAACTGAAAAGCTAAAAGAAACAATGGTGGGGGTCCAAGTGGACTTGGTAGGTGGCCACCAATATCCACCTAGATCATTCCTCCCCCCTTAGGAAGCAATGGTCCCCATTGCATTGAGTTCCTCCATGAGATGAGGAAACTTCTGTTGAACTTGGTCCCTAGTGAGCCATTTGCCCTAGTGAAGGAGTTGGCCTGCTTTGACAACTCGATATAGTTGGATGTTCTGCTGGCGAGTGTGCTTGATCTGTGTGTCCATGATCCAATTAGTTGCAGCTTGTTCCATGCAATCTGGATTTAACTTTGTGAGTGTGAGTTGTTCTGCAATGTCAGATGTGTCTAGTAATGGTGGAAAGTATGACCGAAGGCAGTCCATATTGAACACTAGGTGCAGGCCAAGGAATGGGGAAATGCTGAGCTCAAATGCATTGTCTCCCACACTCATTCAAAGAAGAGTTTAGTAGTGGCTTTTGATGTGATATTCTTCTTGCAGGTTGCCATAATGGCCATCTTCAAGAACCTGTCGATGACCACAAAAACATAGTCATTTCAATGCTTAGTGGAAGGAAGGCCTGACATGTAATCCATGGAGATGGATTCCCAAGGTCAACTAGGAGTAGGCATCGGGGTATAGAGGCCTTGCTTCTTGACTGTCGGTTTGGAAATGGTGCAGGTAGTGCATGATCTTATGTACTTCTTGACATCTTGTCGAAGATTCGGCTAGCATAAATACTTCTATAGTACTGCAACCGTTTTCTCAACCCAAAATGCCCAGTAGCCTGACTGTAGTGTGCTTTCCAAATCATCTTGGCATGCTCGCTTGAAGGAACAAAACGATGACCTAGGTGGTATAACAGGGCATCCTGGAAGTGAAAATCTGGAACATGCTAACCCTCCAAGAGTGTCTGGTATGTGTGGCCAAAGTCTAGGTTGATTTCATAGAGAAGTGGCCAATCAGAAGTCTCGTGCCCACAAGAGTTGAGCACGATGGTTAATGACATGATCGGTGGTCGACTGAGCAATCTGCAACATTAATGGTGCTTCCCTTCTTATACTTGATATTCAAATGGAATTGTTGCAGGTATGTGGACCACTTCTGATGGCGATCATTCTATAATTTCCCTTGGGTCTATATGAACTGGAGGGGTCGGTGGTCTGTGTGGATGACTATTTCCTTCCCAAAAATGTAATGTTTCCATTGTCAGCAGGCCTGCACAATGGAATACATCTCTTTGTCATAAGTGGGATACTTCCGGATTGTGTTTGAAAGTGTCTCACTGTGATATGCCATTGGATGCCCATGTTGAGTAAGGACTGCCCCAATAGCATAGTCAGAGGCATCTGTCTTGACCTCAAATGGTTGTTGCAAGTCTGGCAATGCGAGCACTGGTGCCGAGTAGAGGCGGTCTTTCAACTCTATGAATGCCTTCTGTTGAGATTCAGACCAAAAGAATTTTGCTTTCGCTCCTCCCTTGGTGACTTGACTCAAGGGCCAAGTGATATGAGAAAATCCCAACATGAACCTGCGGTAGAAGTTGGCAAGACCTAGAAAGCTGTGGAGCTCCATTAGAGTGGTTGGAGAGGGCCAATCCCGAATGACTTGGATCTTGGTTGGATCCACATGCACCCCTGTTCATCAATAATGTATCCCAAATACTGAACCTGGGTCATGCCAAAAGTGCATTTCTCCAAATTGGCACATAACTTGTGTTGCTGCAGTGTTTGGAGAACCTGTCGGATGTGCTGGAGGTGCTCTTCCCAACTCTGGTTGAAGATCAGGATGTCATCCAAGTATACCACTACAAATGAGTTGGTGAATGGCCGCAAGATGTCATCCATTAGCCTCATGAAGGTTGTAGGAGTATTTTCTAATCCGAAAGGCATAACCCCATTCGAAAAGGCCCTCCTTGGCTTTGAAGGCAGTCTTCCACACATCGAAGGGTTCAATTGGTACCTCATGATATCCTGACTTCAAATCGTTCTTGCTGAAATATTTTGCCCCCTTCAGTTGGTTCGGGAGTTCATCAATCCATGGGATCAGGTACCTATTATGGACAGTGATCTTGTTCAGTACCCGATAGTCAATACAGAGTCTCCAAGTCCCATTCTTTTGTACCAACATGATCGGGCTCCCACAGAGTGATGAACTTGGACGGATGTGAAATTTCTGTAGTAGCTCCTGAATCTGCCTCTTGATTTCATCGTTCTCAAGAATGGAGCGCCGATAGATTGGTCCAGTAGGTAGTTACACGCCTGGGGTCAGATCGATGGAGTGCTTGACCTGACAGTGCAGAGGAACCCCTGCGAGGGAGGTGAAGATGTCCTCATACTCCTTCAAGCCCTAACTCCTTATATCTCGACCTCATTGGGGACATGCAAAGAAAAACAGAGAAAAAGAAGATTGCTCTGATACCATTGATCCCTCTGATGTGTGGAAGACTACCTTCAAAGCCAAGGAGGGCATTTTCGAATGGCTGGTTATGCCGTTCGGATTGACGAATGCTCATGCAACCTTCATGAGGCTAATGTATGACATCTTGCGGCCATTCACCAACTCATTTGTAGTGGTATAATTGGATGACATCCTGATCTTTAGCCAGAGTTGGGAAGAGCACCTCCGACACATCTAACAAGTTCTCCAAACACTGCAGCAACACAAGTTATGTGCCAATTTGGAGAAATGCACTTTTGGCATGACCCAGGTTTAGTATCTGGGATACATTATTAATGAACAAGGGGTGCATGTGGATCTAGCCAAGATCCAAGTAATTCTGGATTGGCCCTTTCCAACCACTCTAACGGAGCTCCATAGCTTTCTAGGTCTTGCCAACTTCTACTGCAGGTTCGTGTTGGGATTTTCTCATATCACTTGGCCCTTGAGTCAAGTCACCAAGGGAGGAGCGAAAACAAAATTCTTTTGGTCTGAATCTCAACAAAGTTGAAAGACTGCCTCTGCTTGGCACCAGTGCTCACATTGCCAGACTTGCAACAACCATTTGAGGTCGAGACAGATGCCTCTGACTATGCTATTGGGGTAGTCCTTACTCAACACGGGCATCTAGTGGCATATCACAGTGAGACACTTTCAGACATAGTCGAAAGTATCCCACTTATGAAAAAGAGATGTATTCCATTGTGCAGGCCTGCCAACAATGGAAACACTACATTTTTGGGAAGGAAATGTTCATCCACATAGACCACCGACCCCTCCAGTTCATACAGACCAAGGGAAATTACAGAATGATCGCCATCAGAAGTGGTCCACATACCTACAACAATTCCATTTGAATATCAAGTATAAGAAGGGCAGCACCAATGATGTTGTAGATTGCCTCAGTCGACCACCAATCATGTCATTAACCACCGTGCTCAACTCTTGTGGGCATGAGACTTCTGATTGGCCACATCTCTACAAAAGCGACCCAGAATTTCGCCACACATACCAGATAGTCTTGGAGGGTCGGAATGTTCCAGATTTTCACCTCCAGGATGCCTTGTTATGCCACCTGGGTCACCTTTGTGTTCCTTCAAGCGAGCGTGCCAAGATGATTTGGGAAGCACACTACAGTCGGGTTGCTGGGAATTTCAGGGTCGAGAAAACGATGGCAATACTACAAAAGTATTTCTACTGGCCAAATCTTCGGTAGGATGTCGGGAAGTACATCAGATCAAGCACTACCTGTGCCATTTCCAAACCGACAGTCAAGAAGCAACGCCTGTATACCCCGCTACCTACCCCTAGTCGACCTTGGGAATCCATCTCCATGGATTACATGTTAGGCCTTCCTTCCACTAAGCATGGAAACGACTATGTTTTTATGGTCGTCGACAGGTTCTCGAAGATGGCCATTATGGCGGTCTGTAAGAAGAATATCACAACAGAAGCTACTGCTAAAATCTTCTTTGAACGAGTGTGGGAGACAATGCATTTGAGCTCAGCATTCCCCCATTCCTTGGCCTGCACCCAGTGTTCAATGTGGACCGCCTTCGGCCATACTTTCCACCACTACTAAACACATCTGACATTGCAGAACAACTCACACCCATAGAGTTAAATCCAGATTGCATGGAACAAGCTGCAACTGATCAGATCATGGAGACACAAATCAAGCACACTCTCCAACAGAACATCCAACTGTATCGAGTTATCAAAGCAGGCCAACTCCTTCACCAGGGTAAGTGGCTCACCAGAGACCAAGTTCAGTAGAAGTTTCCTCATCTCATGGAGGAACTCAATGCAATGGGGACCATTGCTTCCTAAGGGGGGGGGGAATGATCCAGGTGGATATTGGTGGCCACCCACCAAGTCCACTTGGACGCCCACCATTGTTTCTTTCAACTTTTTAGTTTCCTTAATTGTAGCATAGTTTACTATTTTTAGCAGTTTTTCGGGTCTTAAACTTTTGGAGCCATTTTGAGGCCCTAAACGATGTTATTTTGGGAAAAATTGGAGCAACATAGGTCCATGGTTGTAGTTCTCAGATAGATATTTCTAACGAGATATTGTACACATCAAACGGAGATCGTATGCCAAAGTTACGACCTCGGGAAGTTGATGTACCAATTTACCCAAACGGGGCCCACAGTTTGGCATTTCATCTTCTAGGGTTAGTTTTTTGGATGTTTAGGGTTTTCCATTGTTTCTCAACAATAAATAGGCCTTAGAGCCTCATTGTAACATAGTTTAGAGGCATGTATCCACCACATCTCTTCTCAGAGATAAGCTACCATCGCCCTAGCTGTTTATTTCCATTTTCTGTTTGTAAGCATATCTCAGTATTTTACATTAATGAAATGAAGTATTATTTCTGCTGCATCTCTGTGTTTATGGTTATCTCTGTTTTTCTTTGCATGTCCCCAATGAGGTCGAGATATAAGGAGTTAGGGCTTGAACTAGTCGAACCTTTACAAGACCAGCCTCGCAAAACCCGACGGCCTCTGATGGCAGATGAAAAGAAAGACAAGGGAGTAGGAGATCCTATCAAAATCTTGCTCGAAGAAGCCCTAAAGTGACAAAGGAACACGATGATGGACAACTTTTTCCAGATCCTTCAGCAGCTATCCAGGGGGGACGCATCGGCTTCCCACAGCTACTCTAGAAAAGCCACACCATTTAAGGTACAAGTTAATTTTGAAATCCCCATATTCGAGGGTCAGATAGATGCAAATGTCATTGATAAATGGTTAAATCTGCTAGAGGGTTATTTTTCTGTTCATGATTTTTCTAGTCGGGAAAAGATTATTTTCACTCTTCTCAAAGCAGCCCCGCATGTCAAGGACTGGTGGGAAACCTACTGCGAGCAGAAGGATGAAAGTACCGGCTCACTATTTTCAGCCGCACCCACCTGGAATTCATTTCGGGATGCCATCAAGGAGCAATACTACCTTGTCAGAAGCTATGAGGATCAATACATAAAGTGGACCACGCTGTGACAGGGAAGGGACCAAGACGTGCCAAAGTTTACCAATATTTTCCATAACCTTCACACAAAGTTGGGTATCAAGGATTCGGAGTAGCATTTGATACTCAAATACCGCGACTGCGCGCACAAGTACATCCAGGAAGAAATAGAATTCCTGAACATTTCCTCGCTCGGCACGGCATACCGATATGCCATTAAGGTCGAGCAAAAGTTTAAACAGAAGAAGCGAGACTTTGGATCTGCAAATCCGAAGCAAGGGAAAGGTGCCTCAAACCATAGAACAAAGTACAAATCCAAGGCGGGGTGGCCCAAGAAAACCCGCCAAAGCTACAAGCAAAGAACGTAATTTCGGCAAAGGTCGTGAAGTGGCTGGGCTTACTGACTGCAACACATCCACAACTGTACACCATCGGGTGGCTTCACCAACGATGGGATCTTCACATGAGCCAACAATGTCACCTTCCATACAACATCAAGCCCTTCACGGATGAGGTATTGTGTGACATTACTCCCCTTGAATTTTGTGATGTATTATTAGGAAAACCATACTTGTGGAAGTGAAATGTTTTGTATGAATCAAGGCCTCGTGCTATTATTATTACTTTGGGAAATAAGTTGTACAAGATACCGGAGGTAGCACTGCCTACCACCATCTCTTTGGTTACTGCAAAACATGTAGTAAGCTCATTTCCAGAACTGGGAAATTTGTTTTCCTGATGATACACCCTCAAGAAAAGAAGAAGATGGTGGCCACGATCTTAAGAGAGGGCCCCTCCGCACGACAACTACAAATGGACAAGGTCGTGGAGGAGTATGAGGACATATTCACCTCCCCTACAGGGGTTCCTCTGCACTGTCAGGTCAAGCACTCCATCGATCTGACCCCAGGTGCACTACTGCCTAATGGACCAATGTATCAGCACTCCTTTCTTGAGAACGATGAAATCAAGAGGCAGATTCAAGAGCTGCTACATAAATTTCACATCCGTCCGAGTTCATCACCCTGTGGGAGCCCGATCGTGTTGATACAGAAGAACGATGGGACTTGGAGACTCTGTATTGACTATCGGGTGCTAAACAAGATCACTGTCCGTAATAAGTACCCGATCCCACAGATCGATGACCTCCTAGACCAACTGAAGGGGGAAAAATATTTCAGCAAGATCGAATTGAAGTCAAGATATCACTAGGTACCAATCGAACCCTCCGATGTGTGGAAGACTGCCTTCAAAGCCAAGGAGGGCCTTTTTGAATGGTTGGTTATGCCTTTCGGATTGACGAATGCTCCTGCAACCTTCATGAGGCCAATGGATGACATCTTGTGGCCATTCACCAACTCATTTGTAGTGGTATACTTGGATGACATCATGATCTTCAACCAGAGTTGGGAAGAGCACCTCCAACACATCCGACAGGTTCTCCGAACATTGCGGCAACACAAGTTATGTGCCAATTTTGAGAAATGCACTTTTGGCATGACCCACGCTCAATATTTGGGATACATTATTGATGAACAGGGGGTGCATGTGGATCCAGCCAAGATCCAAGTCATTTAGGATTGGCCCTCTCCAATCACTCTAACGGAGCTCCGTAACTTTCTAGGTCTTGCCAACTTCTACCGCAGGTTCGTGTTGGGATTTTCTCATATCACTTGGCCCTTGAGTCAAGTCACCAAGGGAGGAGCGAAAGCAAAATTATTTTGGTCTGAATCTCAACAGAAGGCATTCACAGAGTTGAAAGATCACCTTTTCTCAGCACGAGTGCTCGCATTTCCATACTTGCAACAACCATTTGAGGTCGAGATAGATGCCTTTGACTATGTTATTGGGGCAGTCCTTACTCAACACAGGCATCCAGTGGCATATCACAGTGAGACACTTTCAAACACAGTTTGGAAGTATCCCACTTATGAGAGAGAGAGATGTATTCCATTGTGTAGGCCTGCCAACAATGGAAACATTACATTTGGGGGAATGAAACGGTCATCCACACAGACCACCGACCCCTCCAGTTCATACAGACCCAAGGGAAAGTGTTGTTTTGGTCTAAGGTATTGAGAAAGGCCAAAACTATATAAGGAGGAGAAGATCAAAGGGCCAAATGTGCAAGTGAAAGGGTTTATCCAAAATACTTATATCTGAAGTATATTTTATGTTGTAGGGGCTATGATTATGAGATGATCTGAAATATTTATGCACCTTGGATACAACGTTGGATCAGGATCATGGGAACTGAAATGACATAACATTGTATGATCTGACATTGGTTGGGATAGATCTGATTTCTTATGCATGTTTTATTCTTTAAATGTCATGATCTAGGTATGTCTAAAGTCTGGAATAGCAGTGAAGTAGTAAGTTAATATTTGCATATCTATACAATGGTTCGCCTTGGTAGAGGCACATATACATACAGGTTTAGCTCTTCCAAGTAGTGTATGCAAATAAATGCCTGCTGTTTAGAAATGACTGATCTATCTGATCAGTGCTATTGTTTTACTGTTGTCTGTCAATGAAGTCTTCTTAGATCTGAAAGTAAAACTAAATGCATAAGTAGTTTTTGTCTAGTTGATTGATTGATTAAGTGAGAAGGGTTGTATTTGTTGTTTACTATCCATATCTCTGTGAATTGACAGTAGATGTTCATAATATTATTTGTTGGTGCGGATCTGATTTAGAAGTTTTTATGATTCAGTATTTTTGTGGGTATACATAGGTTTGTTAAAGGAAGTAGCATATAGACACAGGTTGGGTTTAGTAAAGTAGCATATACATTCAGACATATTATTTTTTAGCTTGCAGCTCGTTCTAAATGATGGTGTAGGTTTCTGGGTTCAGCACAGTGTTCTAGTGATAGTGATGTGATTGTTCAGATTAACTGATTGTTGGTTGATGCAGTTTGAAAGTTTTGAGAATGTCATAGCCTACTATTGGTAGGGGCCTGACCCAGGCTTAGAGATGATTTAGCCAAACAAATCCCAGTACTACTGGACCTTTCGGCAACAGTCTATGGAGAGCAGACTGAGGTCTCACCCGAAGTAGTATGGGAGGGTGCTAGAACCAGGTTTTCCGCGCCGTGGAGATGTCTGATGTTTTCAAGTGGTCCGCGGTTCGACCCTACGCGCACGTTGTTGCATTCCATTATCAATACCTTGCAGCTTGAGATGCTGCCTTTGCACAACCTTACTCGGGGACCGAACAATTTTATTACCCCAGTCCTTACTAGTAATCCTATCTGATTTGATTAACTTAGCTTATTTGTATGCTTGCAGTTATACTTAACAATATTCACAAATCATACAAGTGCATGCGATAAAAAAAACAATAGAACTAAATAGAAAATAGCACAAAACATATACATAATATTTGGAATCAAACTTCTCTTTATTATTCTTCTTCCTTGGTTAGAGACTCGACTCTGCCCTGTGCACTCAGCTGCAGGGGTCCGCACACTCAACTGCAGATTCTACTAGGCCTTTGCACACTCAGTTGTTGAGCCTCTTCCTACTACTATGACCCCAAAGCACTTAGACCTTTACTCTATACTTCTATTTCATACTTCGCTCCTTTCTTCGCTATCTTTTTCACTTAGATATTTGCTCTATTTATACAATCCCATGGTCCATTGACCATGTGTAGGCCAACATTAAATTCAAAAATTAGGGTAGACAACCGTATGACTCTAGCATACACTTCGCACTCCGCGCCCGTAATTTGTGGAATTTTTACAATAATAATACTCAAAACTTGGGCTTTGAGCCCCAAAACATGTTGTGGGGGGATTCCATCCCCAACACCTATGTACTACTAAACATATCAGCTAGTATAAGAGCTAGGGGGTTGTATCTCCCTTCTAGTAGAAGCTGGAAAATGGGAGAAGGTTGTAGCCTTCTGCAGGTGGGTGTTTGCATACTAGTATGAGTCTGCACCAGTACAAGATTGTAAATAGATTTTATTTATATTAAAAGAAGATAGAGACGACAACAGCAAGTGGTTTTTCTCCCACATTGGGTTTCCACCTTAAATCTTGGTGTTCATATGTGTTTCTTATGTGTGATGGTTTATTATGTTTTTACTACACATAGTTACTATATAATAAGTTACTGATGCACTGATATAA